>WAAB01025388.1:0-68735 GCA_013389865.1 Piaya cayana
TTTAATGTCTTATCTATGCTGGAATCCAAGAATAGGTATTGACAAGTCCTGGCAATTTGCACAATTCATTTCTATCAGTGTGTTCTAATACTTATTTTAGTGAGATGTCATACCAGCTTACGCCATCTGCATTGTTGCTAAAGATATGGACAGCCGTATGTCCTGCCCCACATGATGCATATCCTTATGACCTGCACCTGTCCACATCATCTTCTCTTTGCTCCCATGGGGCTGTGAAGGTGGGCACGGTTCCTGCCTGAGCTGAAAACAAACCCACCCTATCCACTCTCCAAAAGCATCTAGTTTTGACAAATCAGGTGGCTGATCTACGAGTAGGCAGCTGTGGGGCCACTTGTGCTGCTGGTAGTTGTGGGGCACAGGTGAAGGATAAAGCAAAATGAACTGAGAGCAGCCTAGGCTAGTTGTGAATCTACATTCTGAAACTGCAGCTTGAGGCAGTTTGCTGCCATTATAGTTTTACCCACTTCTGTGCATAAGGGATTTCCACAGAAACACATGCCAGCATAAGATTTAATGATACTGTTTGGAAAAGAGATAACATGATGGTTCTGAGCATGTGGGAAGTCTCTCTGACCAGCAACACCACATACAAGGAATGTCTCCCTTTGCTATCACAGGTACAAAAGAAACACACCTATTCTACAGCTGAGAGAAGCTCTTCCCATTCAGCTACCAGTTCCAGCAGGATAACACAAGACATTCGGAATGGGAATTTTTTTTCTTTGCACCTTCTTGAAATCCATGAGAACTGAAATGCACCACAGCAGAGCTTTCAGGGGTATATGGATTCAGAGAATCAGCATTCAAGCAGAATGTATATATTTTTTTATTCATATATAATAATTAATATTTTATATATGTATGTATTCAATTATATAATACAACTTTTCCCACCTACCTACATAGGGGCTCTGCATTTTGATCATTGGCATAGGACTGTCTGTAGATATTACTTCATCTCTCATTTTCTCTTCTTAAAGGTATGTATATATAAGATTATCTTTTTTCATACAAGTATGCCATCATGAATACTTTTAAATGACATACATAGAAGCGTGAGTGATTCTTGTTGAGAGGGAACACTTTTGAGTGTGTGTGTGTATATATATATTTGTTTGATGGACAATTTGTTGACTAACAAACAACCTCACTCTTTAAGGATGGAGCTTCCATAGAGATGTAAACAACATAGAGTAAGTAAACAAACATGGTTGATAATATTATCTTGAAAGTGCTCTTATATACACCCTCGTTTCATTCAATATGGCCCCCAAAAAATGGCAATCGGGTTCTACAAGTGCTCGTAAGAAGCAAAGGAAGATAATGGACAAGGACACCAAGGAAAAAGTGATAAAGTAATATACGGAAGGAAAAACTGTTATTAAAACTCACTGTAATCAAGGTTTGGCACATTCAACAAAAAATGAAAATTGCACAGTGTAATACAGTTCAGTACTGTATTGAATGTAGAGAAGTGATTTTGAAGGCATCGTCTATTGTGATGACATTTAGTTGTCTTAAACTACCCCTCTGCCTCACTTCACAAGAAAAGAGGGCTTCAGCTTCATGATGTAGTTGGTGAGTACAGTCCATTACAGTATTATTATTACTACAGTATTACANTAATGGTAATTAATAAATAGATAAATAATAATTAAAAAAAGAAATACTTAAAAAAAAGCAATAAGGCTTTAATGGAACCTCAGATTCCTCTGCAGATTCAGCTCTCTTCTTGTCTATCAGGGATGATAATATAAGCCAGGCCCCTGATGCAGCACAGCTAGAATTTGAACCATGACTTGTGGGCTTGCAGGATACTAGGAAATCATAGTTCAGTGGAAAGAAGGCTGATGAGAAAGCTCATCTTTATCATCAATCTACTGCTAGTAATGGCCCTAATTCAGGAAAGCTCTAAACAGTGGAGCTTGGTCACAAGTAAATATTTAATGTCTGTATGCTGCCCTGTTATTCCCACAAACATTCAGAGAGCTGTATTATGATTTTGGTCAGTGGTGCAGGAAGAACGATGCTCCCGAGCTGGGGGATCAAAGAACAAACATCGCTCAAATTCCACATTCCCATCAGGTCTGGGATTTTCAAGTACTTCTAGGGAGGAAAGTCACACAATCTGCTTTCTTAGTTTTGATGATGCTCTTTCCTCTTCAAATACATTGTTAAATTTCTTCAATTGTAAAAATGCATTCAATACATACTTTAAAAATATCTTGCATTTTCTGAGAGGAAGAGGGCATACTTGGACTTTTGTGATGGTACAGCCAGATGGTGTCCTTTAAGAATCTGGTGAGATTATACAGCTTAGAAAATCTATTACTCTAAGGATCTAAAAGAATACACAGTTGCTGAGGTTTTGAAATGGTTCTGTCCTTGTATCGCAGCAGTCCTGCAGTGAAGGTGGATCCAGTTTTTGGTCTTGTGGTGAGGGTCCACAGAAACAATAAAAGTGCGGAAATGGTTTTACAAATGTGGTAAGAAGGGCTTCATGGCAATTTGAGCGATGGAGAAACCATATTGTAGACAGAATTCTGAATCACTGACAGTTTGTATTTTCTCTTACAAAGATCTCCTAAAATACTCCCTAAAATCACATGCTATTCCTAAATGAATACATGAATAAAATTTTAAAAAACCCCAAACCCTATGTTCCTGTAATACCTAGGAATTCCAGTCATGAATGATAAGCCAATCATATTAAATGTTTCTCTAAATATAGAGCAAAATGATAACATTCTTTGACACAAAGATTTTCCAATCTAATTATTAGGAAAAAGAGAGGTGGATGTAAAGAGAGATGGGTGGTATTCATGAAGGAGAAGCTACAATGCTAAGTGTACACTCCACAATATTCAACTAAATTATCACATTTTGGTGCTTATCATGACAGACAGTTTTGGAGAGTGACTGGAAGGCAGATAACATTTAAAATGGTCTATTGGGTGTGTTTGTAAGGGACTACTCTTCTCAGACTTCAAGACCAGTGAGGAAGAAAGCATTTTGAAGCATGAGTTAAAACTCAGGTAGGTAAAGCAGTATGGAAACATTGGCTGAGCAAAGATAGGAACCAGTTTCCTTGAAAACCAGGAGAGAAAGCAAAGGGCTAGGAAGACAGTCTTCTCAAACCACTGAAAGTTGTATTTCGTTAGGAAAGACATGAGAATAACAAAGTCCAGACAAGTTTCAACAGTTCAAGAAGACCAAACTGAATTTTAGGGATAACTTAGGGGAAGAATCAACCAGTTTTACACACTGAATGGATATGAGACCCTGAGGAGACCTAGGGTGACACCTGAATGAAGGGAAAGATGGCTAGTCATCTACATCAGGATAGTTTGCAAGGAACACACAGAGATGGGTTTTATTTTATTTATGGTAAGAGACACATGTGGATAGGTCAATGGACCAAGAGTTGTGTTTGGACAAAAGATAGATCTGAAGTGAAGAGGAAAATATACTCCATCAACACATATTCTGTTAGCATTAATTCAGTTGTTCATTTAAGCTAGACACAAAGCTGCATACATGTAGCTTCTGCATATGCTCAAAGTTATAGAGACAACAGAACTACTGTGTCCATTCGGTCTCTTCCCACTGACCTATGATCCTAATCTATCTTACAGTCACCCCCTCCTGCCTATCATTGCACTGGAAACCAGACTTTGAAGGGAAAGGCCAGAAACTGGGAGAGGGGCTTGGAAAGAGTGTGCAGGAAATACCTACCATTAACTGATGCCAGTTTAGAAACCTACAAGGCAGGCTTGAACCATCTCAAGAGACTTCAGCATCTTGTGGTGAAGACCAGGATGGCCCTAGTACATGCATTAATTACTATGCAATAATTGGGTCTGTGTGAAAGACTGTGGATATTCAGTATCTCTGTGAAGGAGTGACTAATAATGCAAAGAATGCTGCAAAGTTACGGAAGAGTGGTACAGAAGCTTATCTCTACTTCTCCTTTCCTCGCTGACAGGAAAAGTGGTTGTCAGTAGTCAGGAGGAATAGGGTTGAGTGTGCTGGTTCCAGCTACACAAGCTTGGTTCCAGATGTTCCTGAAGGTCCTGCACAGTCAGATGTCCCTGAAGGCAGTGCTGCATTGCTACCCTTCAGGCTGAGGTAGATGAGTATTATGAGGTAGAGAGCACCTTTACTGGTTGGTGGTCCATTCTGAAGTGTTGCTTGATGATGGATGTAGGAAGTCATAGAATCATAGTTGGAAAAACCAGGTTGGAAGATACCCACTGGATCATCGAGTCCAACCATTCCCACCAATCTCTAAACCATGCCCCTCAGTACCTCATCCACCCGCACCTTAAACACCTCCAGGAAAGGCGAGTCAACCACTTCCCTGGGCAGACCGTTCCATTGCCTTATTCAATGAAGAATTTTTTCCTGGGCAAATATTCTTGTATGAGGTCAGTTCTGCTACTTCTACCAATTATTTTTTATTCATAACACTTGCCTGATTGCACTTAACCTAACAAGCCTTACCTCCTTAACAACTACATAGCAACATAATGAAAGTCAAACTGTGGGCCTCTGACATCAGCGTGACTACTCAAGTTGCGTCACTTCAGTAGGCCAAGACAAGGCAGGGGCAGCTGAAGACCGTAAGGGACTTTGCCTCTGCCTTGGGAGACAGACTCTGCTGTTCTGACCTAAATAACTCTTACTCACCTTCTGCCCCCACTTTGCTTTTTAAAAGAAGTCACCCTAGCATCCTCTTCTTTTCAGCAGAGCATAATTAGAGGCTACTGCAAAGCCACAAGGAGGCTTTTTTTTCCTGGGCAGAACTAAGGAATATTTATATTAGTTAGTTAGTTAGTTAGTTAGTTAGTTAGTTAGTTAGTTAGTTAGTTAGTTAGTTATAACTGAGGAATAGTAATATAAGGAAGAGAACTATAAGGTGGTAAGGAGACAGCTGTGGGCTTCGGAAACAATCTGGGATCTCCAAGAACGTGAGGAGCCACCCCTGGAGAGGAAGAGATAGGGGCAGGCTGAGAGATGGGGAAAGAAACTGAATATAGCCTCCCCCTCTCCAGGTCTGCTACAGATCCAGAACAACCTGCTGGCTTCTTTCACATTCTCTCCTCATCCCTACATGCATCTTCCAGGTGTCTCACAAATACCCTCTGAGATTTCCCTCCCACTCCCAGGAAACTGCTCCACTGCCACAAAAGCTGAAAAATGGCAACTGCTGCCAAGAAACTTTAAGCTGCAAATTCCAAACAGCATTCTGGCCCAGAGGTTTGCCCCAGGCAAGTAAGTCTGAAGAGCTTTAACCTAAGCTAACTCCCAAACAAGCAACACTAACATTTGACAGCTACAGCTGTTTGAACCACAGAACCAAGTGAATTGTGGCTTTCCTCTTCTTCACTAAGCTTCCTCCCTTCCTTCTAGACACGTACCAGATTATGAGGGACCATAGGCATCAGCATCTGCAAATCCCAGCAGCTGAACTGCCTTGAGTGTTTGTTTCCACATTGCAGTACAGCTTGCACATGACCTGTACTCCAGAAAGACTAGAAATAAAATACTTAGATAAGCAGCTCTGCCATGCTAAGCAAACAGCATTGATACACTCTTGAGATTCCCACACGTCCTAGTAAGGGTCTTAAACTGTGGTATCCCTTTGTTCCATCTTTGCACTCCGTGCTCGTTCACTTCTGCCTCTCTCCCTTGCCCTCTGCTCTTCCTCTCCCCTATGAATCCTCTTACATCTTCCAGCTGTTGCTATGTCCGCTCCAATGCTGTATACCTTTCAGACTCCCTTCCTCAGAGTCCTTCAAATAACATCAGCATTTCCATGAAAAAGTAGACAAAAGAAGCATAAAATAGAAGTTAGGATGATACTAAGTGGTCCACACTGGACTGTTTGACAATCATACAAAGCCAGAGACACTTCCACAACTCAGTCTCTTGAGCGTTTGAATTCTGCCTGTTCAACACCATGTGACACAAATTTATGTACAATACTGCTGCTAGTACGAAGTGCCTCATAAGATTTTCCAGCAACACACTTCTCCACATACCCAACCAGTTTGTTTTGCTGTGCATATTATTTCCACCCACACCTACAACATGGTTATCTCTCTCCAACATCTTATCATAGCTGATCTACTGATAAACTAAATTTATCCAAATTAATTTAAAGAGTAACATGAGCCCTCAACTCTCTGCAGCAGATCACGACTACTTCTTGGCTCTCATTTTTTTGAGGATATGTATAAAGTTTTACCCTTTTCTGGGCAGCAGCTGACTTGCCACCAGTTTCTGTGTAACAGTCCTTATTTTTCTTACCCTAAAAAAAGTCATGTAAGGTTCAGGCAAATGATTAAGTGGGGCCATCTTTTTTCTTGCTTTCTTCTGCAGCCTAGACTGCTCATGTTCTTTAATAATGTCTTTATAAATGCTGTGCAATTTGGTGCTGTATGCTACCTATAAGACATTGAATGCAATGTCCAAAAGCAGGATACCAAAACACTTGTGATACCAGTGTGCCCATAAATACCCTTTTTCCCCCCCTCCTTGTTTTCCTTTTTTGATGTATTTGGATAATTTAGAAATTAAAATCATATTCTGCTCTAAGTGATCGTATCAGACTGCATGAAAAGGGTACTTTGTATCCTTTCTACTGTATGCTTTGCTGTCTCATGAGCACATCTCCTTTAATCTATGTGTTATAAATCCTGGTGTGTGGATTCAGTTACAAACTAGAGATTGTTTTGCAAGTAAGTTATGACTCCCTTGGAAAAACAAAACCAAAACAAGACACCAAACACATGGACACAGCTCTTAAACAGATGAGTAATGCTGATTTCACTCCAGGGGATTTTGCTCTGTGTTGGGACAAGTTAATCCAGTAGCTGCCCGGTGTTCAGTATTGCTCAGGACAAGAAACCATGAGTACTTCTTCTTGCAGGTATTGCCTCATGAATGGTTGATGATTCCATTTCAGTCACTGAATTTGATATGCACTTCTCCTGCATGCTGAATTGCATAAATTGAAAAGCACTGTGTGACTTAAAACTCCTAACTGAATAATTATTCAAAGGATGCAAGAGAAATTGAGGTAGAGAATATGTGTACCACAGTGAAGATGCACATTTTTTATCTCAGAAACTTAAGAAAACCTCAGAAAATACTACTAGAGATGTTTTCCTCTTTCTGCATACTTAGGAGTCAGACACAATTTCAGTTCTTGTGTTAAAATTATCCCTTTCCTTACTCCAAACCAGGAATTCCACAGAAACTGAAGGAAAATAGCATGTTTGGTGGTTATGGAAAGGAAAACAGTGCCCTACAAACATGGTAGAGAATACAAATCAGCTCTGAAAACCATGCAAAAGACTGTGTTGTTGTTCCACCCATGCCACTAAGGTAAGATCTCTCATCTAGTAAGTAGAAATTTTTTTCTGAGGGCACTGAAAGTCTGATTTTCTTGGCAAATCCTCTAATGGTTTACCACCAGGCAAGAGGTGGATGATAACCATCCTTACTATTTTGCATTTGTGACTGGAAATAGCTCTGTGCTGAACTCACTAAATTCCATGTATGCTAAAGATGCAGCTGTCGTCATGAAGCCATTCCACACAGGATTAAAACAGTGTCACAAAGATGGTAGGTGTCTGCATATGCTCAGATGACGAAGAGGTGATAAGTGGTTTACATGGATTTGCTTTTTGGGAACGTAGTATTTAAATCCCACCTAGATTGTACTCTGGTATCACTACATACCAATACATACCTGTGCATACCTTTTAGATCTAGGCTTTATTGCAGATATTTTAGGCAAGAATTTGTGTTAAATGTCATGCTGGTATTTACTGTAACTCATCTCTAGTCTTAAATTCTTAGTTAGCTGTTTAATAGGTTGTTCTTCAGGATTGTGGGAAGAAGGAAGACAACACTGAATTATGAGAACTAACTTTTAAAAACAAAAATAATCCACCTACTGAGAAATTCAGCTGACAAGCTTTCCTCTTCATTTTATGGGGTTGTAGAAGGACATGCCTCTCACATTCCTGCAGATATTAATATTATGGAAATCTGTGGAAAAATATACAGAGATTAATATTACCTACTGATGTGATATCACACCATAATATACTTTGAATAATCTCTGAGTATCTTAGAGTAGTTGCCCGAACAGGCCAATAGTTTAGAGACAGACTTTGTTGTAAGTTACATTAAAGAATAGAGTAACATTTACACTGTCTCAGGAACACTGTGCCTAGGAAATACTGCATAAAAGTCATTCTTGTGCTATTTTGAACACATTCTTATAGCTTTCTTTTGTGTTCCCCACCTTTTGATCTGTAGTCCCAAGCTACTAACAAACAAAATAGCAAAATATTATTATAGTCATATAGCTTTATCTCGACAGGAAAGGTATCATTTCACACTGTTTTAGAAATATTGATCAATAAAATTGAAAAGTCCTCTAAAACTCAGTGATGGTAAATAACCCTGCCCAGTCTTCATAGATGGATTGGTCTGTTGCTGTGCATCAAACACAGTATAACCACCTGATCAAAAGAGGTGAATATCCTTGTGCATTTAGTGTTGGTGTGTCCTCACCTTGAGTGCTAAGGGCAGTTCTGGGCCCCAGAATTTAAGAAGGATGTGAAGGTCCTTGAACGCATCCAGAGGAGGAAGACAAAGCTGATGAGAAGTCTGGAAGGCATGTCCTGTGAGGAGCAGCTGAGGACTTCAGGTCTGTCCAGTTTGGAGAAAAGCAGGCTGAGGGGCAACCTCATTGTTCTCTACAGCTTCTTGAGGAGGGGAAGTGGAGAGGGAGGTGCTGATCTCTTCTCCCTGGTATCCAGTGATAGGACATGTGAGAATGGCTTAAAGCTGTGCTGGGGGAAGTTCAGACTGCACATTAGGAATCTTTTATTTACCAAGAGGGCAGCCAAACATTGGAACGTGTTTTCTAGGGAAGTAGTCAACACGCCAAGACTGTCAATGTTTAAGACACATTTGGACAATGCCCTTAACATGCTTTCAATTTTACTCAGCCTTGAAGTGGTCAAGCAGCTGGACTAGATGAGCGTTGCTCATCTTTCAACTGAAATTATTCTATGCTTCACTATTCTATTCTATTTTACTGCCTGCGCTTCAGCACACAAGAGTCCACTATACTCAACTGCACACGAGCAGCATAAATGCTAAAAATGTTCCTCTGTGTTACTTTCATTGGCATCAGTCTCAGCAATGTTTTGGAGATGGAAGAGCTTCTGCAAACCTCAGTGGGACTGCAAGAAAGTACGCATTTCCCCAGTTTTATTGCCAGAATAAAGAATTAGCCTTATTCAAGTCCTTGATCTTTTCTGTACAATCCTATTTGGCCTGGCTAGGGATCTGACCCTTAACAAACCACTGAGTACCTCTGCAACCATCTTCTTTATAATCCTAGATGGTCAACAGCATCCTACATGTTTGTGTCTGACAAGCCAGAAAAGACTTCTAAAGACTTCAGAGGATGCTTCTTCTTGCAAGTGCTAATCAGGTAACGCTGTGGAAGAAGCTGATGTGGGCAAATTATGCAACTGAGCCCCAGTGCATGCAGAGATGGCATGCACAAGTAATGACCTTCAGTACACCATAGGTTAGAAAACAAACTGGATCAACTAGTGTTTTGTGGGAGTGGTTGGACTCAATGATCCAGTGGGTCTCTTCCAACCCAAAGATTCTGTGATTCTGTGATTCTGTATTAGTAAAAGCAACAGCTGTGAAACTAAGCTGAAGACTGCTAGAGTTCTGAGCTGCTGGTGCTGCACCAGAGGAGAAAACTTGGAAGTTAGCTTATACTCCAAGAGAACTTTTGTGTGTTGTAGGCACGTTTGGTTAATCAACATTTGTCTGTACTCTGTAATCTGGGGCGATTTCTTCAGTCTGAGGAGCCCACGTCTGCATTTTTTAGCATACTAAAGCCTCCTGCTGACTGCCAACGGGGCTGCTAGGTCCAACAAACATGAAGATTGAAGCATTTTATTCCTTTAGGAATGGGCCTGCCAAATGCCATGATAGAAATACAAAGCCATCTCAGAGTTCAAAGTTTGTTTCAAAGACAGGACCAAACAACTTTCTTAGAAAACAGATGTTACAGTTACCATCCTGTGTTGCTTTCTGAGCCTTGATGGTGTAGCCTGCTAACAGCAGAGAGGTACAGAATTACTAGCAGCAAAGCCAGGGACACACTTCTGACACAACCTACTGTTCAAGAGCCTCAATAAGAACAAAGACCCCATGAATGAGATGAAAGTGAATTATGAGATGATTTTATACTTCATCCTGTAAAAAAAAAAATTAGTAACTCAATTTCTGGGAGGAAAAGTTTAAATCTGATCAGCTTTTTTTAAGTGCCAAATTCTTAATTTTAAACACAATTGGTGTCCATTGGTACCTAACTAATTCATCCAACATCAACTGCAGTGATAATTTTCTTCACCTCCAAATTTACAGTGAAATGTGGAATAAATCTGTGTCAAAGATAAAATAAAGAAGCCACCATGGACAATGCCAGCCAAGAAAATAAGATCTAGCACTGCAATCCTATGTACTGTTGAATCACTCACTCTCTGGTTTTCACATTTTCTGTTTGTGTAGATTTTTTTTGTGAATTCAAATGCCTGCTGGGACTGGGAGTAGAAGGGAAGTTGTGGTTAAACCCTTCTTCTGTCCAGCCCCATTCCTTGAATAATCATATGAAAAAGAAATAAACCATGAAGCCTCTCTTCCTGCAGTCAGAGTATGGCAAAATAAATTGTGGTTAATCTGTAGCAACAGAACTGTCCATTTCTTCCAGGCAGATGAAATATAAAATATGCAGTAATGCTTAGAGGACTTGCTAATTATTTAACAGAGGGATTTTCCACACAAAACACATTTAAAAATTGAAAAGCTTCACTAGTCCTGACCAAAACATTTGTAACAGGCCAAGGGCTCTGTCCATTCCAGCAGTTCCTGACCCAAAATAACCAAGTCCATTTTACAAAGAAAACCATGTTCCATCTGGTGGAGGAGGGTGGATGCCTCCTTCTTCCCTTCTTTTCCCAAAATGCAATGGCCCACATTTGAGAAAAAATTCTACTCAACTGAAATCTGATCATAAGACTAGCTCCAAGGATATGAGCAAGACGTATGAGTCAGGAGCAGGACTACCACAAACACTCACGATATAACTGGCTTGCTAGGCCCTATGGATGGCAAAGAACTTGGTTTTGCAAAAGGGAGCACTTGGCAAGAGTGACTGGTAATGGCCAACTGCATCTGGGAAAACAGACAGATTGGGTGGTAGTCTAATGCTCATGTCAGGTAAGTGACACCTGGGGTGAGACAGATACCTCACAGCCTTGTGTTGCTGCAGCTAAGAGCTGAAATACCCCAAAATGCACATACTGAGCTCCCTGCCTTGAAGGTGAGGCGAACAGCTGTATCCCGTGCTTCTGACAACACAAGCAGCCTTGCCAAGGGCCAATCAACATTCACTGATTGACTTAGTCCCACCTTGCCAAGAGGTGCCAACGAGTTTTCAAAAGGTATAAAACTGATACCTGAAAATCTTTTCTGAGAGGGGGAAAAAAATGACCAACTTATCTCAAGAATAGGTCAATAAGAATGAGCCTCTCTTCCTCCACCCAGAAGAAATATCTTTTTGGTAGGAATTTAATGCCTCAGACTCTGTCAGATATTTTTTCCCAGGAAAATAACTACTAACTTGAGTTTTATTGTTACTTGTCTTGTGTATGTATACACACACACACACACACATATATGCATGCTAATTGTTAACCAGTTATAAGTATTCGAGTGCTAACACAGCAGTGGATTTATCAAGGCAATCCCAAATTTGTTTTAATGTGTCACTTAAATTAAATTACTGCCTCCAGCATTGCAAATTTGTCTCTCTGACGGGCATTGCTGCAGGCGGCTGCTGGCTGCCCAGTTTGGGCTGCAAGCTGCATGTATTAACCCTGTCTGTATCAGTCTCTAAGGAGATTCTCACAGGTAACTGGGTTCTGACTTGTGGCAAGAACATGTATAAGCACACACACATAATCCTTTAGTCATAAACCATCAACCAAGTCTGGGACTAGAAATGGAGTTAGCCATACATAGGCTCCTGTCTGAGGCTATGCTTAGAAAGAAAGGGGGTCCATTTTGAACATCCTGATTCAACAGGAAACTGTCCTTAGCCACCTGTCAGAATTTCACCTGTTAAACATGCCAACACCTCTTTCCAGCTTTTCATCTCTTGCTAATGCTGATCTGATATTTCAGAGGAAAGTGACACTTACCTAGGTCACCCTAGAAGTAACACAGCCAGGGCCCATGGGGAGAAAGTTCAGTCAAAACAACAAAAAAAGTATTATTTCTTGAGCCTTGCAGGCAACTCATGGAAAATCTGGAACGTGGAATTGATGGGCAAATACAATACACAAACAGCACAGTAAGCATAGTAAGTTTTTCTTTATTTCAAGCAGCTTTCCAAACAGGGAAAAGCAAAAAATGCCAACAGGTCTGAAAAGGCACGCAGAGTCAATTTCTGAAAGGGGCTTTCTCATTCTTTCATCTGACTTTCAGTGACAGAACATCCTTAAAAGAAAAGAAAATTTGGCTTGAGGACCCCCAGTTAGGACAAGCCTTCCCCTCCCCTTGCAGAATCTACCCCACCTCCATGGTCAAGCTTCCCCTGCTGTCTCCTACCTCTGATGCCATATCCTGCCACTGTGAAGAAACCTTTCAGTAGCAGCTCCTTCACACCTAACAGTAAGGGCTTTTCATCCTTCCTTGGGGATACCAAGTCCCCACTCCAGCTTTAATTGCTAAGCCCTAGGAGAAACCTGCCCTCTCATAACAAACATCACTGTGGATTTAAGAAGCTTCTACCGCAGGTTTTTCGCTTCTGCTGTCTTTTTCTGGGAGGCTTTTGAGACCTTCAGTCCCCTGGTTGTCAGCGACCTCCCTCCTCCTGATTTCCAGTCCCAGCTTCCTCGTGACAAATATTCCCCAGCACCAATAATATAATGTCCTGTGTGTTCAGCTCACCACACTGCAGCACTGCTTTTAAGGAACTACGTCCAGAGCCACATAGCCAAACACACATATTTAAGCAATCAAAATGCCTGTAGTTACAGGCCAAAATCTGTGGTCACAGCACACATCTTTCTGCAAGCTGAGGAGAGCTTGCAGTCTGTTGCCTGATGTCGACACGCACTCCCATCACGAGTTATGTACCATTGTATGATGGGAGAAGCCTGCATTTGAGTCACATCGTAGGTAGGTCTGGGATACACCAGAAGGAAAACCGTGCAGCCATCAGGGTATAGGGCATAAGGCTGCAGGCAGGATGATTACAAGCCTCGGGTTAAACAACTCTACTCTAATCCCACTTTTCAGCCTTTATTAGGCTAAATAGGATGAGCTTCAGGACAGGTGTTCAACATACTGAAGCACAGAACAAATTCTAAGACATTTTCTGCCAAGACAGACCAGTGCATTTGGATCTTGCTTTTGCTTATCATCTTTTCAACTCCATCTGTGATAGGAAGACAACAGAAAAGATAACACTTGTGGCCAGAAGCATCTATCAAATTTTAGAATCTAAAAGTCCTGCCTGTGGCCCACAGAAAAGGATCTGCAACTTATTGATTCCTCTTAAGGAATCAGAAATGCAACAGAATCATTGGCCAAGTCGCTGTACCTACTATTGGTACTCTTGGGAGCCCAAACATACAACTTTAAACCAGCACCATCAGCTGGGGATTTACTGCCTTTGGCAGCCCCTCAGGGTTAAAACCAGGCAACCAGTGAATGCCCAGGGGTGAGCCTTTCTGAAGGCACAGTTCAAGGGACAACAGTCGATGCACTCAATTGCTTCTGCAGCATCACTGAAGCCATGGGGAGGCACTGAGTGTGGATCAGAGCAGCTCTAAAAGCTGTTGTGCAGTGACTCCTCCACCCCAAAGAGTTGCAGAATCATAGGATGTCCTGAGTTGGAAGGGACCCACAAGGAACACAGAGCCCAACTCTCATCCCTGCCTAGGACAACCCCAATATTCACAGCATGTGGCTGAGGGTGTTTGTCCAAGTGCTTCTCGAATGTTGTCAGGTTTGGCACCGTTCCTGCTTCCCTGGGGAGCCTAGTCCAGTGCTCCACCACCCTCTGAGTGAAGACCCTTTTCCTCAAATCCAGCCTAAACCTTTCTTGGCACATCTTCCTGCCATTCCTCTGGGTCCTGTTGTTGTTCGCCAAAGATAAGAAATCAGCACCTGCTCCTCCTCCTTTCCCAGTGAAGAAGCAGTAAACTGCAATGAGATGTCCCCTGAGTCTCCTCTGCTCCAGGCTGAACAGACCGAGTGACTTTAGCCGCTTATCATACAACTTGCCCTCTAAACCCTTCACCAACACCGCGCCCTCCTCTGGACACTTTCAGGTGGTTTTACATCCTTTTAATACTGCGGCACCCCAAAACTGCGCCCAGTACTCAAGCTGGGGCGGCACCATTCCAGAGCACAGTGGAACAATGCAGCCAGCAGCCCTTTCACACAAGTAGCCACCCCACCTGACTGTGCTCAGTCTCAGCATCCACCATGCCAACACCGTGTAACTTTTACATCTACTTTTTGCAAGGGCATGTAGTGCTAGGATTAGGAGGAATGCCTTTAAACTGGAAGGGGGGAGATTTAGAATAGATATTAGGACGAAATCCTACACAAGGAGGGTGGTGAGGCACAGGTACAGGTTGCCCAGGGAAGCTGTGGCTGCCCCATCCCTGGAGGTGTTCAAGGCCAGGTTGGATGGGGCTCTAAGCAGCCTGGGCTTGTTAATGATGTCCCTGCTCCTGCAGTGGGGTTGGACCAGGTGACCTGTAAAGGTCCCTTCCAACAGAAACCATTCTATGATTCTATGAATTTGTTGCTAGTTAGTTGCATTTCACAGGCTTAGGAAATGGCCTGGGCAGCCGGGGTATTG
This sequence comes from Piaya cayana, assembly GCA_013389865.1. Lineage (NCBI taxonomy): Eukaryota > Metazoa > Chordata > Aves > Cuculiformes > Coccyzidae > Piaya > Piaya cayana. The sequence goes on from WAAB01025388.1 coordinate 15,014, forward strand.
GGAGGTGTCCCTGTCTGTAGCAAGGAGCTGGGTGACCTGGGCTGCATCAAAAGCAGCGTGGCCCGCAGGTCGATGGAGGTGGTTCCACCCCTCTATTCCTCTCTTGTGAGACCCCATCTCCAATATTGTGTCCAGTTCTGGAATCCTCAACATAAGAAGGATATGGAGCTGTTGGAACGGGTCTGGAGGAGGGCTATGAAGATGATCAGAAGGCTGGAGCACCTCCCATGCAAGGACAGGCTGCGAGACTTGTGCTTGTTCAGCCTGGAGGAGGCTCAGAGGAGACCTTTAGGACCTATATAGTACCTGAAGGGAGCCCGCAAGAAAGCTGTGGACGGACTGTTTACAAATGGAAGTAGCGATAGGAATGGGGGCAATGGGTGTAAACTGGAGAGGGGCAGATTTAGGCTAGACATAGAGAGGAATTTCTTCACTGTGAGGCACAGGTTGCCCAGGGAAGCTGTGGCTGCCCCGTCCCTGGAGGTGTTCGACGGGGCTCTGAGCACCCTGGTCAGCGGGGCTGGAACTGGATGGGCTTTCAGGTCCCTTCCAACCTGCGCCATCCCGTGCCTCTATGAGCGAACCCACCCGGCCCCCGCAGCCGGACCCCTTCCCCCGCTGCTAACGCGGGCTGACAGCACCTCCCCCGCCCCCGCTGACATCACCGGGCTGGGATCGAAATAGCTCCGCAGCCCCCTGCCCCCCGGATACAGCGCAGCCCATTGGCCGCCGCCGCAGCCTATGGGCGCCCCGCGCCGCCGCCCCGCAGCCAATGGCGGAGCCGCCACCGCCCCGCGCCTCCCCTGTCGCTAAGGGAGGGAAATACAGCGCGGGGCTGGCAGGTGCGCGGGGAGCGCCGCGCCCGGGCCCCGCAGCGCCCGCGGGAGGGGGGGCGGCCCGGGGTGGACAGCCCGGCACGGGCCAGCGGGGAAGGGAGGGGACGGGAGCGCGGGGAGTGGCGGCGCACGACGACTTGTTTCGCCTTGTTTTGGGGTTGTTTTTTTTTCAGGGGCTCCGGCGGAGGCGGCTTTTGGGGATGCGGGATGAAGGATGCGGGATGCAGGGTGAGGGATGCAGGACGAGGGGTGAAGGATACAGAATGAGGGATGAAGGATGCACAGGGGCTCCGGCGGAGGCGGCTTTTGGGGATGCGGGATGAAGGATGCAGGATGAAGGGTGAAAGATGCAGGGCGCGGGATGCAGACCGAGGGATGTAGGATGCAGGATGAGGGATGTGGGATGAGGGATGCAGCTCCCCCCCAGCTTCCAGAGAGAGCTCGTATGAGTGATGCTCTGGGGTGGGAGGTGGGGGTCAAGCCAGGCTACAGACGGTGGATTTGCAGGAAGAGCGATAAATGGGATAGAGAAGAAGAGCAATAGAGAAGAACGATGTGCGGGATGAGCAATAAATACACCCTGGCAGTGGAGTTGGGGGGTGAGGGGGATGGAAGGCGACGGAGAGGGGCTGGGTGCCCCCGCAGGCTACCGGAGCCCCTGGATGCTCGCCTTGACGCGATGGATGCTGCTTGCCCGCAGCCCCGCAGATAAGGGTGCGTGGCAGCCCCGGCTCAAGAATAGGTAAACGCTGTGGCGTGGGTGTGCTGTGTGGAGAGGAGAAGGAATAGGAATGATAATGATGATAATAATAATAAAATACAAGGATGCACCTATTATTAAGCCTGGCACTGCATGGGGTGGGGTGGGGGGGTAGCCTCCTCTTCTTTCCCTCGTGCGGTGGCGGGATGCAGGCAACAGAAAATGAAATCCTTACGTAAGGCAGGCTGGGTACCTGCTGGGTTGTGCATCACAAGATGCTGCCCTGCCAGGATTTTTCCTTGGGTCTCTCCCTGCCGTGCCGCAGCCGCTCGCTACAGGCCTGTCCTAAAAGCAGACTTCCCTCTCTTCTGTCCAAGAGCTGCATTGTGCAACAAACAAAAATCAATTTACATTCCAAACCGAGAAAACTTAACTCGCCTCACTTGTTACTGAGCTTACAGGCTTGAAAGGAAAATGTGTAAATCTACTTTGCCATCAAGCCGTCATAGCACTGCTTAAAACATTCCTACATGGTTACTGTTTGCTGCTTCACACTCTCCAAGTATTTCTGACCTGTTTCTCTCCCTTATCACCACTGTCTGAATATCCTAAAGATGTCTGTGTGCATAATCAAAAGCAGATGCGCGGCAAAACACAGAACAGGGTTGAGACATTTCTTGTATTTAATCTCGTTTTCTGGTTCTGCCTACAGTTTAGAACGAGGTGATGAACTTTCTGCCCTGCTGCTTTTCTTTCCCTCTTCCCCGTTCATCATCAAATTGAGAACAAAACTTGTCTCACAATTTTGCTGGGGAGATTATTTTTTTAAGATAAAAAAATTACTGTGAAACATGAAGTACTAATTACTGTAGGAGAAGCTGCAAATACTTAGCATAGAGGCCCCAGTAAAAGTGAAAATATAATCCAAAGAATACTTTATCCTTCCCTCAAACGAGACCACTGAGGAATCAGAAATCTGAGGTGCATGCCTGCCTGTTTTTATGATGCGATGAATTTTGCGTCAAGGTTTTTTTCCATTTTGGAGAGGGGAGCCTGTAATAAGAAATCCTTCCTCCCTCTATGTTTCTGTTTCCTCTGTTTCCTTACCTGTTATCTCTCCCTCTCTCTCCGTGAAGGATGAGGACTGTGAAGCCTTGTTTCCCCTTCTGTTGTTGCAGGACTCCTTGGATGTATGGGAAGCAAGCGTTGGGAGCATTTTGAGATGTCTGTGGGAGAAAGGCACAAACCACCAAAGCTCCGTTCCCTCCATCTTGAGCTTTCTGTGCTTATTTGCAGCAGCACAGGGAAGTATGAAGCACTGCGGGACTGAAGTCAGTGTGCAGCCCTGACCACTTCAGCATAAATGACCACACAAGGTTCAAATCAACAGAGGACCAGGGAAAGAATAGCAGAAATGCTTAAGGTGCCTCTTTTAAAAGTTCTCTTTTGAGTATTTAAAGATTAAGGAGCTATTTAGAAAAGATGACTCTCCACATGTGTTTATGTTTACGTGTCCTAATTGAAGATGACGGTCCGCATGAACTTACATGCTAGATAGCATCTTGAGTGAATCTATATCACCTTACTGATTTCAGGGAAGCTATATTGATTTAAGTCAGTTGAGGAAGTAACCCAGCTAAGTTTTAAATAACTGGAATAGTATTCGCCCTCTCTTTCAGTCAGATTTGCCCTTCACGTTACTTGTGTTTCATAATCCTCCTAGCTCTCCGTTTTGTCATTACAACACCAGCATCTTTTTTTTTTTTTTTTTTTTTTAAAAAAGGAGGTCTGGGGAAAAGCCTTTAAAAGACAGGTTTTTACAGTCTGGTCTTTTTCTTCATGTTAAGTAATTTTAGGGTTTAAGCTCATCTTCTTTTTTTTTTTAATAGGCCCGCATAGTTTCATTTACTTACACTGGTATTTTTTGAAAGCCAATAGTTCTCAGGAAGAGAATATGTTCAGTGCACCAGAACCCTTTAGATTTTTGATGAAAGACATGATATCGCAAGTAATATCTCCACTTCTGTTATTCTTCTTGTATAGCAGCGACAAGATTGAATCACCATTTTTAGCTATTCTTCAGCAGAACTCGTAATCTATCAATGTGTCAGCTCAACAGCAGTTTTCTCTTCACACTAATGCGAACCAGAAGGTCCAGCTATCACTGATTTTGACAACTTTATTTTATCTGAGATTGCATGTATTGCAGAAATTTGAAGAAAATGAATTACAGGACCCATTATATTTGCCTAAAGCTGTAGGGAACATAAAATATGTCATCTAAAAAATTTTAAACTCATTTGTAATGGATAACATTCCTAAGTTAGGTGTTCCATAAGCCTTATGCTATAAGCACTATAAAATATTTGTGTGGTAAATAACCAGTATAAGACCAAATGTGGGTCCTGTATTTTTCTGAATGTCTCGGCTTGCCCTCTGTGCTGTTACATAATGCATCATAAAGAAATACATGCCTTCATTCTCTTCAAATCACTCCAGCATGGATAGTACTAAGCCTTCCTTCAAGTCCTTGTTATGCAAGTCCTTGCTACTGTTAATAGCTGTCAGCTCAGCATGGTTACTTAAATAACAAGGTAACTGCAGTTTTTTTTGTGAAGCTTCTTACTTTCTGCAATTTATAGTGAGTCGGTTCCAGGTGCTTTGCTCCCTTTCTCAACTATTACTATGAACAAATAGGGTTTTCCCCATGAGAAGAAAGTCCCATTCATTCCACCGTTTCAAAGAGTAACAGTTTTTTTTGTTTAGTTGTATCTATTAGTATATTGTCTTATGAGTGTCTGAATGCGCTTTTCTAGTGTCAAAATACAGTAGACCAGAATGCAGTAATATTTTGAATGCCTGTTGAAAAAGTCATATAACTAGGTACGGAAAAAATACGTAGCATCATAAAAATCCATGACCAATCTAGTAAAGCTATTAGAAACAAACAAAAAAAATTCCATAGAGGCATAAGTACTATTATTTAAAGTAAAATCTGTATTACACAGTATAAACAGCATTCAAGGGAAATCGATGAGGCACATGAATAGAACAGAAAGAATAATTTTTTAAAGCTATGATGTCACAACATTCTGTATTTCTTTACTTAAGGAATGGAATTTTCCTTGTCTATTCGCAAAGGCATAAAATTAACAATAAGCCCTTCAGAGAATTAGGTGCATTGTTTGATTTGTGGATTTTTTTTCCTCTATCAAACATAGAGATCGTCAGTGGAAAAAAAAATTAGGAGAAACCCGTGTGGGTTTTCCAGTATCACACAGATCTTTCCAAGCAGCTTGTCCTTTAACAAGGCCTTGATTTTAAAGATACTGAAATAGGAATATCTCAAAATTCATGATGCTGACTATACAAAGAAAAATTTTACTCTCAGCTTATACTTGTAGAAGTATACAGCTAGTAATTTGGTGATGTGTCATCAGGAAAGGAGGATTTTGATTCATTTTCTATTAATAGATCTATTAGTTTAACAAATTTCAAATGCATTGTTATGGGTTTTTTTACCATTTTGTTGCTCTTGTAAATTTGTGGTCCTAGCTTATTTATTTACTTCCCTTCTTCTGCTAGTAATTATTTTATAATAAAAGGTTCACCTATATTCTGCTCAGGTTTTGGTATAACACATGGAAAAAAAAATTCCTTTTGCAAGCAGTAGGTTGGTGGGAGAAGGTCTGCACTGTAGAACAGTGCACCTAAAATTGTACTTCTATGGGAGATTAAATAAGAAAGAATGGCTGAGACAAGTAATTTGTCACAGATGTTCACGCAGTTCTGTGTTTTGTTTTAAGCTGAATTCATCAAACGTGGTAAGGAGTAATTTCTGTCTGAGACGAAGTTTCCATCTCAGCAGACTAAGTGGGTTAAGTTTAGAGAGGAGTTTGAAAATACGGAGAGATGTTACTGGATAGTTGATGGCTTGACTCGGTAGCCAAGGTGGACACAAGGAAGGAAATTGGAGAATGCTGGTTTTGCAGTGTCTAAAATACGTCCGTACAGAAGTAAGAAGGAAAATGCATCACAAATATATTCCTGCAGAGCAGAGTTACTTTAGCTGCAAGATGCTTCTATCTAAGAAGCACGAAGATTTTACCATAAATGTCTGAATTGCGCAGATTATAAAGGGCACTGATGCACTTGGAGAGCAAGCATGAAATGCTGATGTGATAACGTTTGATACTTCCATGTCGTTTATTGACTGCTTTTACAGCATTTTGTAATTTTATAATGTAAGTTTAAAAACAAAAGTTAGTCAAAATGCATGAGGTAAGCACCAGTTGTAATATTTATTTCAGGCTTTTGAGATAGGCCGATTATCACATTGAATAAAGTAAAATAAGAATGAGACGCCCCAGGACTAGGATTACTTTAAGAGGGTGGTTTTTAAAAATAAATATCAGACTCATTCTTAGTTTGTATTAGTTGCTATCTCTGTTAACGCAGTTTTCCCTTTCGTAAGTTCCTTTCTGTTTTCTCATCCTTCAGAAATGCCATGCCCCTGCTCCAAAAGGGAAAAATATAATGACCAAAATTAGCTACGGTTTACTGGAGAAAAATTATTTTTTCCCAAACTGAAATAAATGCATTAATTTGCTAGAGTTCCAGCTATTTTTACCTATGATATTTCTAAGAAATGGATAGTGATGTCCATTTAAATGCAGCTTACTACATCATAGCAGCTGTAATCGAGCATTTTTCCTTTTGGTGTTTAGATATATAGAATTGTCAGCCCATTTACTTTTGAGTACCTGAAAGCCAAATCAGTAAGAACATTTTTGAAGCAATAGGTTTGGCTTTTCAGTCCGTACTTCCTTTTGATTTTTCTAAGTAAAAGCTGCATAGACTGATTATCAGAAAAATCGAGACTTACATAATCACAAGGCATACATTTTTCCACTGCCTGCCTTCCCTCACTTAGCTTTCATTTTACTCTGAAAAATGAAAAATTGTAAATAGAAAATTACTATGACACGCTGATTATATACACATTTTCATGCGATTGCATAGCTAAGCTATTTGTATATTTTTAGTAAAAGAAAGTAAGCAAAATAGTTAAACCTTAAGGTGGCTAAACTTTAAAAACATGGTATTCATTAAATAAAGTGTTATTTCATATGATGTGCCTAGCTGTGTAGCACTGAGTCTTTTTTCTCTGCATGGGCAATTGGGGTACTTCTGTGTGTTCCTTATTCAGAACAAGAAAAATAAGAATATCAGTTTGGGTTTTTTTAACTCGTTGTAAAGCTGATGCTTTTTGGTAGGGGAGTTGTTTATAATACTCAGCTTGCAGAGGATGAGCAGAGATTTTTTTTTTTAACAAAATATATGGGCAAATGAATCAAAACTGTTCTGCTAGATAATTACAAATTGATTTCATTGCAAATAATATTAAAATTTTATCTAAATATGTTAACATGGACTCTTACCCATAGGTGGCAGTCAGCTTTCACTGTAGTAGGGATTCCAAACTTTGGTTCATGTTATTCATGCTTATGCTGTAATATTTTTTATGTATGTGCAAGTACATAAGTATATACATGACTGTGTGTTGGGAGAGGGGTAAAGAGGTAAAATTAACCCTGAAAGTAACTAATAATTAGGAGGTATCTGAATTGCTATATGTAAGCAAAAGAAATTATCACGTTCTAGACAAAAGATCCAGGTATTTTTAAAACCATACAAACAATTCTTTATCTGTCCATTGCTGTCACGCATCTAAATGAAGTAGCAATGATTCAGAAATGAGTGGGTAACCCTAGAAATTGAGCAGAAAGGCAAGTATCTCACTAGCCTTAGAGAACATGACTCTGTACGGTGCCCAGTCCTCCAAACTACATTTCTGCTTCATTACCCATTACCTGTAAATTACAGAAGCAGCGCCGTGACCACACTCTGCCCTGGAAATCCCCACAATAAGCTTCCTTAAACATCAAGCAAACAGAAAAGGTGCTCAGGGTAAGGTTGTCCTTCCAGACACGGAGAACAAGCAAAACCTGTGGGCTGAGGATCTTTTTGCAGAGATGCCACTGACACCCGTGACAGCACTGTGCAAAGGGAGGACGCTGCCTGCGAGAGCAGAGATCTGCTCAATTTTGCCCTCAGCCTTTTTAGGGCTTTATGAGGTTTATGGGGATTTCCTTTTGCAGTATCACTAAGGAGGCACTTGGGATCCCACCAGAACTGGAGGGGATATAAGGCCAAGTCATCTCAGTCTAAAACAAACAGAACTTATAAAACTACACACGTGAAATACTAAGACGATAAAGCTCTTATAAGAAAAAAAGACCGAAAACTAAAATCTATGACTAGGCAAAGACATATTCTTTTTGCTATTACAGCTACACCAGGACTCTTTTCAGTTAAGATTAATCTAATATTGTGTCAAGGCAGGCCACTGTACACATTTCACAGAGGTCAGGAACTAGCATTGTACAAAATGGAAAATCGGAAAAATACACAATTATGTGTTGCTACTACAGTGTTTTACTGTGATGTAAGATTAAGGGCTCAGAATAGAGCAGAATGGTACAGTATTATTAAAACAGAAGGCCTAATTCTCCTTATGCAAGAGTCACAGCAACACACGTTGTTGTATAAGCCAAAGCAGTCAGTATGATTTCATAGTCCAACAGGGTATTTCCACATAGATGCAACCACAACGTGACTAATTAGATACTTGCATATGCACAGACCCATTTGTTCCCTAACTATAATAATAATAATGAGTACTACATCCCACTTTAATTTACAGTCTTGTGTAATACTAAGGAACAAAAGATAGCAGGTCGTGATAAATCAACTGGTCACAAATGTCTAAATTTGATACGGATTTTGAAAATCAAAGCTTTCGTAGTCAGCTATGACCTTGATGCAGATGAGACTGGAGAAGACCTCCTCAGCCCTAGGGCCCCATCTCAGCTATCACAGGCAGCCTTGTTGCACTGTTCAGCTCACTCGCAGAGACACCAAGCTCCATCTTGAAGCTACCCTTGTCGTGAGGTTGCTCCTCATTTTCTTTTTCTCCAAATGGTTAAAGGGCTCAGATAATGCATATTCGGCACCAGCTGCCCCCCCTCGTGTTCTGTGGGGTCTGGAACTTCAGTTTAAAGAGCATTTCTCTCTCCTAGTGTAAAGTCACTTTCCAGTCTGTCACCCCTTGAGCTTTCATAGTTTGCTGCTAAAACCTGCTCAGCCAGAACAGCCACGCCGTATCTGCCGAAGAGGCTGCCTTTTCCCCACCTTTCTAAACCTCCTTTGCACCTTTACCACTTTCAGTAAATTTCTTTTAGCATGCAGGGTTAGAAGCAGACACAGGACTCCAGATATGATTCCATCAGGACCTCTCATATCGGCATTAATACCTTCCTATCCCTGCTAGATACACAGCAACAAATATTTTTATATTTTTATTATATTTAATATATCTTAAATATATTTATATTCAGAGCAGCCTAACAACATCTCACAGGCCTGAGTTACCCTTTTTTAATGGACGTTGATAGCAAAAGTTCTTATTTCCTAGTTTATGGTCTTGAACTTTACACTATTATACTGGTATTGCACGACAAGGGTGTCAAAACACTTTTTATAAGAAGGGTGTCATCAATTTTCATCCAAGCCATGGGCTTCCTGTGAATTTCCTGATGCATCTAGGTTTGTTCAGGAATCTCTACATATTGCACGACTATAGATGTGAGATGGCACACACACATGATACGGTGCAGGGCTTTGCAGGTGAGCTAACTTGGCTCAGAAATAGTCGTCTCTAGTACTACATTAACCTCAGGTACATCATTGTATGTTATTTCAGGTAAGGCTGCAGAAAGTCATACAGTGCTTCTAACTAGAGTCCTGGACTGGCTGCACTTGGCAGCTCTGGGAGCATGAGGCCAAAGTCTGAAATATTTTTCCAGGATCAACAGAAGAGATTGACTGAGTGTCACATAATATTGTTTCTATTGATCTTGTAGGTTAATCTCCGGTTTACAGGTTATGCTTGTGATATTGAGAGGAGAGTGGGATGTACGAGACTTTTGTGGCACTCTGAATAACATGTAAAAATAAGAAATTTTTTTTCATGGAGCAATCTGGAGGATTTCAATGGTGATGTTCCTGGCAGTTAAGTAAAATTGTAAGTGTCTCTTATTAAGCAAAAATATTTTTTTTTCTTTCATTTGTCTTCCCTTGGAACTTGCTGTATGAAATTTGTGTTGTAGCATTTTTATATAGCAATTCCATTTGATATATTTTACTTTTTTTGCCTGTGAAACAACTTTATTACTTGAAACTTGACCACCATGGTTTATATTTTTAGTGAAAATGACCATACTGGAGAACTTTTGCTAGGCTAGGTGTCTGCCAAGTTCCAGGATCCTGAGTCAAGCTTCTCATGTAAAATGACTTTGTACCCTGTGTTATATGATATTTCAGTCCCCCTTTGTGAAAACAATTCCTAGTTTGTGTCATCGGGTGGACATACACTTAGTTCCTAGGTCAGCATAGATAGTGAAAATAGTAAGATGTGTCTGGGATCGTTCTTTACTGAATTCCACTAACAACTTTCCTCTAGGCTGAGACAACTCCTTCAAAACTACTTTTGTTCATATTAAGAGTTAATTTAGTAAATGCTGTCTTTGTTAGTTTATTTTTTTTACAAGTAGCTTACTAACAAATGTTTTCCCGAAAGCCAGTCAGATCAGGTCAACTCATTTCCTTGATGCAGGAGAGCAGGGATTGGTGTTTTTTAAAAATGTCTGGCTAATGTGCCATAATCTATTCTTAGGAAAGCTTTATGGTGTTTTTCTTATTCTCTGTTTATACAATTTTATCCTGCACTTCCTTGCATCCAAGTTCTTGGTCGGCAGTCTCAACTTTTCTCCCTTGTAAACTCTGATTATTTCTAAAATCCTGTTTGAGGTGGCTGTTCTTCTACTTGGATTCAAGCACCTATTTCTATAAGTTTTCCCTCCCAGAAATAAAGAAAGCCAGAATGAAACTCTTTTTTTTTTTTTTGGCCATTTCACCTCCATCTAAACAATTCACAGAGAAGGTCAGTCACAGAGGTGGTGGTGAAACACAGGTTTTCTTGAAGTCTTTGGCATGTAACTGACAAGATCAGAGACAAAAGAGCCTCTACAGTCTGCAATTCACTGCTGCAAGACTTTCACACTTCACTTCGAGTCCAGCAAAGGGCTGGTCATGTCTTAGAGGATTTATGAAGTCTTAAAAAGAAACTAAGCATAGCTAAACAACTTGGTTAAGATTGCTGCAGGTTAAAAGGCATTGTTCAAAAATCTGAAGTGATACACAAGTTAAGTGAACAGAAAGCAATATCTATCTGGCAGATTATATATGTAAAACCACTACTAGGTGTATAAAAAATGAGTTTAGGGAAAAGCTCACTGGTTCACATGACACCAATTTGTAGTAACAGCTCTAGAGAAAGACTCCAGACTTTAGGTCTGATGATCAAGCCAGGTGAACTTGTTAAAGAAAAGAATTAGTGAACAAATGAGTAAGTAAGTGTGACTTAGGGAAAGAAAGAGACAACTTTTGTGAAGGGAAGCAATGCCTTGCAAGTCCCTCCGTATGGAGAAAGGAAGTCTGGGCAATATACCTACAGGGAATGAAAAAAAAAAAAAGAGACATTCAACCTATTTTAACAAAGGCTGTCAGAGAAATCAAGATACATGGGTTAAGAGGCTGCTTCTCAGGTGGACAAATAACACATCAAAAGATGGGGAGCTGAGTGAATGAGTATCAAACTAGCAGATGAATCTCAGCAGAGGTAACTGTACTGAGATACCCAGGGGGAAATGATGGGGTCTCAGCTGGCTGTTACCCCTCCAGAGCAGCCTCATGGGGCTGTAATAGACACTTCCACAAAAACATCAATGTTCTTGGCTGTGGTTCAAAAAGTAAGCAAAATGTTAGGAATTACAAAGGAAGCGTGAGGGAACAGAATTAAAAAAAAAAAAAATCTATTTTTATGGTGCTGCATAAAACTTGTCTACCACTTTCCAAGTCTGGCACATGTTTCTTTGGCCTGGCTCCCTTTAACATAAATGCATAGCAACACACGTGTTTAAAAAACATTGCAAAATCAAAGGTAGAAAGCCAATTCCAGACAAGCAAACAAACCCCATTGTACTAAAAGAAAACAGCAGTTTGCTTCTCAGGCTCCTTCCCTACCTTCAGAAAGGCCAAGAGGAAAAGCAATAACATGAGAGAGTAAACACGACACTGCTGGAGATATGCTAAGGAGTGATAAAAGTGAGTCTGTAGAATAGTCTGATTATACTTTGACCCTTATTTGGGCCTCTCTTACCCTATTTTATCTTCCTAGGTCAAATATATTCATAATGGTGAATCAGTTGTTGCAGTGCTGTGCTGAAAAATCATAAGTAAGCAGGAGAGAACCATATGGCCAGGACCGTAATGCACAGACACACACATGAAATGCTGGGCAAAAGAGATGTGACAGCAGACACTGATGACATGGTTTCCTAGATGTGGCACCCAGGAGTACCTCAGAGATCAGGATTATTTAATATTTTCATTACTGACCCTGTACCAACAACACAACCTGTGTGTCAACTGTACTGGTGAAATCTGCTAACAAGACGAGAGCTGTCAGTACAGTGGGAGTGAATGTCTGTGTCCACTGCTGTAATAAAAGCAGGTAAATATGTAATTAAAAACCATGCCTACACACTAAAGAACTAGTGAGAGCTTCAAATGCATATGGGAGCTTATGAGTTAGACCCACCAAGACAGACATGAGGGTCTGTGAGGGTCACCAGGTGACCCATGGGGCAATGGAGTGATCAGCTGGGAAAGAAGAAGATAGAGGTGTAGGGTACAACGTACACATCTGAGGGATTTCCAGTGTCAGTACTGCTTTCCAGACCATATTCCATCTGCAACATCACCTGTGATTCAGGTCACCTGTGCTCAGGAAATGTGAAATGTAACCACATGCAGAAAACTGTTCAGGACAAGATGGAACTTATCTTGTGAGAACCGGTTAAAAAGGGTTGCATTCATTAATCAAAGATGGCCAGGGAAGGGATATTTTCTTGGATGGGCTTTTGTCTCTGAATCTTACAGCCTCCCCTAGTTGTGCTGGTCGGGTCCATGTGGAAAACTGAAGGCGAGGAGGACACGAGTCTGGGTTCACTTACAAGTTTCTCCACAAGGCATGGAGAGCGATTGTGGGAACTGGTGTTCAGCCAACAGGTCTGCCATATGCATGACGGATGGCAGCATTTTTTCACCACTGCAACGCAGCAGCAAACATTTTAAAGCATGGTGATCAATTTTGTTCTCTAGCACCTAATTGAACATCCATAAATATGTTATTAAGATGCTTGACAGTGTGCTCTTTTGCAATCAAGGCCAAGATACAGCCAGATACTCATCTTAATCTCTCCAGACACATTTCTAATGAATTTTTACAGTACCTAGAGGAAAGGTCCCTGGTCTCAAGTGGGACACCTGGGTGATAAAAACAAATTATAATTAATTAATAATATATTGTGTTTATGATGTCAGATTATCACCTACAGCATGAGCTGCTGCTAGAATCCTGTTTGTAAAATTGCTTACTTTAACTCATTCATAAGGAATAAGATAGGATGTTCTTTTGTTGACAGTGTATTCTCTTGAATATTTATATTTAACTCTGTATTTGTGGTCTGTCAAGGAATCACCCAATCCCGAGTGAAACTGTATTTTGAAATAACTCCATTGTATTGCAATGTTTTTGCTACAATTCTGTCCCATGAAGATACTGATAAACTTCCTTTCTACTTACCAGAAATATGGGTCAAGGTCAAGGCTCTATACTCACTGCAGAACACAGCTAGAGAAGAAAGCTGTACCTACTTGGGATTAGTATACTCTTCACTTGACTACTCAGTCCTCTGTTTCTTTGAGTAATCAATCCAGACTTCTACAATGGCAATTTTTTCATCTTCTATTTTCTGCTGGTCTGGAGGAACACTTTTGCTCCAATTTTTTGAGTAAATTTTACAAATTTCACTTTAACAGACTGCTAAGTTATACTATATGAGAAAGCCAATCGCAACAGTGTATGCTACAGAATTCTAGTTCTCATTGAAATTCGCATTTCTAGTCAAATTATTTGACTGAGAAAGCATTTAGTTTTCCTTTGACCCTTAGATTTTCCTATTCTTTTTGAACCATCGAAACAGGAAGGTTGGAATCCCGGGCCCGTTGAAGTGCTAGAAAACGTGGAGAACTACCTTGAAATGAAGGCCCAAGGTGTTCAAAGCTCAAATTAAAGCTGTTTGTGTAGTGTACTTGGCTTTGAGCAATCTTATCAACATTTTAGTTCAGAAAACTGCATAACCAATCGGGGGGGGGGGAATCTATTTATCACCTTGTGCAGTGTAACCACAAAAGCTTTGAGTCATAATAAGAAAAAGACTGAATTATGAATTTCAGTGTTCTGCCTTTTTTTTTCCTAATTCTGTACTGATTACTGTTGTTGGTTGACCCTTACATGTATGGAAGCATAAGCAGGTTTTAATTTGAGGGGTTTATGGCACTGCTTCTGGGAAAAAAAAGTCGTTGCAGTGGCTTTGCAGACAATTACCTCATATTTAATGAGTTCCAAATATCTCCTGAAGCTGAGTTAGAAGGCATAAAAATGGACTGTATTAAGGTATTTATCAGCAAAGCCTGAAGCATCATGTGTTGGACTAATTTCTAGTAAATCATTATTATCAGATATGTAGTAAATTTTCCATAAACAAATTGCTATGTCTTTGGACATGCATCCTTGACCTGTAGATTGTTTAACTGGTTTTTTTAGGAGAGAGCAGAATGTGAAAACTTTATTAACTTATTATTGTAATAACATGGCAAAAAGCAAACAACTCAGCTGAGTAACCACAATTAAGGTGGTAATACACTAAGTCTGTCTGAGCAGTGGATACCCAGGAGAGCGCATCTTCTGTGCCGTAAACTCAGGCAGAGGTCAAATGCACAAAACCAGTTGGACTGAAGCATATGCACTCTCCAAGGAACTGGGATTCTTGTAGTGTAGTTCTTTTCTTTCCAGATGGCTCTTGGAGAAGGTGTCTGCTGTTACCCAGTAGGCTGCTGCGGAGCATGCATGTCCCTTGAGCCCTGTCCCACCAACCAGCCGCAGACTGAGTGCCTGGCCCTCTTGCCTGGGTGAAGGTGAGTGGGGACAATGTGGCTTAGCTTCCAACTGGATGCAATGCAAGCTGAAAGAACCCAACATCCCCATTCTGTCAGGGAGCTTAGTGACACTCTGACTGCCAGCTGCAAAATCTAGAGGCCTGATTTGTGCGGTGCCACTTTTTAACCTTGGGGCACGGTCATGGAGATAAAAGCAGAGAGTGTAAGCGCATAGTAATCTTCAGGATATGTAGCATCATTATCCTCAGACACTGCATAAGCCTGGTACAATAGCTCTTACTGCATCTTGTTTGAACCTGAAATATGCCTTCTTTAGGGCAGAGAAATGTTTTGAAAATTGCCTGAACATCATAGCATTTTTTAAAGGTGTAATTTTCAGCTCTCCCGTTGACTACTTGGGCAAGTCAGTAGTTCACTTTTCCCCTGATTTATTTGTCTGCATCATAGGGATAACTGTGTTTGCCCACTAGTGTGAAATGCTGGGGGGTCCTGCAATTTCTGTAGTTTCAGATTGTGGTTTGTCTTGATGGGGAACAGCATCCTCGGAATCAAATACATTCATTTCCTTTCTGGAGTGGAAGGTTTTCAGGAAATAAAAACCCATTCCTAATCAGACAGAGAAATGAGGCCAGCATGGCATATTCAAAGTGAGACAAAATGTTTGCAATTTTATTATAATATGTGCGTGTACATCTGTTGTATTTGCTTTTTGTTGGACAAGGAAATACAAAAAATGGTGATATTATTTAACTCCAATTACAAGAAATTCTATTTTGTAAAAGAGTTAAGCTGGTCTCATCTGAGAGTTAAAACTGTCCTGAGTATGTATAAACAGGATTTAAGGAGAGGCCAAGGCCACCTAGAACCAGGATTCATCTGCTGAGGTCACTCAAAGACTATTCGGTTAAAACCTTTTCATTTTCAATGACCTTTTCTGAAACCAGGTCTTAGCCAGCACAGCCAGGGACTGGACTAACTGTGCCATCCTTTGCACTCCCACACACCTGCACAACTCCTGGATTGCCAAACCCAACACATTGGTTAATTTTTTTTTTAAATTAATAGCTTAGCAATAAGAATTACCTCCCAGACTAACCACAGTCTGTTGGAAATCCCAACAGATGCATCCTTGTTTGGAGCAACCTCTAGTGTTACTCTTAATTTTATTTAAATATTCATCCAAGACTACAGCTGCTGCTAGAAGCTCTTCGTATAGATCCATAAACAAACACCTTTGGATCCACTTCACTCATCTTTAAACCTCTACAGCGCACATCTCTTCTCCTCTGATCTTCCCTTATATTTGTGAGAAATAAGTACCGGGTCATCTCAATCTGAGCCAGGGATCTGAAGTAGGTCACAGGAGTTGTGCTCCAGAAAGGCCATTTTTTACCATTGACTAAAGAGAGGCTGCGTGATTTGTTGGGAACACAAGTGTTTTGATGTGATACCATACAGGAAGGGGTTTATTTTTTCACTTGATAGTTAAATTCTGCCTCATTTGCACCTGTTCTTTCTCACTAATAAGAGTGGGGCTGCGCAAGAGTACTTAAAGACAAGTTGTGGTCCATTGCCACAGTATGTTAATGAACTCTGGATTTTATTGGTTTGGGGTGTTTTTCTATATTTTGTTCAAAAAAAAGCTGGGTGTGTGGACAAATACATAAGAATGTAGTTCACCAGATTTGCCTTCTGCTCAGGGATAAAAAGCAGCTTTCACTGTGTGCAGAACATGTTTTATTAATTTCATAGATTTTGGGTTGCATGGGACACAAGTATTTGTTTTGCTGGATTCTTGAAACTTTTGGAGAGGAAAAAGGAGAAATGTTGCCACATAAATGTCTTTCCAAAACCAAGTAAACAAACCAAAGAGCCAAGATCTCCAGCTCGCACCACTCAGCTGACATTAGCCACTTTGCACGAGGAGGGTGCGTAGTCTGGAACTGCTGTAGCTCTGTCACTGCAGATGAAAAGCAAAGGCAAGATTTCCACTGACTAGGGGTTTCCCCAAAAAGGAGATCTGCTTTCTGTACAGGTATTGGCAGCACCTGAGCGATGGGACAACTTTTATTTCTCAGTGACGTGTATGAAACACCCTTTATGTGCAAGAAAACAGAGGAAGTCTTGAAGAAACAAGAAGAGGAAAACAGGGAGTATTAACTACAAATTAATGGGACAGTCTTTAGAAAGATAATTTTCTCCTTTTAAGTCTGGTGCCCGTATTAAAATTTCTCCCAACAGCACGTGCACGACTGATACTTACTCAGCTGATAGCGCAAAGCGACAGCGACCCTGGCACCAATGCCGAGGCAATATTTGCGAAAGGATGAACTATTTTCAAACAATGTCTCCAATGTACTAAGCACAAACAGGCTTTTCTTCGACATCAGGCATGCATGTTGTCTTGTTCCAACAATTTTGTTCATGTACAAATGTATTCATTGTGGACAATGCAAGGAAAATGTCATTCTCTATTTATATCCCAGTTTCCCTTTGTCCTCTTTACAGTATCTCGGGGCAGCGATGCAGAGCAGGGTCTGGCTCTAAACTCATGCTATTTTCCTCTCCCTCTTCTTCCAAAGCTCTCACAGTTGCAGAGCCACTGAGAGTTAAAAGGCTCCCTACAGCAGATTTTTTTGTGAGACACAAAGATCAGTCTCTTTTCCCTCCACTTCCCAGCAGAGATCTAAGTCCTGCCTCTTGCTCCATCACTCGGAGTACATAATGGTCTTGGCAGCAGAGGATGTGGTAGTAGCAGCGTTTTGAGCCCTGTAAGTGGATGCACCTGGCACATCAGTGTGAATAGGCAATGTTAAGGCAATTCTCCCCCAGTAATGTATGAAACCATCCACTTCATGAACAGCCTCTCTGTGATAAAGGCTGCCTTTTTGTTGACTTGGATAAGTTCCCCAGTATGGCCAAAACAGAATAATGGAGGACTTTGAAAGAAGGGTCTTTGCATAGAAAATAATTAATCTAGCAGTGAAGGAGCAGGGAGAAAGATTTAGTGACACTTGAAAACAAAAAAAACCAACACCCAAGTCCTAGGATTAAACTAAAAGCATGAGTGCAGGTTCACACTGTATTTTCTTCATGGAACAAATCATCTGTCCTGAAAGCATCATTCTTGGGCTGGTTGGCCACTTTTTCAAGTAGGAATTAGGAACATTAATTTAAGTGACATTTCAGGGAACAGCTATTTTGCCTTTCAAGTATCGTGTGTTTTTCTCCAGGGTGGAAATCCTCACTGCTCTCAAGTGCAAGCATTCCACTCTGATAAGCTTCAGGTTATTGGTAAAATGATAAGCATCCTTTTAGAACATCTAAGTACATCTTGAAAACATCAATAGATAAAACTCCTTACTTCCACAATTAAAATAACTTTCAATTGGAAGCTCAACCTTAAGCACTTTGCCTTTAACAGATTTTGCAATCTTTCCAACTATATATATACAAAGAAAATATTCGTACATGTCTTAGATGTAACAGTGAAATGAATATAACACATTCCACATGTTCTAAGAAACTGAAAACTCACATTTCTAAAGAAAGAATATGCAACTGTTTTCCAGTGTGAGACTCCTGAGGCCTGTACACTCACTTGAATGGATTTCCCAGTAAAGAACATGCTTTAAACACAAGATTCACATCCAATTCACATCAAAACATTCACTGATGCTTGCAGACTTTGTAAAAGATTTGTTCTTTTTTCCCAGATAAAATATCTCTGTCAGGTTGAAGTAATTTTGTTCTCTGAAAGACATGTCCAAGACTTAATAAATAGCACTAAATGAAATATTTTTAACCACATAATGCATTTTAGATAAAGGTTATATATAACACCAAATAAAGAGACTCGTCTTATAATTTGTACTTCTAATAATGCATTATTTCGTATGCTTTAGCACATAAAAGTTTTGATAGCTCTGAAATGAGAGCATTCAAATTTGTAGCACGGCATGAGATGAATATAAGGAGCATTCAGTCACTGAAAACATCTTTCCTTCATCACCATCTTTCTTATCCTTAAGGAATTTTAAAATTGTAATGGAGCAATTCTTAACTATTGGACAAAAATAACTTCTATTAGTTGGAAAATATTTTAAGATCTTTCAATTTTAAGGTATAGAATAAACTGTCATGTCAACACATGCCTTATCATTCCCATGAACTGAAGTTTGACAAGAGTTGGCAATTCTGACACTTGGAGAGATTATTAAACTCCCTAAATGACTGAAAGCTATCTATAACCCTCGAGACTAAATGAAGATTAAATGATCGTCTATTATGGATGTATGCAATATATATGATTTCAACACTTAGCTGGCAGCAATCATTCATTCTCATTTTTCATTAGCTTTTTAGGAAGTAGCATATCCCAAAGTTAATATTGGCATCTCCAAATAAGAGTAGTACTGAAATTCAAATAGTTTAGTTGCAACCTAGTTTGGGGGTGGGGGTGTACAACATTTCCTAACATTGCTTCATTACTGCATTGAAAACACCCAGACAAACAACTGATTAGTCTCCTTTCAGATAATGAAAAACCTTTGAAAGTGCTTTAATATGAGTTGAGTCTCTAGTGAGCAGAGGGAAATGTATGCTCTTTTCAGCAAATTTTTTCAAACTGTTTTTTTAATTTACAAGGAGTTTTGCTATGTATGTGTCAATACAGAAGACATTGCCTGTGAAAATGTCTCATTTGATCTAAGGGCAAGTCTTGAAAAAAAACTGCTTAGGAAGTTCTTTTAATCGGATGATGTATAACAAATGATCGCAACGAATTATACAGTATGTTTTCATTGGTTCTGCAGCAACAGGTATCACTAGGTTTTTATAACTTCACATTTCTTAGCAACAAAAAACTTTGGCTTCTGTTTTTGGAAGCTATGCTAGGATTATTTTCACAGTCTGCTCAATTTGACTGCTCTTACATCTGACAATCCACCATAAGAAATTGCGAAACATTTTCTGCACAAGCTACAATAAGCCTTGTGGCAGTTATTGCTATCTTGGCTGATCCATTCAAAACCAGTTCTCCACTTAATCTGAAAACCTGAAACTCTTCCTTCTCAGGCTGCATATCTTGTCTCATGGAAGGTGCATTACCACTAGAGGCATGGTCAGAATCCAGGTGCAACAGATGCAACACAGTCAAATAAAGTTACATAGACTCCCTGTTGGGTTAAAATCACTCTGATTATTCCCACTCTGCTGGGTCAAAACACCTCTGAAAGCTGTCCCAGACATACAGGCAATACTGAGCCTATTATAAAAGTGTGTGGTCACCATTTCTATGCTCAAACACTAAAATTTTGCATGTGAGATGATCCTAACTGCAGTTCTTCTAGTGTCACCACCTCTAGTCTGGGCACGTATTTAAAATATATCTTTTTTACCTTCTGGTGATAGTTCAGTTTGCAAAGAAATTTAGGATTTGTTTGGTTTAAAAGTGCCGTGGATGTAACACCTGAAATTAGAAGAGGATTTGGGAAATAAAAGCGATTTCAACATCTGAGAAATTCTTCTGGAACAGTGAATACTTAGCACTTTTCACAGTAGTTGTGAGATCTTTCTTTTGCTCTGGAGAGATTCGGTAATTTTCAAGCTATAGTATAAGTTTAGTGTCTGAACTGGTGCCTTGAACCTAGACCCCTGCCTGTTATTTTAATTTTGGGCAGGGTGCGTCTCTGGGTAGCCTACGTACCCAGCACTTGGTGGACTTGTTTGCCACATCCACCCTGCACTGGCTATGGGCTGTAGATGTGTGCTAGGTCCCCTTGCTGCCCCTCCAGTCCTGCACAGGGCAGAGGAACCTTCCCAGCCTGGGTGGAAGCAGGCAGCTAGCATGGCAAACACAGCCTCATACGCAGCTGCCCAACAACCATGCAGTTAAATAAGTGGATGCTCTTAATTTACTGGCCTTCACTGAAACAAAGACCCATCCTACAGTTAGCTGTTATTTGTGTTTCCTTGCAGCATTAATACTCTGCCTTATGCACGTCAGCCACTGTGATGTGTAAATGGATTATAAAAGCTGGACATCGTGAGCAACAGGACATTTGAGTTCTTGGACGGGTAGAATATTTGATGCTGTGGAAGGGGTGTAAATTGCTGTAATACAAATTAAGTGTCTGTTTTCACTGGGGCAATGAAGTATAAACATTTGTTATTTATTCTGTAATTCAACTTGTATTTTATACTCCAAAGTTAGCAGACTACTTCAGATAACTGCAATGATTTTGCAAGAAAGGAATCTACTCTCTGAGCTGACTGGCTTTACAGACGAATGCTGCCCAGCTGAATTCTCTGTTCATAAACTGAAGATTTTCTTCTGCAGCCGTAAGCACTAGAAGAGTTGTTTAGCATCTGTGGGGGAGAGACTGTATGGCCCCAGCAAGGTTCATAGCTCAGTGACTGAGGAGTTGGGAAGCTGCTGGCAGGGCAAGGCAGGCTCTGCATGGGAGCTTGTTGTCTGCATGCCAAAGTCACGCTGCTCAACAAGCTCTGCATCTCCCTGGGCTTTTATCACCCCAACACACGTTTAGAATCCTGGACCAAACATTTCTTAGACACAGGGGGATTGAGAGATGGAGCCAGACAGACCTCAGTCTTCAAACCACTTGGGAGCATGCTCGTGGGGCTGAACAGAAACAATGCACCGCGCTTCTAGTCTGGTAGAAGTCGTGTAGCATCGCTTGACCTTCTGCTCCAGTCATAGAATCATAGAAGCATAGAATAACCAGGTTGGAAGAGACCCACCGAATCATCAAGTCCAACCATTCCTACCAAACACTAAACCATGCCCCTCAGCACCTCGTCCACCTGTGCCTTAAACACCTACAGGGAAGGTGAATAAACCGCCTCCCTGCGCAGCCTGTTCCAGTGCCCAATGACCCTTTCTGTGAAAATTTTTTTCCTAATGTCCAACCTAAGTGTCCCCCAGAGAAGCTTGAGGCCATTCCCTCTTGTCCTGCCCCCTGTCACTTGGGAGAAGAGGACAGCACCCTCCTCTCCACAACCTCCTTTCAGGTAGTTGTAGAGAGCAATGTGGTCTCCCCTCAGCCTCCTCTTCTCCAGGCTAAACAACCCCAGCTCTCTCAGATCCTCTCAGCTGTTCCTCATAAGGCCTGTTCTCCAGCCCCTTCACCAGCTTCGTTGCTCGTCTCTGGACTCACTCTAGACCCTCAACATCCTTCTTGTGGTGAGGGGCCCAGAACTGAACACAGGATTCAAGGAGTGGTCTCACAAGTGCCGAGTACAGAGGGTGAATGCCGAGTCGCCAGGTGAATGCTCTCACTCTCTCCAGGCAAAATGTTTTAAGAGGCTGCTGGGTGAATTTCAAGTTTTACTTGCATGAGTAGCTAATAAAAAAAGATTGGAGTTTAGCTTTCATTTTGATTTTAAGTGAAAGCTTAAAGACTAGATAATTTTTAAGCAGTGATAAAAAATGTAGCTAGAAGGGAGAATAAAATGCTGATACAAATTTTGGCAGCTGAAAGTTTTCAGAAATTTGGCAGCTATCTTCAATATTCCCATCCTGTATGGGTCGTTCACCAAAACCGGGATATCCCACCATCTGAAACAGGATCAAATGTCATCATACTGATCACTTTTATTTTTCCGATAGCCAGTTGTTCTTCCTAATGAAGAGGATGATTTGTTGATTAAAATGATTTTTATTTCTATGCATTCCTGTGAAATCAAGCCTCTAGTTTATAACAATGACAGGTCACTCAAGGCTTTCATGTACTCCTTCACTTCTCCTTGAAGCACTTCACACCTTCTAGGTTGGGCAGTCTGGACACTTCTTGTACAAAAGCTTCTGTAGGACAATGTTTTACTTCACTGCTTAGACAGTAGCATTAAACTGGGTAGCAAAACAGCTTCCGCCCTCTTTATATCAGTAACAACATAAAGGTAGGTTAGAGCACATGGTTTTAATTTAGCCTTTAGTGGTTTTATTTGACAGAGGAAAAAAACTGTTGAGCACTAACCTTGAATTAGAAGCTGACCTCTGAATTAGTCAGCCTTTTTCTTGTAAATGCATTTTGTAGAATATAAACATGAACCATCTATTTACATAACATTAGTGACAGCCAAATGATTTCTCACTAGCATTAATGCTGGAAATCCCAAACACTCCTTCCTTGCTGGAGGATGGTATATAATGTCTGAGAATAATCTCTCCACCAATGAGTGATAAACAGAAAAGTCTTACTGTTTTTCAACCAAATTTAGGATTTCTCTAGGATTTCGCTGAGAAACCCTCCTACAATTATTAAATAATAATTATAAGTTAAGTGAAATGCAGGTCACCTCCCGGGGTGCATGTGGAAAGCTCTGACTGGGCTGGTGGTGGTGGTGCAGCCTGTCTCTGTACCACAGGGAATTATCCACTGTGCTACAGGAGGTGCCAAGAAAAAGCAAAGAGCAGCCGGTGTCCAGCCTGGCACTAGTGCCTACAGAGTACCAGTGATGTACCTGAGTCATGCTGGTCTACAGCAACCCCATTGTATGTCTAAGTTTCTCCACCTCTGTTGTTCCTGGCTTGTTGGGAACAAAAAGGAGTGAGGAGCAAGGGATTTCAGTCCTTCTGAACCTGAGATTCTCCTTCAAGAAGGCTCTTCTCAAGGGAGCCTCCAGCAAATCTGCAGTCCCCCTCTGCTTTCCCAGCTGGAACAGTACAAGTAGCTGGTAGAGCAGGCTCTGCAAGCACGCTGCTGCCTCTAGAACACATATGCAAGCACTGTGGCATCCTAACCAAGCTTGCTGCAATATCTTAGAGGTTTTTAGCTTTTTTCCTACACCCAGGGAAAAAAGAAAGTCATGGGGTGCCATCAGACTTTTGAAGTTCCTGTGTTGTGAGCTTTATTATTTTTAAGCATTAAAATGGACATAGTAAGAGTAACAAAAAACACATCTGAAAAAGATGCAAAGAACTTGTGGGGAATATTTTGCAGGCCACAGGGGCATTTAATAGGTTTTCAGGGGCAGAAAAGTAACTTTCTGACTCTTGGTTAATTTTTTTTTTTTTCTGCCCATTTTTAAAGTGAGAATATTTTGTCACTACCATAGCTTTTTTTGTTTTTATTGTTGAATAAACAGCAGATCATCTTTTTTTTTTTTTTTGCAACTGTTTTTCCAGAAGGTAACTTTTTTTATTATTGCAAGAAGAGTACATACCATTACATAGTACTTCTACCTAGCTCTGCATTTATTGGCGTGCCCTACTATAATATGCCATAATAAGTCTCTAAATGAAGATGATATTTTTAATGCTTTCAGCAACAGCAGCACAGTACTCCGCTGTTCACTGTGTGTTGTTATTATTAGCTCCTCCATGATCGAATTCCAGCCTCAGGCATTGGTTGTTTGATGGGCCCGAGCTCTGAAGGCAGGTTTCAGCCCTTGTTCTGTCTGGCTGTGGTTGCCCTACCTAATTCATGATAGGAAGCACAAGGACTCGGCTGAACAAAAGGGAAGTACACAGCCATTTTAGCTATCCTTGAATTCCAGCTTACAGCATGTCCCTAAACTACGGTAAAGTGACTTCTCTTTAACATAAAGGATGGGAAGAGTTTTACTCCAGGCAGAGGTTTATCAGCCCCAGCATCATCTCCAGCAGGTGGGGATATGAAACAAAGCATCAAAAACCTCCTTAGATAGTCAACAGTAAAATTCTTTCCACTTCTCAGCACTGTTTCGCTTGCTGGCATCCTCTGTGGGATGGACACCAAGCTTTGGTACTGGAAAGCATTTGGGAGCAGGTTGCAAGAAGCGAATGGTTGGACTCGATGATCCTGTGGGTCTTTTCCAACCTGGTGATTCTATGATTCTATGATTCTTTGTTCTTCAACATTGCAAAACACATGGTTCAGAACAACCCTGCTGCCACCTTGAGCAGTATTGAGCTTTTCCCAAAGGTTTGACACAAACAGTATCGCTCATCACTAATAAAATAAGGCAAACATCTTCCCCTCCCACAGGGGGACAAGTCAGCCAGTCCCAGCTGAAGATGCAGTCCATTCTTCCTGACAAATAGACAAAGACTTCTAGCAATGTCCACGTAATGGTTTGTAGTGAGAAGTCAGGAGCATTGACTCCCACGTGTGTCTCTCTTGCCACTTCTGCAAGGCTAGGGCTGACAAAGCTTGCACTTTCTCAGCCCCCCTTCCTCTGGTGGCCTTTGCTGTGAAGCAAAAAGATTGTCCTGTAAATAAACCAGCTCCCTCCAGGATCAGAAGCCAGACACAGAGAGCATGCGCATTCACTACGTTCATTTATATTTGTTTTGCCCATTTTACTCATTGTGGTCAGATATGAAAACAGTGTCACTTCACAGGTGGAAAAAACAATTCTTCCATCTCATTTTAGGATGGATTTCTGGGACCATAGGACTGTGAGGGTGAGGCATGTTTTTTTTTTCACCCAAGCCTGTAGAATTTCCCTAGATGTCTTCTGAAATCCCAGGTTTGGGTTTGAACACACCTTGCAAATGAAGTAATGCTGCCTATTTCTCTTCAGTGCGCCACTCTTGAACTATACAAGGAGGCTTGCTGGTTGTATACTCCTCTTCTGCTAGAAGACCTACTTGTTTAAAGGAAAAGAGTTGAATGGAAATTTTAGTTTTATTAGAACACAGTTGACTAGCCCATCAAGAACATTTCTGTTTCTGGATAAATTACAGGCACAGGAAAAGACTTTTTTAGGTAGTTAATGGTACAGACAAACAGGAAAAGTTCTTATCCTCTGCCTTGCTTGCTTTGTGTCCAAAACTGAAGTGTTCTGCTTGCTCTCTTTTCCATTGGTATGAATCCTTGTGCTAGCTATGTTCTTGTGCAGGAGGAAAACAGGAAGCCTTGGCGAGAATCTTTCACCACTTCTCACCAGCATCATCATTAATAGAGTATATTTGGTAGTATACCCGTTTTTCTAAGCTAAGAAAGCGAGGCATCTTCTTTGTGGTGGCTGTTCAGCCTGCATGACTAGCAGGAGCGAGGCACAGTGGGGATCAGGTGAGCCAAAGCATCTGCTGCCATATTTCCTCTCTGCAGCTTTAGAGGACAGCGCTTCCTCACAGAGATCTCCACAGCCAGCGCACGACTGCCACTGGGCTGCCCTTCACTTGTCTCTTGCTCCTTCAGATTACAGAGCTTCGAATTGTTTTCCAGCTCTGTGGTGATAGCCACTGATAGCCACTTATTTACGCTCCTGTTGTCTCTAGAATCCTTCTCTGACTGGGTTTCTCCTGGTATAGTTTAGCATGCCTACTGCCTGCTGAATATCTTTTTTTTTTTAATCCTGAAAGCCTCTCTGTTGCTAGGTGGAAATCTTTCTGCCTTTCAGATATAAAATGACTAGTGGGATACATTTCATAATACATCAGCAAGCATAGTACTTGTTATTATCATACTTCAGTGCCCTTTATATATTACCAACCCACACTGGAAGGATGGGGTAATATGTAAATTGTATTGATAACATATAAAGTAGAGGGAATTCTTTGTTCTTTAACAATCATATTTTACAATGTTGAGAAGGTTTATTGGGTTAGGGAGCTGAGGTTAGAAAATGTTGAGGATTTTTTTAACCAGTGTTTTTCAGGAGATGACTGAATGTCCAACAGCAAACTTTAGGTGTTAGGATTGAGGTGGAATCTAGATGCCATAAACCTCATCCTGCTGTGATGCAAATCACCTCTCACACTGCCATGTTCACAGGCTGGGAGCACACTTTTCTCCCATCCTGTACAAATAGCTGCTGTTTTTTCACCTCCTGTTGCTGCCTCCTCTTGTTCTGTATTAATGGACAAGACAAAACATCATCCCACAGGAAAGCAAATGAATGAAGAAGTCAGGTGGACAAAAAGGAGGAGCGAATACTGGCATCAGACAACATCTTGGGATAGTATTGAGTGTACATCAAGCTAAACAGTAATTAAGCCATTTAAATCAATAAATGTAATTACAATTTTTGTCCTTTAGGCTTTTGCTATCAAGTCTTTGTGCTACTGGCAACCACTCTCGGTCTCTAGACTCACCATCTCATAGGTGCGATGGTTCCAGTTCCTGGAAAACAGCAATGGCCACGCTAAGAGGAACAGGATTGGAAGGTTCACCTATGGCTAAACAAAATAAACTAAATATTTCCACCTGTGCAGTTCATGGGTTCTAGAATAAACAAGACTTGCATCTTTCTTGGCTACTCTGGGGACTACGTGTGAGGTACAGCATGTTCCCCAAGTTACTCTGAAAAAGAGTCAAGCTCTGTACCAGGGAACCCATCATGACCCGTACTGCCACACTTCACCTGTTCTCATATTCTTAAATGCTCCATTGACTGATAATTTCAAGACATGCGTGTAAGGAAGTTGTATCACAGAGATTTATCTGCAAAAGTGTGTTTAAAATACTGGGCAATTAAAGTTAGATGCAGTGCAATGGGTTTGGGTAATAAAGACATAAGGGGTTTTGTTAGTATATTGAAGCTGTTACAGAACAAAGCTTGGTTATAATATGATCAGCATTATCTTGCTGGTTCTGTTATGTCTTCTTACACAATATTTGTAAGTGAATTAGCAAAATGGTTTGTGTAGATTCCTCTTGAGTATTTGTTTATTCTTGCTACCAAGAGGTGTCTGCAATTTTTAATCATGCCCTAGTCGTCTGGTCAAAGGGAAAGGATTTACTTACTGTAACCAATAAAAATGAAGAGATAAATTTACTTGGACCTGATTTTGATCTTTAAAATTGATTCTATCTGAAAGAACTTTAGGTTAAAATAAAAGTACTGCATAGAAAAATTTGTGAAGTGAGAAAACTCAATTTTAAGCATCATGGAATAGTTTGGGTCAGAAGTCACCTCTGGAGTTCATATGGTCTCAAATAGCTTCTGTGTTTGTTGAGGCTACTCTCTGCCTTGCTCAACTGAGTTTTGAATATCCCCAAAAATGGAAAATTTGTTTTTATGCATTCTTCTATTCAAATAAATTGCAAAGAAACAATTCACTCTTGATGTTTAAAACAAGGGTTGCCTGAAGTGCAGAAATCTTGTTTTCAATGGTAATTTTTTGTTTTTCTTTGAGATTCTTTGACATATCTGAATAGCAAAGAGAAATTTAAAAAATCACTGTTTATCCTGTAGAAATAAAACCTTAGAAAAAGTCAAAGCTTGTCATTAAGGAAAAAAATTTTCACAGAAAAGGTCATTGGGCACTGGAACAGGCTGCCCAGGGAGGTGGCTGAGTCACCCTCCTTGGAGGTGTTTAAGGCACAAGTAGATGAGGTCCTGAGGGACATGGTTTAGTGTTTGATAGGAATGGTTGGGCTCGATCCAGTGGGTCTTTTCCAACCTGGTGATTCTATGATTCTATGATTATATTTAACAGACAGAAATGAAGCTATGAAGACACTCTTAGCTGTGGAAAATACATTTCAAGATATGAATCTGGATATATGAAAAAACCCTCTGTGCTAGTCACCAAAAAACCTCAAACAAATGTCCTTAAAATTAAGGACAGTAAATGTACTGAGTAGTTTTGCAGCTTTTTAATTTTTAACCTTATGTATCCTTTGCAAAACTGAGTGCTTATCAATGGACTCACTATAGTGACTCTATTCCGGATCAGGAAGAAGAGGACTACAGAGAAGAAAGGTTTGCATTCTCTGTTTTTAAAAGTGTTGACAAACCTATTTATAAAAAAAAAAAAAAGAAAAGTATATTTGAAAATTTGAGGTGTTTTTAAGAAACCAATAATCTTAGACCACCCTTAAATGCTCTTTCAAACAAAAGTACCAGCCCTTTCATTTGTTTATATTCACATCTACAACTGTTGATATCAACTTTTTTCCTGCTTTTTTAACTAAAATGTTTTGGTTTAGCTAAGTGCCCAGCTTCTTCTCCCACACCCTTTGTACCAATGAAGTGATATTTAACAGAGAGCTTGCCTGTTCTGATCAAGGACAGCATGATCTGGAAGCATAGGGTTCTTATCCAATGCCATGGTCTTAAAACTGTTGTTCTCATTTTCTACCTTTCTCTTTCCTTTCCACCCTTGGCCATTGCAACTCTCGTCTTTTATACCACAGAAAATGTAAAGTAAGTGATTTAAGAGAGAGTCTGTATATTTGTCTGTACCGGGTTGTCTTGCCCACACATGTTAGGAAGGCTGAATAAGTAGAAAATGTTTCAACTGTCCAGGCTTTACATTACATTTGCATTTAGGGTATTGCCAAAAAAAGAGCTAATTTGCATTTAACCTCTGGAGGAAGAAAAGAAAAGATATGTTTGAACCATCTTTCTCAACAGTTTTTCTATACGAGTCACCTTATTCAAACCCATCCTATCCCCCAAAAGTCAGTTAAATTGATAGCTTTTGCACTGAAAATCAGTCCTGAAGCTCAGTGCTGGACCAAATCCACAACTGCTGCATGTTGTCCCAGCTCCACTGACTTCAAGCACAGTGGTTTTCACAGACTGAGAGCTCTAGACCAGATCTTTCCAATGAATTTGGAGGCACAGCTCATGGTACGGTCAGAAAGGTCTGTGTGATGGTGGCAGAAGCAACAAAGTAGGGTGGGTGGGTGGGTGTCTGCATGTATACCATAATTCACAGTCCCAATTTAATCCAAAATAGTTGGGTGCTGGCCTGCCTCACATTTGCCTGGTGGAGCTGGAGAGGCATGCCAAGAACAGCACCAACAGCTGGGGAGCCCAGAATGGTCTGATTCCCAGGCTGGGGACCCAGAACCTACACAGAGGTGTAATCCAGAGACTGTGCAAGTAAAAAGGATCCTGTATTTATTTTTTTTTCAGTCAGATGACTTTTGCCTTGGTCTTAAAAATGCCAAAAGTAGGGGATAGCTTTCAGCCCATACAACAGTTCTACAACATCTCTCCTATCAAAGCTCTACAGGTCATTGATTTCTCACAATTTTTTATTCCAGTGGCTACCAGGAAGCATTTGGCAAGTCACTGCTGTTTTATGGGTGGGAGTTCAGCTTAACCACACCTAACAGCAGTAAGGTAGGACATTTTAATGTACAACTATTAACGTTAATTTACCTTTCAGCACTGCTTGCAGCCCAAGATTTCATTTTATATGGTATAATACGGTTACATCATTAACAACAATTACTAATCATTGTTCCATTTGGATTTCTCTAGCTAATTAGATTCACTCCAGCAATATATATCACTGATAAGCCTAACCCCAAAAGGAGTATCTTCCCACAATGAACAGGATGAAATCTGAATAACCAGTTTAATAATTGTGTTTGACTTAGCTTCTCAACACCAATGGGTCTATGAACAGGCTGCCAGAGTTCCCTGGTGGGGGAGTCCCACTCTGTTCCCAGTTGTGAGAGGAGCATGAGCCTTCCTGGCTGTTTTGCCAAACCTGCAACTGCTGTGTGGGTCTTACTCAACCTTTAAGAGCCGCTACTTTTAATTCTTGCAGTTTCACATGGGCATCCAGCTCTTCTCTTTCTTATTTGCTCTTCTCTTACACTCTGCTTTTCCCTCTCCTTACCTCTTTTCAGAAAGGCAGTTGTGATGGAGACAATGTTAGCTCCCAGGGAAGATAAAGAAATTTGGAAATGCAACTGCACAGTCCCTCCATAAGGGGCCCAGGACTGCAGCCCAGTTTTGACAGCCTCGAGCACTGTTAGCTCTCCTTGCTGACCTGAGTATTTGGGTGACAAACCTGGGCTGGAAGCCATTTCTCAGCAACATGATGGACCCTATCTGACAGCTGCCAGCAACAGCCCCCCCTTCAACAGCAGCTCCAACAAAGGAGACAGAGCAGTTTCTACACCAGGGTTGTTCCATGCCTGACTGGCTTGAGGCATGGCCAGAGGGCTGGGCTCTTTTTGTACTTTTTCCTTTAGGGTTCATCTGGGGCCCTTCTGCAAATCCCCTTCCCCACAATACATGCAGAACTTCTGGTAATCGCTAGGCAGAGCAATCTGTAGTTTATCACTTTGGCTGTGAATCGCACAGACAGGCAGTTGGTTTTATTAAGTTTTAAGTTGCATTTCCAAGATTTGAGTTAAAAGCATTAGAACAAACATAATTGCATGCAACAGCAACCACTCCTCATCATGTACCATTATTGGAGCTGGACCCCTGATCTGCGGTACAGCTTGAGCATAGGAGCAGCATGAGGTGCTGCTGAAAGGGCTGGTAACTCATAGAACAGGAGGTGAAACACTGCACTGTGGCTTCATTTGGCCCCAAAGCCCTAGGAGATACCACTGAGCTGTTCCAGCCTGGCCTTTCCTCCCTCCTGTACCCTACATTTGCCTAAATTACTTCCCACATTAGTTGCTTTTACCCCTAATCTACAGAAAATAAATGTGAGTGTGCTAACAGTCATCGTCCATGCGGGCTGGCCCTGGGCTAGGGCAGCTTCATGCTGGCAGTGTTTGGATACTTGTACCTGAGACTGCAGGAGGGTGTCTGCTCTAGCAAACTCCATCCCCATCACCACATACATGTGCTCCAGGACCTTCCTGTGGTCTCCTGGGAGAGAGGATCTTCAGTCCCCCTTGCATCTCTCCTATGCAGCTTTCCCAATAGGCGGGTAGGAAAGGGAGATCTGGGCTGTTTATGTTGGCACTAGTATTTCCTCATCTCTACTGGAAAAGGAGCCAACATAAGGATCAAACTGGCAGTACACAAATTTCTGTAACTATCTAATGCTGATTTTTTGTTCTCCTGAGTTATTTTCCCAACTGATTCACTCCCTGTTAATAGCAAAAGCCACCTCTGACACTGGTTTTCACCTCTATGACTCTTTGTCTTTTGCTTGAATGTCATCCTTTTATTACAGTCATTCTCAAGGTGCCTCACTCATCTTGCCTGGCCTCTAAACCACTCTGTGCCAGTGATGCGTCACAGCTTTGTGCAGCACATTTCATCAGCACGATGCTCACATGGGCCAGGAGAATGCCATTAATGCAAACATTAAAAGAGAATTGGTCCCCAAACTCCTATTTGAAGAAGTCTTCCAGATTACTCCTCCTGGCCTGAGTTCTCTACCCTTGCCTCCACTTCTTATCAATGATGCAATTCCTGTCTTCCTATTTTGACTCCAGCAACATCAGTTGTTTCATGCTTGACATCATAGCAAATATATTAAAGTAGTCTAGATAAAGGAAATCTGGCAGATATCACCTGTCTGGAAAAATAATTGTTTTATCAAAGAAAACCATCGTGTTAGTCTGGCAGGATGTGCATTTAGTTGTGTTTCATCCCTTTTTTTTAATATGCCTTTGCATTCTTAATTAACCTTCAAGGCGTGTTCCAAAGCCTTGCATACCAGTGAGGTCAGGGTTACAAAGACGACAGTTGGCTGGGTTATTGTTTAACCCTGCACAACCAAATGCATTGTGATGGATATTCTGCTGTCACGGGGTCCCTCACTGATGTGACAGATGTATAAAACCAGTTGCTGCTAGACATGCCATCTCACATGCCGGTCTTTCCAGAACTCCTGGACAGGCATGACCTGCTGCCACCAAGAGGAACAGAGACTGCTCTTTGAGTGTTGCTTCCCCATGGTACTGAGTCCATTTACATATACTTGTTCCCATTAACCAGACTGCTTTTGCCCCTAGGATTTGTCTTTCTTAAACAAGAACAGAGGTAAAACACTCCTTTGATTTTAGGCCATGCCTAGATTATCTTTAATCTCATTTGCTGTACAGCAGCCTGCCTTTGCTTTTCTTCCTCTCCTACACTGAGATTTTAAGTTTTCCCCATTGTTTTTCCTGAATACTCTGCAAGTTTCAGCTCACATTTGCTTCTGAAATTTCTACAGACATTTCTTGACCTCTAAATGATCAGGTCCTCTTTCTGAAGCCTGTGAACTCTCATGTCTTCCCAACAGCCTTCCCGAGGCTCCCCAGGACTAACCAGAGAACTGAGTGTCCCAGACATGTGGAATGCACAGGCAAAGTGTGGGATCCCTCAGCTCCCTGCCTCTGCTTGGGCCTTACCTGCACTCAAGCCCTCTCCACTGGAGCCAGCTTTGCTGACGAACATCACCCCACTTCATCAGTTTGCCCAGTGGAAAACTGAGTCTCAGACACACGCAGATTTGCTTCAGACAGTGAGTTCAAAGCCCTACTCTGTGACTACATCCTTAGTAACTTAATTGCACATCAAAACAACATCACTTTGTACAAGTTCACTAATGAAAATGTTTGTTGGTTGTCAAACCCAGGAATATCTGGGCCCTATCTTGGCTAGATTGAGCCATCATCAAGTAATGCAGTCTCCTCAGATTGCAAAAGCACTGAAAGAAGTTATGAATAATTTCCGAAAGAGTTTTTTTCTCAGCCAAAAATATGAACAGTGGCTGAAGGAACAAAAAGTGTACTTCTGACCCCACAGCTTTGCTCCTGCTGAGTTCCAGAGGCCACCTGTGACCATCAGAAGCTCAAAGGCTTCTCAGCAGTGTTGCCAGAAATTATTATGCTAGGAAGTGCGAGGTTATCAGCCCAAGTTGTTCTAAGGTGCAGCAGAAATTGTTCCTTGCTACCTGGGGACAGAAGCTGGCCAAGTCTAAATGGTGTTGGAGATTTTTCCTAACTGGTCTCTCCAGCACAGACGTTTGTGTGTTGCACCCTCGGCACAAAAGACTCTCTGGCCTTGCCTGCGAGAAGCTGGGATCAGTGTCAGGACTGATTCTCTCATCATCTGCTCCTCATTTCATCTAACTCATCAACTACCTCTGCCCTCCAAATCCCACTGGATGTGTCAGCTTAGTAGTTAAAGAAAAATAATATCTCTTCCCAAGAGCAGACACACCAGAGAGCTGTCATGAAGGAGTATTTATACATTTTTGTTTTCTATTCAGCTACACTTTTGAAAACATTTTTGACAGTGACAGCAGTTCTTTGGTGCCTGCGATGGAATGTTGGGCTGTTAAGGTGGCTACTGATGTTTCAGGTCACCAAAAACTCAACAGACCATTCCTGTACGGTTTGGGGACAAGGCACAACAAATCCCCTATGGGCAGTTCTCTGCCTAGTGCAGCACTTTCTGGGACAAACAGAGTGAGAGAAAGAGTTCAGCCAGAGAAAGAGCAGCTTTTTAGGCAAAAACATAAGTAGGGCATTGTTTTCAGACAGAGGGATGGGTAGCCCCATGCTGCCCCAGACCAAGGGACCTGGTGGCAGAAAGACAGGCAGGATCCTAATGTACTTGTCCTTTCAGAGTGGTTGGGGTTTTTTACCTCCTCTTTTGACCCTTTTTCTGCAATTTTGAAATCACAGAATCACAGAATCATAGAATCACAAGGTTGGAAAAGACGCCAGATCATTGAGTCCAACCATTCCTACCAAACACTAAACCATGGCCCTCAGTGCCTCGTCCACCCATCCCTTAAACACCTACAGGGAAGGTGAATCAACCACCTCCCTGGGCAGACTCTGCCACTGCCACTCTGCCACTCTGTGAAATATTTTTTCCTGATGTCCAGCCTAAACCTCCGCTGGCGGAGCTTGAAGCCACTCCCCCTCATCCTGTCCCCTGTCACTTGGGAGAAGAAGCCACCACCCTCCTCTCTACAACCTCCTTTTAGGTAGTTGTAGAGAGCAATGAGGTCTCCCCTCAGCCTCCTCTTCTCCAGGCTGAACAATCCCAGCTCTCTCAGCCGTTCCTCATAAGGCCTGTTCTCCAGCCCCTTCACCAGCTTTGTTGCTCTTCTCTGGACTCGCTCCAGAGCCTCAACATCCTTCTTGTGGTGAGGGACCCAGAACTGAAGCCACATGTCAGAGGACTGGATTGTGATTTCATCCCAGTGGGGCCACAGATGGAGCCTGAAAATATATGAGGACTGAAGGCTCTATGGAGTCAGTCTGTGTGCCATACAGCACACCCTATAGGATGTTATAGAGCAGCAGTCAAATAAAGCATATAAGACATCATTGTTATGCTGAAGACTGGCCTTAGCAGGTCCAGCTCCATGTCTCTCATTCTGCACTCGGCAGCCGGATGTGAAACAACAATTACATTGTGAAATGTCATGGGTCTACTGAGGAGCTGCAAACGTGTCAATATTTTCTTCTGGTTGCATGGAGTCATGATTATTTTGCTTGACTGCATGCCTAGATGAAGCACCAGAGTAAAAAAACAAAGACAGACGGGGCCAGAGCTTGCTTGTGCACTACTTTTATCTTCTTGTCTTCCCAGCGCACTCATTGCAGCAACCTCTAGGTGATAAGTCCATCACTTTACAAAACAGGAAGACCGTGGGCTGGTTGGCTTCTCTGATGAGCTATAAATTACACGGGCTTTACCTGGCTCCCAGCCCGTGCTGTACACTAGGTAAGGCAGTCACTAATGGAGGGTGCTGCAGAGGCCAGCGATAGGATAATTACTGTTATTGCATTAGGAGAGAATAGCTGCGACTTAAGAGCCGGAGGGAAAAAGAGTCCCAGGAAATGGAGCACTGAAGGCGTCGCTAGCTGCACGCACACAAAGGCGACCAGCCTATAAATAATCTGACCTCTTTGTTCCAGTGAAATGGCACAAGAATTAAGACACACACACACACACCCGATTCAGGAAGAAACTTTAAATGCAAGACTAATGTCGGCATAGCTGAGCAGACCTATTGACACCCCTGGGGCCCAAAGGCATTTCTGCTTTGTGAGCCTTTGTGCTCACCTGGGCATGTGGCTGCTGGAGGTGTCCTGCTGGCAGAGCTGCTAACTGGGAGCTGCAGGAGGGTGAGCTTAATTACTGCAGGTAAATGAGCGAAAGCACCCTGTGAAATGTTGAGTGGGATTTGTCATGAATACCTAGAGTTCAGTGAAATGCTCTTTCTCTGCTATGTTACAGCTAAAGAAAGAAGCCTCTGTTAACCTCAGTTACCTGATAGCGGTTAGCACTTTGAAAATGAAAAGCTGACATGTGAAGTAAAAAAACATTAGGTGTTAGAACATAAGCCTAACAAATGTAGCCCAGAAATTTGCCAGTAAAACAAACCTGAAACCAAAAAAGATGAAAAAAAGAAAGACATGAGCCAGTAGCAGGGCAGTTCACCTCTAGTTTAGCTTCACCCTGCCTCTGCATTGTCTTTCACCTTTGGGAGAAAACCCACTCAGAAATATGCTTTCTCAAATGAAAAGGCTTGTCATTGGTCTCTGAAGGTCCTTAGCAGTCTTGATAAAGTAAAACTAAAGCTACTTATGAAAATAAAATAAAGGCTTTGGTGGTTGTCCGAGGTGGAGAGTAGCACCATTTACCAGTATTTCTTCTCCTAGCTCCTGATCACAAAGACTTACAAAAGTTATAGCTGAAAATTGTTCATAAATATAAACCGATCACAATGCCTTCCTATCTTTTGCCTTTTAGCTTTGTGGTAGAGAGAGAAAGGAACTATTTTCGTTGTGCTGGAGGTGGGGAACAAACCTAGAGAGGATGCATGACTGACCCAGCATCACCCACTGCACTAGTAACCATGGCCCCTACGATTCAAATCCACACCTGATGCATGTGTCCCATGGAAGATGTCTACAGGTGGGTTTATGATTAATTTTGTTGCTGTGGAGATGAGTAGCAGGATTGGGTAAGCATTTTTGAGCCTGATGGGTCATCAGATTTGATTGCGTGGTACTGGATTAGCAGCTGACTGGAAAAGCAATAATCTAGCAGCCTTTTCCCCAGGTGATGGGGAAAAGAATAGCAAGCAAGGGATCTGCCAGAAAGTTTTAGTGGCTGTTTGGGCAACTGCAGGTGGTCAGGCTACTCTCATCTGTGCTGTGAATACCTGGAAAGCAAGGAGCTCTCAGTTGTGTACCCATCCCTTTCACCTGCCCTGTTAATGTATTGAGGGACACCGAGGGTGAGTAAAGAGAGACATTCTCATATAACTACTTATCCCAACCCACAGCACCTTTCCGCTTTGCTGGCCTTCCCCATGCCTCGCACGTATACAAAGCCCCTGAAGCAAGTACTTTAAAAAGACTGGAAGCATAATCCAAGTTTGCATTATAATTCTTCCTGTGCAGCTTAGTCATCAGTTACCACAGAGCAAGTAAGAATTAACAGGTTCTGTGACAGACGGTGTTTTCTGGTTGCTTTTCCTCAGACCATTTCAGTTGATCTCCTGGGTGAGTCTTAGTCCAGTCACAGAGTATTATATGGCAGAAACTCTGAGGCCCACTATTCTAGAGTCACACATTGCATGGATCCTGTTTTTATACTGTCTTATGCTGGGAGCTGTGACATTAAAAGCTGCACCATCCAGCTGTTCCTCATGCTCCTCTCATGCGCACAACCCTGGCGTCCCAAAGAGCCACCAGGATGCAGAAGAAGCCAAGAGGTGAAGTCCAGCTTTTTGTTCTGAGGTAGCATAGAGGTCGGCACGGCTATTCCTGGTTCCTGACTCAGGGCACAACCATCTTCAAAATAAATAAAATGAAGAAGGAGAACATCTTTGGGTCCATGTTTGACACTTGTATTCCAAAACCACCTGACATTATATAAACCATGCAGATGGGTATGGTAGTTATTTTGACACATCTTTTTAACAATCATTTTATTTTAATCAATATTTATTTAACCTACTTGCTAGACAAAATCTCCCTAATTTCTTCATCTGATTTAATTGATGTTCCCTGACAGAATGAAGCTAGACTGGATAAGACAGTACAAACTGCACCTTTCTTCTTCATCTCTGGTTTGTACCTCTTTTAACAAGCCCTATGGCTGTTGCAGAGCCAAGCCACATCTTACACCTCACAGACAAACTGGGACTGTAAGTGGCTGTATACCCTGGGACAAGAAGCCAAGAAAAATACCAAAGTAATGAGTGTTGACATGATAATTAACATATTGATTCTCAATGCAAATTATATCTTCATATATTGTGAAATGCTTCACAGTTTCAGAGGATTTCAGAGGAGCCTACAGTTTCTTATAGGCACCACAATTAAATACACGTCTTCAGCTGTAGCATTAAAATACAGTTCTGGGTGAAGGATCATAGAGAGACAAAAATGTTGTGCAGGTAAAAATGCATGGGGTGCACTTATCTTCTATTCCCCTTAGAAAACAAACCCCATGAATTCCATTCCTGAAGAAGCTTTCAGGCTATGGGTATTTCAGGCCTTCTCAAAAGAACCTTTTGCTTTTTCTTTGAGGGAAATGGTCTCTACCTTGTTTTACCTCAGACACATGCCAAGGGGTAGAGGTAGCTGCAAGCCGAAGGACTGAATCACAAAGTTTAATTGTGCTCCAGAAAACTCCAGAGTCACTTCTGCAAGAAGGAAAATTCCCCTTCCCTCCACAAACATGCTGCAGCCTTGTAAAAATTAGCTAACTACCTAAATTACAGGCTGAGGGGGCAGAGCTGCCTGCAGTGCCAGAGGCAGATCCCTTCCAGAGACAAATCTGACACTGTGAAGCACCCACCAGGACACCCACCTAGGTTTAAATGTAGATTCAGGCGCATCAGAGCAGGGTGGTGAGTCCTACAAAAGAGAGCTGTCTCATTACAGTAAAATTTTAGGAACAAGTCACTGTCCTCTAGTGGAAGGCCTTGAGGTTCACCAAGAAGACCAGAGCTCATACGCAATGCCTTTCCCTTTTACTCCAGCAATGCCCTTTGTACACTCTTCACCTGGATGTTGCTACATGCTAATGCTACCATAGCATCTTGACAAAAAACACCAGCTTGCAAGCATACTCAAGCACTTCACGTAAGGCTTTGGAGAAGCTTGGAAAAGGCCATGGAAAGACGCAGAGCCCCTCTGAAGACCTCCAGGGAACGGGAGACAAGTGAAGAAATTTCATCTTCTGCAAAGGCACTCACATCAGCTCAGGATTTGTTCAAGCTTGGCATGACCAGAGGGGTCAGAAATGCCAGCAGAGGACATGGTACTGGGTCGGTTCACTGGTTATCTGCTCTCCATGGCAGAGGAGCAGCCAATTACAACATGGATGATGGGCTACACCTGCTCCAAGGCTAAATCCTAGCCTCCAAGTGTGCACAACCGGAAAAGAGGAGAGCTCCCAGCCCTGGGAAGTTTATTGACACAGGTTGAAATGGTTTTCATTCTGGTCCAAGTGCAATTCAGCTCCTCGACTCTGCACCTCAAGAAGTCCAGGCTGTTAGTGAGAGCTGCCAGCCTTGAAAGCTGCCTGTAATTGCAGGCATTCTGAGCACTGAGAGAAGGGGGGGAACTGGATAAATAAACACTCCAGGTCTTTGAAACACGGAAAAGGTGCCTGAGTCAGTTCAATGGCCTTTCACAGACTCAGTGGAAGGTTAACCGAGTCATCCACAGTGAGAGCAAATTTGGCATCCCTGTTCCTGGGCTGGAAATAATGCTGAACTGTCACACTGTTTCCTACAACTGATGCTATTATTTGGGAAAAACCTTGAGTACAATACTATGGGGGATTGTGGGGTGGTGGTTTCATTAAAATTACCTCAAACCAAAAGGCTGCAGAGGCAGAATTGTGAAAGAAATTTGCACTTTTCCTGCCTGTGAACATAATTCATGCAGTTAGCATTTTATCAGAGGTTGTTTAACCCCATTCCTCATTTAAACTAGAGAAAAGTGAGTTCAAATACATTCCTTTAACATAAAGGAGATCTTTTACCCAAGTTTTGCTCCTGTTCACCCCATCCCCACCCAATGCAATTAAATGGCTTGGAACATGACACAGAAATACATGCCTTATTACATCAGTTGGTTTCTCTCACTACATAGCAGCCCTTATCACTACTCAGCAGCCCTATTTATGTAGTCCCCTGCAATCAGCCAGAAAAAGTAGCACTCCATATATCTCTGATCCATCCCTCCCCAGTATCATAGGCCATTTCTGGATGCCAAATAAAGAGCAGGAGCTCTTTTTATGCAAACAGTTTGCTCCGTTTCCTCTGTTCTACAAGCCCTTGGTCCAGGGCTCTTGCAGCTCACCCCGTGGCAGACCCCTCACCTGCCGATCTAGCATGAAGCTGCCTTTCCCTGGGACACAGCTGCTGGCTTCCCTGTCACTGTCACACCAAGGATCCTTCCTGCAGCAAGGCTGGGACAGCACTGTGCTCGTGGTCTATGTTGAATGCATTCGTTTAGAGAGCTGAATAACACACACATTGCACTGCTAAGTACAAACTGCTCGGCAAAGATATCGTAGATTTTCCCTAATCCTACACTGCATTTTCAGGAAATGCGGTGGAATAAAGCATTGCAGGCCTTCAGGAGTCAAACTCTTCAGGAACTGGGAGATGGACATCCTCACTGGGCATTAAATTTGACCTGCAGCAACTGTATCTCTGTTCCTTTATAGTAGAATTATGTATGTTCACTATTTTTCAGTCCTCTTTGTATATATTGATGACCCCTTTTCTGCTTTCTTGGGTTATTTTCAGTTCTGGGTTGCTGTACTTCATTTAAAATTTCTAAGATACAAAATAATATAAACAAGTGTTTTCAAAACTGTTTGCAACTCCCCTCTCTCCCTCCTGAGGAGGATGGGACCAGGGTGTCTTTGAGATACTGTAGCTGATTTTAACCTACAGACTGAGGAACAGGGTCAGCAAAAAACAGACTGAGGAAGGATATTGTGAAACACCAGTGAAATCTTGGGATTTTGAGTTTGGTCAGGCAGGCAAGGCAGGCAGGAGGTGAGGGTAACAACCTCTCCAACTTGCTCATCATGAAGTCAGGCTTACAAGGAGGAAGCCCGTATTCTGCAAATGACTCTTGGGCTGAGTTTACACTGAGCATGAGAGATTAGAAGTGGGTTTTCTGGCACCCAGAGTAGTTCTGCAAAGCCAGGGCACCTCTGGCATCTCCGCAGTGTCAGAGTACACCCAACACCTTTGCAGTGTCAGGGTATCCACGGCACCTTTGCAATGTTGGGTCATCCCCAGCTGCAATGCCGGGGTACCCACAGTATCTCTGCCACGTCAGAGTGCCCAGTCAAGCTCAGGAGCAGGCCTTGGGAGGCCCAGGTAAACCTTCCTACCATTCCTCTGTTTACCTTGGCTCTAACCTACCCTCAGCAGCCACCTCTTTCTGAGGCCCATGAATCACGGCATGCGGGGGACAAGCGACACAGCAGGAGTGCCCACCAGCCAGTTTTTTTCCCCTGGGGCTTCACGGCCCTCTTGCTGGGAGGACAGGTCAGGTAAGGATACAAAATCTCTGCTTACAACTTGTGTTGCAAGACAGAAACTGCAAGGCATGGTTACTAGCTATGAAAAACTATCCAGGGAGAAGGTTTCTCTCTTACGAAATCACCTCTTGATCATCCTGCAGAAACTGTCCTTGCCCTCCCTAGTGCTTCCACTCCTCAGCTTTTCAGTTCTGCCCCTGACTTTCCTACAAGCTTTTAGGAACACCTCTATGCCAGGCTGCCAAGCAGAGTTAGCCTCACTGCCTTCCCTAAAATGCGCAGTTTCAATTAGAGGAAGAGCAAACCCTGAGCCCTCCTCTAGCTTCAAGTATTGATGCAAATAGTTTAGATTTTAGTGGAGCTTATCAGATACCATTTTGGCTAATCTAGAGTCAATTTTTTATACTCACAGCATTATTATTCTTTAATGAACTGTTTGGAGTGTTATTGACACATAAAATGGTGAAATGTAGCAGATCTTACTTTTAAGTATTTAATCTCCATGTGCACAAAAGCAGAGGAGTTCATATTTCCCTGACCATTTAATTTCTCTATTTCTAACATCATTCTCCAATGCCTGCAGGATTATTGTAGCTAAGAGAGAATAATTCCACGGTTAAATAAAAGTACATATAATTTTTGTAGGTAAGGAAGAAAAATACAGGTATTTTCATACTGCCTTTAAGAACTTGTACCAATGTAGGAAGGGGCTAAGTCTAGACCAGTGATCTAATGCTGAAAACCATGTTTTGCCAAATGGACTCCTCACTTCTAGACTCTAGTTTGCATCAAGTTGAACATGAAAGTAATCTCTTAACATTAACCCCCCCCACACCTGTCATCACTGCAATTTGAAATGTGCAAATTGCTAAACAAGTTTGTGGGGATACTCATATTTAGATATTAATTTAGGTAACCATAGGTTCCCAGTGCCCTCTATGTGAAACAAATGCATCATCAGGGCAATCAGGGTGATAAAAAAAATTGGAAAGGTTGAAATTCTTTTCTTTCAAAACTTTTGACT
Organism: Piaya cayana; assembly: GCA_013389865.1. NCBI lineage: Eukaryota > Metazoa > Chordata > Aves > Cuculiformes > Coccyzidae > Piaya > Piaya cayana. Next base: position 56,925 of record WAAB01025388.1, read on the forward strand.
TCACTTGTACAAGACACCATGTCTGTCACTTGATCATTCAGTCCACAAAAAGACGCATTTGTTTGTGGTGATTATCATTTTCCTGGGGAGAAGGAACAAACCTCTTTAGGCTGCCAACTTATTAGGATTTTATTGTAAGTGATTTAGCTGTGACTGGGGAGCTGGCTTTTTAGGAGCCATGCATGTCATGGATTACACAATGCACATAAAACACGATAGTGTCATTACCACACCTCTATTTTTTTAAATACACTTCCTTCTGGTTTTAGGTTGGGCCTGGTTATTCATGGGGAGAACCCAGCTCTGTACAAGGAAGCGGTGAATCCTTCTCCAGGGATTCGCAGCAGGTGGGACGCAAGGTCTGTGGTCTCATGTTGCTCCAGGAGTCCTCAACACCTGCGAGTCCAACCAGGGGAGAAGTCAGCCAAAGTGAAGCTGAGGTCAGCCCTTGGTTCTATGGTTGCTTGCTCTTCTTTTCTTTGGAGACCCAGAGCTGCCCACTCCTCAAAATACCAATGCAAGCACAAGAGAGCAAGAGACTGATTTAATCTCTTTTTGGAAGAAACTGCTCTAGTTTAACTCACAGATGAGAGCAGTTGTAGATGTAACAACGACAGCAACAACAAGAGACAGACAACTGGCAGGCTTTTCTCCAAGTCCATGCTCTGGGTAGGGCAGGCAGATGGGATCTCCAGCACCATAACTCAGCTCACAACAAAGGGAGAAGAGAAACAGATTGTGAAATGAACCGTAAAATAAACATCTAATGTAAACACTGAACACCCAGTGGTTTGTTTTTTCTGTCTGGAGCCCAAGTTCCTGCTGACTGTGCCAGGACCCTGCTGGGGGGGTTGTGGCTGACCCCATTGCAGGACAAGGAGGCAGTGGCCGCTCTTCTTTGCTATCACGAAAGGAGGCTGATGGTGTCATAAGTATCCCTGCTGTCCTCTGGTACAGCCCATCACACACTGGCTCAGGTGGCTGAGTTTTGCCCTCAGCTGCCGGGATGGGCTGTCTGGCTCCTCCTGACCCAGCAGGATGCCCTTCCAGACACCTGGTGGTGTGGCAGCAGCAACCGGGACACCCCAAACAGCTTCAGGCGGCATCTTTCTCCAGAGCCTGGGTTTTCTGATAAGCAAGCGCTTACTCAAAGCTGCCTCTCCCTGTCGTGTCTCCTGCATCCCTGCCCATACCTGCCTTGCTGCTCACAGCAGGGCTTTGATGCTTGGATCTCCTCCTGGGCCTCCTTGACTTCCCTGCTGGGAGGGCCAAGACGTGCTCTCAGTGGGGGAAGCCGGCCAACTCTGAAACAAACCTGACCCTCTGCAGTGGTATCTGCCTGGTCACTTGTATTTATACTTCTTGTCCTTCAGCTTTGCAGGCCCACAGACACAAGAGGGGTTGGTAGATGCCAGAGTGTGTGGTGCCCCAAGAGGAGCACTTACTACACTGGTTTTCATCAGGAAAAGGAAATCTAAGGGGCAAGGCAATTTCTTAGAGATTTGAGTCTCACCGAGAACAGGAGAGAGTAACTTTTGGTTGCAATAAGACATGCCTGGAGAACGAATTGGGACAAGATGCAGCTTCTCTGGGGACAAAGGCAGACAACAGATAGTAGAAGGAAACCAACACCATAATTTTAGCACGCAGTAGCCCTCCGGGGTCTGGGGCACACCCTAACTCGTGCGTCATCACGCAGGGACAATGTTACTCAATAGGTGTTGCACTCAAACCAGGAGAAAAGATAACAATTTGCTACTGCACATAGAGACCTGTGCCTCAGGTAGGACAGGGCAGGAGCCTCTGCTTTGGTTTGTTTTGGTCTGGCTTTAAAGTTGTTTTAACTCTTTAGGGCAAGTCATAGGAGTGTGAGGTTAGAAGGGATCTCAGGAGATCATCCTACTCTGAGGCAAGGCCAATGAAAATCTAGACAAACATTTTCTCCAAAAAACCACTGTTACTAAAGAAAAGTCCACAGCTTTAGGAAATGTGTTAATTAACCTCATAGCTAAGAGAACATAACCTACATTTGCTGCAGATGAAACACAACTATGTCCTCTCCTTAGTGGGTAGGAAGGGTTTTTCCTTAAGTAAGCTTCTATGCAAAGGGCAGTTTTGTGTCCTCACTCGACCTGGCCTAACAAACAAAACCAGCCTTTTCCCATAGGTCCCCATTCTCGCTGGCTCTGCTCATTCTTGTTGTTCTTCCAGCTGGTACTAGCATCTGAGGCTGCCCCATAGCCACAACACCACAGCAGGAGCTCAGACACTTTTGAGCTCATCATTGCCCACAACACCTTTTTTCCAGTGTTGCTGCTTGCACCCCACTTGGCATATGCATAGCTGATCTCCACTTCCTTAGCACGGTGCTCTTCACCTTGGTCTACTGAATTTCTTCTGGTTGATCTTGGCTCCCAGTTCCTCGTGGTGGCAAATGGTGACACTCCTTGTTCTGCACAAGGGTCTTGCTTAGGTTGTGGGGCATGCATCCTCCAGCCACTAAGCTGGCTGACACGCCAGCAGTTGGGCTGTTGTCAGCTTTTAGGTTTTCAGGGACCCGTAGTCATGGGCATTCAGCCAGGGCTGGGTGGGGCAGAAGGCATGGGGACTGAGGGGAAAATGTGGCACAAGATTAGGCTCATAAGAGGAGGATGGGACATGGTGTGAGTGGAGATAGCATGAAGGTCCTGCTCTGGAAACACAGAAGCAAGAAGCTGGGAGCAGTTGAAGTTGCTAGTGGAGAAGTGGTTTCCACCTCCAAATTCCTCTTCTATGGCCAGCGCTTATGGTTCTGCCAGGAGGAGGGTGGAGAGGCTGAAAACTGACACTCAGCCAAAAAGCCTGTGGTATACAGCACAGAAATCCTCAGGGGAAAGGGATATTCAGCTTATCACCATTTCGCAACAGAAGAGTCTGTGTCCTTTAGTGCCCTAACAAATAGGGTAGAGGGAATGCAGCTGAAGATACTGATTTTAATTGTGGGAAGTTATCCACTTCCCTTACTCAGTTCACACTTCCAGCTATAACTATAGTTTTATCATATTTTTGAGTTTCAGACATTACTTCTGTGTGAAGAAACTGAGCACGTGCAATACTTGAACTGTGACAAGTGCTCTGAGCAAGCACGTGACAAGAATATGGGGTGTTACAGGCCACCATTTGCAGATGATTGTCACATGTGCAGGGTACAAGGTTCCCCAGGGTTTGTGTTGTGTACCAGTATCAGCTGTTGCAGTGTCTGTGCTGAACATAGACATGTGCAGTGAGATGTAGGGTTCTGTACACTTTCTCCAGTGTGGCACAATTCCATTCTTGGAAACATAAAATTTAGGACTAAACTGCTTAAACACAAACAAGGTACTTCTTCAGCAGTTTGTCATAATTAAAATTTCAGATAAGAGGGGTCAGAAGAATGAAACTCCTCTCTATCCATTTCTGAATACATCTCCTTTGTTCAGACTCTTATTATCTTACATTCCAGGTGCCAGATTCAATCAACCTTTAACATTTCTAGTGCAGCTTCATCTTGAGACTCCTGGCACAAGGGTGATGTCTGAGACAAGGCTAGGCCAAAGAGAAAGGTGTGTGGGCTCTGTGTGTGTGTTTACATTGATATGTTAAGTAAGTCACCTTTAGATGGTCTTCCCTCAACCATGAGCTCATCCAATCTTCCCGTATGATAAACTTGACCTTTAAGTTAGTCTTGAAATGCTGAACATGCGTCTACTGAGGACTGTCAATTACAGTGGAAAAGAAACAGATAAGCCTTTTGTTAGCTTATGGATGAGGTGATCAGCATAAAATGTTCCAATCCTGTTAACCTTCAAGAGGGAAAGTCAGCAGGATTCTTGACTCACTGAAACAGAGAGAATCAGAGTTTGTCGGTTTTATTTTACAGGTTATGATTCAGGAAATATTACAGGTCACAAGCATCAGCAGGTAGAACGGTCAGCTCTGTAGATGGTTGTTCTAGGCTGCACCTCAGCTGTCTGGAGCTACTTTACAATATCCATTTCTCACAGAAAGACTCAGCAGAGTATGAACAGAGAAGCTTTTTAAAAGGGCAAGGCACTCATTTTTTCCCCCATTCCATTGGCTCTAGTGGTTTGCTCTGAAGTGGTGTGTTCTTGTTCCTTTGAGCAGTCATACCTGGTAAGAAGTCCAGTCCATTTGTCTTGACTCTGCATTTCCTGACCTTGGCAGACCTTGAATACAGCCACCTGTCTACATTGGCTGCAAACTTGTTCTTCCATGAGATGCGATATTCAAGGTTTATTCTATGTTAGGAAAAGGTGGCTGATGTAACTAGACCAGCAAACTGTGTTTTCAGACTCCGACACAGCTTGAAGCAGAGAAAAGAAGAGCACTTCTTGCCAGTGTAGCTTGAATGGAGTGAGTTGTACTGGCAATAAGCTCTTCCCAGATAACTGTGTTACCTGGGTTTTTTGCTTGTATAAAAACATCATTAAAAATAATTGTATCCATAACTGACATTATTGACCCCACAACATTTTAATATCTGGCCTTAGAAAAGCAGAGAATATAAAAAAGTCAAACAATGAAAAAAAAAAGGAAAAAAGACATATTTTCAAAAAAAGGCTCATGGTAAGCAAAAGTTAGGAAAACCATTGCTAACAGCATGGGAAATACTGGTGACTTCAGACATGGATCAAAGAATGACAGAGAGGCATGAAGGAGTGGTTCAGGTGCTCCCATGCAATGCATTGTTTAAAGGGTAGCATTTGACTGGGCCCTTTTCATGTGCTGCCTTATTTACCTTTCCTGTGTAATCACACCTCTTAGTGTTTTGTCTGCATGCACAGGGAAGCCTGCTCAGAGGCACAGTCCATAAGTTAGAATCATAGGATCATTTGGTTGGAAAAGACCTTTGCAATCGAGTCTAACTGTACCTGTCCACTACTAAATCATATCGCTGAGCACCTCATCTTCCTGTTTTGAATACCTCCAGGGACGGTGATTCAATCACTGCCCTTGGCAGCCTCTGACAGTGCCTGATAACCCTTTCAGTGAAGAAATTTTTCCTGATGTCCAATCTGGACCTTCCCTGATGCAACTCGAGGCCATTCCCTCTCATCCTATCACCCACCTTGCTACAACCTCCTTTCTGGTAGTTGTAGGCAGTGATAAGGTCTCCCCTCCCCTTAGTGTCATCCACAGACTTAATAAGGGTACATTCAATCCCTTCATCCAGGTCATTGATAAAGATATTGAACAGAACTGGACCCATCACTGAGCCCTGGGGAACAAGTAAAAATAGGTAAGGTGGGAGCTGGTCCGACACCCCTCACACATGCATTTGTCTGAGAAAATCAAAGCACAAGAGGCTCTTGCTAACAGCAACATCATACATCATGTCATCATCCCTTAGGTTCTCAAGAAGGGGACAAAGCTTCGGCAAGATAAGGTGAAGAGATTGTGGTAAAGCAAAGATATTCAGGCAGGAGTTTTAACAGGCTTGAAATGTAGCAACAGTCTCAGCCAAGTCCCTCAAGACCCAGCAATTCAGGGCACTTTCTGCAGATGACTTGTCACCTTCATGTCCTCTAATGAAAAACAATGAATTGTGCTGACTCTGAAGTGCTAGTTACCAATGATACGGAGAAAGGGAAGTGAGGCTTTGTATTGACCTGTATTAGCTGCTCCAGGGCAACTTCCCACATACTTGCTCTTACTCTTGGTAAGCTAGTTTGCATGATCCTTTGCTGACAGCAAGGTATCCCACCTTACCTGGCCAGTAGAGCAAATAGAACTCTGCTGCAAAGTAAAGACCCCCTGTGCACTCACACCTGACTCTCCGCTGTGCTACCTCCTCTTTCTAGTCGTAGTCCTAGAGGCAGGAACCTCAGAGCAGACACATGAAGGTAGCTGCCTTCCCCAGGAAGAGATTTTGACATCTCCTAGCTCTGAAAGCCACTATAATTTTATAACCACTCAGGTACAGTAGAGTCTTGTCCTAAATTGTGGCTTTTCCATAGGAGTCTGTTAGGCTGAGTGACAGTGCAGCGCAAAAACTTCTGAATAAATGAGGCAGCCTCACCATAAATTTTGCTCAACAGCTGCACACTGAAGTTGATAATGCAGTTTGATATTGCAAGTATGACTCTCAAAAGGAGTGTGAATGACAATGGGTTTCATTTCATGAGTAACAGGATTAAGGTGGTGTGGTTTGGGGTTTTTTAAATTCTATATCTTTTATGAATGGCTTTCCAAGTACTGACTTTTCTGTAGAACATTCATCCACAAACTAGCTTCAAGTTAGGGAAGCCTATAGAAATTTAAATTAAAATGCTGGTGAAGTATGAATTTTCTACTGAAATAATAAATGTGGCATGAGAGGCTGCCAAGACCCTAGGCTACTGTTCTCAGCAGAGCTTTGGAAAGGCTGGACCTCACTGTCCTGGAGGGGAATATGTCAGGAACAGCATCCTCCACTGGTCCCAAGGGAGGATTTCCAAGATGGCCATGTCAACGCAGTTTTCCTCCACCTTTTGTTGTGGAGATCAGAGGTCCAAGTACAACCGGTTTTCCTAATTAGCACTTTCCAACCATTCCTATCAATCACTAACCCTTGCCCCTCAGCACCTCATCCACTCATCTTTTAAACACCTCCAGGGATGGTGACTCAATCACCTCCCTGGGCAGCCTCTGCCACTGCCCAATGACCCTTTCTGTAAAAAAATTTTTCCTCATGTCCGGCCTGAACCTCCCCTGGCAGACCTTGAGGCCATTCCTTCTTGTCCTGTCCCTTGATAGAAGAGGCCAGCTCACTCCTCTCCATAACCTCCCCTCAGGTAGTTGTAGAGACCAATAAGGTCTCCCCTCAGCCTCCTCTTCTCCAGGCTAAACAACCCCAGCTCTCTCAGCCACTCCTTGTACAGGAATTGCCTTGCGCTTTGAATTTCATCAAAAGCAATGTTTTAAGGTTTAAGCTAAAATAGAACAAAAACTGAGGGGACAGAGAATCCTGATCATGATCATGTTTGTCTTGGAAACTGGAAAGATTTTTATGAGATGTTACGTATTTTCACTGCTTTTCTCTCATTTCACCACAACATTCATAGGTCAATATGTTTAAACCTGCATGGCATGATGTAACATTAAGAGTGTTACAACATTTACACTCACTTAGGCCAATAGTTTCTACTGATTCAAGACATTTTCTAGATTAAATTGGTTCCACAGAATGTCGTCTAAGCATTGAACAATAAAAGCAGGAGATGCTTTGTTCTAATAAGTAAATGTTGTGGCACATACAAAACTATTGGTGTCATGAGGATGAAAAGAAAATCCAAGAGTGAAACCACAAAATCCAAAATAGTTGCTAAATTTTGTAGGATGATCCCAAAGTTTTGTAAAGATTTACAAAGCATTAAAAAAATAGAACGTGATTTGTTTATTTTTGTTCCAATGGAAGTTTCTGTGTTTTGTATTTATATGATAAAAGTATTGTAATTGAAAAAAAGAAGAAGAAGACGAAAACAACAAAACAAAAAACACAGGCAGAGTCAAAGGGGGAAAAATATCCCTGTGGGCTGGGTTAGGCAAAGAGAGAAGCGATGAGACACTGCAGAAATCACTGGCAGAGGGATGAATCTCTACAGCAGTGAGTGCAGTATTGACTCTGTCTGGCTTGGGCTCCACTTCACCCAAGAAGTCTTGCTTTTGAACAGGGAGGTACCAGTCACCATGACTCCACCAGAAAAAAGAGGTAGCCTCCCAGATTTGCTTATCTTGAAAACACCCCTAACTTCTTTGGCAGCGGTAGCCAAACAAGAGGTGTTAAACACTGTTTTCCCTGGTCTGGTTGAACTTGCAACTCAGCATATGTGGTGGCAAGTGCCCAGAATAGCTCTCAGTTGCCTCATCAGTCTCAGGAGCAGCTCAAAAAGCCTTCTGTCTTCTGGGACAACTTGGAAGAGTTTAAAATGTTTGGACTTATTTTGAAAGTACTCGGAAAGATAAGAAAGATCTTTTCCAAGGCCGGGTGAACTGAAGGTCACAGCTAAGGCATTGCAAAACAACCAAGTAGGTTCAGCACAAAACTCACACAGGATTTGATCAACTCTGGAGTGAGTGGCTCTGGAGCAAGTCCAGAGAAGAACAACGAAGCTGGTGAAGGGGCTGGAGAACAGGCCTTACGAGCAACGGCTGAGAGAGTTGGGGTTGTTTAGCCTGGAGGAGGTTGAGGGGAGACCTCATTGCTCTCTACAACTACCTGAAAGGAGGTTGTGGAGAGAAGGGTGGTGGCCTCTTCTCCCAAGTGACAGGGGACAGGACAAGAGGGAATGGCCTCAAGCTCTGCCAGGAGAGATTTAGGCTGGACATTAGGAAAAAAATTTTCACAGAAAGGGTCATTGGGCACTGGAACAGGCTGCCCGGGGAGGTGGTTGATTCACCTTTCCTGGAGGTGTTTAAGGCATGGGTGGACAAGGTTCTAAGGGGCAAGGTTTAGTGACTGATGGGAATGGTTGGACTCCATGATCCAGTGGGTCTCTTCCAACCTGGTTATTCTATGATTCTATGATTCTATCTCACCGTTGCTGCTGCTGCCCCTATCTAAATTCAGGTCAAGGCTGAGGCTTTTCCCCTTGGCACCTCACTGGGCCAAACACTCCCAATGTTTGTCCTAAATACTGGTGGAGCAATGCCAGCGAGGAGGAGGACACATATCCTTCCCTGCCAGGTTGCTGTTGGAGAAGCCCAGAAAAATTGAGTAAAACAGCTCCATCTCGAAGGAGAAGCTGTAATCACTGCAGAACAAATGGTCTTACTCTGAGAAGGCTAATGTACACTTCATCCTGGTCAAAGACTAGTTTCTGATTGATCTTGTAGTATTTTAGGCTATCTCTCATTAGGACAAATCCCAAATAGCATTTGCTATGTTAAACGAGGCATCTCCAAACTGCTTTTCACACAGCAGCACTTCAGCACAATGCTCCCATGGGCTTTGCATGGACAACACAGCAGTCGTTCCCTTCCCAGAGTCACAGGAAACTCCTCTCTGCTGCACGTAAAAGCTCTTTTTTAAAAACATCATCAGCTCTTGAAAAATTACTCCAGAAAACCATATAGCTCTGTGGCTTCCTGCTAGGGTGGGAGAAGTTTTTTGTCAACATCTCAAGTTTCTGAGCACGCTTTCCTGTGCCTCGGCCAGAGCCCTCGGTATAACTTTCTGCTGAGTCAGGTTGCTGGTTTTCTTATCCCAAATCCCAAATGGGTGGGTTCAAGTACTCCAAGCACTTTTCAAAGATAATTTGAAACCCAGCCAAGCCCACTGGGGAAGTGTAACTCTTCTCCTGGCCAATTTGCAGTTGAGCTGGTTGTCTCCCAGGACAGGCAAGCCAGGCTGCAGCTTCAGGGTGAAGGCTCCATCTCAGGAGTCAACTCCAAAATCAAATAAACTCCCTGATTTTCAGCAGCAGTAAATAATCCCATCAATCATGTGCCCACCAAAACTATGCCGGCTCGGCTGAAGTGCAAAGGCTCACATGAATATGCATGTACAGGTTCCAGCCGGTGCAGGACCAGGTCCCCCCAGCCCCAAAGCCCCACCAGATGCTTCCACCTGCTGCTCAGAATCACCCATTTTCTAGATCTTGCACTTAGACGTCTGTCCATGACACAATTAAACAGAGTGAAGGCAAATGTGCAATGTAGAGATCCATTATGCTTTATTTACATGCGCCACCATCTCTTTTACAAACTAGATTACATTTTAAAATGGAATACACGAGGCAATATCTACTAACACCAAGTGGAGTAAGCACTGCATCTCTACTTCGTTTGGAAAGGGGCAGGTTTTGCTCCAAAACAAACTTCCTTCCAACCTCTGTGTAGTAAGGTAGTATATTCCTCCAGGGCAGTTTCTTTTTTTGTTGGTTTTTTTTTACTATAAAATCCTCAGTAAGACTGCAACATGAGAGTGTCAGCTTTCAAATGAAAGTACAAGATAGCCCAAATAAAAAGTATAAACTGTTCAGCTCTTCAGTATGTAAAGACGGCCATGCGTGGTAAGGCTGTGGATTTAATATTCTTCCAATTTACATGGCTTGAAACAAAAAACAGATAAAACAGTTTTACAGATACTGTATACATATTTTTTTCCAATCATGCAACTTTTTTTAAAAAAAAGTTAAACATGTGAAGCCAAATGTACAATCCTTTTTTTTCCTACCCATAGTAACGAAATGTATCTGGTCCCCCTTCACATCTGTTGGCAATTCCTAATGTAGATGGTATACTAGAAACAATTACAGGACACCAGTTGCCAAGCAATGATATCATTTTAGAGATACACATGACCTAAAAGGTAACTTTTTGAAGCGGTGGCACAAAAATTCCTAGAGTTAAGCAGTGGTCAACTATCCAATTATTCTCAAGATTTTTTTTTGTACAAAATCAATCCCCAAACCTGTGACTAGGAACTGTGTACTCATCACCCTTTTAGACCTTTTACTTAGACCAAGTGTTTAAACAATACCTATGTAATTTTTCTGGATCTTTATCTGTTTTACAGTTTCAGAAGTAAAACTTGTAGGCATAAACATGTTCATAGAGTCAAATGCCAAAGTTTTCAAAAGCTGGGTTCCCAAAATTAGCCATTCAAGCCCATATTTTGACACCTAAGTATGTGGCCCTTTGAATTCAGGGAGATTTATTTAGCACCTCAGAAGAAGAGGATGTTTGCTGGGCACTTCAGCAGGTGTAGATGGTAATGACCTTCCCCTGGGCATGGGAGGACCTGACAGTCCTCCCTCCTTTGAGAAACAATGAGGGAAGAGCAGCTCCATCGCCTGTGACCACGCTGGAGTCCACAGCATTTGGTGCCTGACACCAGGCACTTCTGTTTGAAAATTTTGGCCAAGAAAATGAGCAACAGAAACCAAATCAAACCTGAAGAGGCTGGCCAAGTTCACTCCTCTTCAGTGCGTGCTGGGATGGTCTCCAAAGCAGTGGCCCAACATGTCCCACACACACTAGTGGAAATTATTTCCTTGGCATGCCCGGGAGGCAGGTTAAGCCTTTCAGCTGCTAATGCTCTTACTTAAAAAAAATAAACCAAAATAAAACAAAACTTCTCTGCCATTTTCTGAACAGAGCAGACCATAGTTTTCTCTCTCATTTCTGCCACTGGGAGCTAGCTCCATAGCTGCAGTAGAGCAGAAGTTGCCCCCACCTGCTAGCGAGCCTTCCCTTGCCTTTGTTAAGAATTGCCTTCGTATAAAGAAATAAAATCAAATGACAGGCTTTTTGTCACCTCGGCCATACAATCAAGTCAGGCCTTACTGGTGCTGTCAGTGACCTGGTTGGTGGTCTTAAGGCAGGCACTCTCAGTCTCACCTATGCAGGGACCAAACGCTGCACCCCAACACGGGGAGATATTGAACAAGATCTGCTCCCAGCTGAAACCATGAGGCATGGGGAACAGCCCAGTCACAGGGTAGCAGCAGCCACAGAGGAGCCTTGGGAAAGGAGCACCAGAGGGAATCACTTCAGTGTACACTCACATTTTGGAGTGTAACAGGAAGCCGAGAGCTAATGCTACCTGCTCAGAGGATGCTCTCGATCAGTTCTGGTAAAAGGTGCCTGCAACTGGACTCTGATCACAGAATCACAGAATCACCGGGTTGGAAGAGACCCACTGGATCATCGAGTCCAACCACTCCCACAAAACACTAAACTATGTCCCTCAGGACCTCGTCCACCCGTAACTTAAACACCTCCAGGGAAGGCGAATCAACCACCTCCCTGGGCAGCATATTCCAGTGCCTAATGACCCTTTCCATAAAA
>WAAB01025388.1:68781-142522 GCA_013389865.1 Piaya cayana
TGGACCTGCTGGTCACACCGTTTCTGACACAAGCCAGGATGCCATTGGCCTTCTTGGCCACCTGGGCACACTGCTGGCTCATGTTCAGCCGGCTGTCGACCAACACCCCCAGGTCCCTCTCCTCCTGGCAGCTCTCCAAACAGACCTCACCCAGTCTGTAGCTCTGCATAGGGTTGTTGTGCCCCAGGTGCAGGACTCGGCATTTGGCTATAAGCAAAGCAACCCCTAACGCAGGTCACCGCTGAGCCACACCAGCATCCTGAGTAGCTGGCTGCTGACAGAGATGGGTAATGAGCATCAGCTAACTCCAACCAAGTCCATGAACTAGTCCCCACGCTGACAAATAGACTACCTCAGTGTAATAAAAAAAAAAAAAAAGATTTTTTTAAAAAGGTGAATGCTAAACCCTTGGTTGCTTGGAAGAGTTGATATGCTACAGGGCTACAACAACCACAACTGCACGGAGTCTACACAGTCATAATTGTAGGGAGAAACCAAGAGGTGCATCTTTACGAGAATAGCGTGGGGGCTACGTTACAAAACCAAAACTTCCATCACACTAGGAGCTGTTGTTTCACCAGTATCACTTCAGGGATCTGGAAAGTAAGGAGCAAGGAAGGGCTCACAAATGCATGTGTGTGTCTGCGTGTGCATGACTGTGCATGTGCAGTGGCAGTGGCAAGAGGGAGTCACTCCACATTGCATGGGACACGGGTCAGTGGAAACTCATGCACTGAGACTTTGGGTTAAAATGCTAGTTTGTTTTCCTAACAACCATGCATAATGATCCATTTCTGTACATAATAAAATATATTTATATATTTATATGCATAATGCATTTATGCAAAGAAAAGAACCTTCATATATCGCTTTGGAGAATTATGTATACACTGTCCTATTCAGAACCTCTTCATATCGAGTTCCTACGTACCACTGGTGTTTTCCCCTCTTTTTTTTGTATTCCCCCCCAGATGCTAATAAAAATTGATCAAACTTTCCAAATTATAGAGAGGATCTATACAGCACCATACTATTTATTCATTATTATTATTATTATTATTCATTTTACAAAAGAAAATCTTAGAAGCAAAATATATAAAACTGCCTTGTCTTTCAGTGTCATTTATCTTGTTACAATCTATGCTCATATGAAAAGCCATTTGTATGATACTGTCACCTTGCCATTCCCTCTCCTGCTTCTTCTGCCACAATGGATTATACATAATGAGAAGGAAAAAAAAATCAAGGCTATGTCCAAAAGGGGAAAAAAAGGATCACTAATGCAGTAACACACCCTGCAACAATCTGTGTCTCAACTCCCAGCGTTGCCACTGCAAGTTACTTGCTGATGCCCGGCTTCTATGCTTAGCTTTTCTGCAAAGTGGCATATTTCTCTTAATTTTCGCCTTTTCAAACACATCTTTACAGGTGGCTATATTCAACCTGTTTGGTGGCTCAGCTTGTAACTCCTTTCCAGTTTGCTGCAGCTGTAGGCGCAGCTCGCCTAACTGAAGGTAGCCTGCTCTGGCTCTGTGCATATGTGGGCAACAGCATCCACTGTCGGTCTGTCCTCACGGACCAAGAGGCAAACTTACCAGCTTCCCTTGCTTTGTAATCAACCCTGGTTTGACGCTTATGGAAAACAGGGGTGTACCATTCAATTTAAGGAAAGAATAAGAAAGAAATAAACAAACCAATCCAACAAACAAAAAGACCACACACATCACCTCTCTCTGGAATTCAGCTGGTTCCTTGGTATAACAAATGCTGTATATTCAGCAAACCCTGACATCAGAGCAGTGTTGGGTTATGATAATTTCCTTGTGCATGTGCAGTACTTCAGATTCCCCAGGGAGAGAAAGCAAAAATGGTTCAACAACCTAAGGAAATTGAACTGGAGGTTTTAGGGAAGAGGGTGAGCAGACGGGGAAAACCTCCAAAAAGAAAAGCCAACTTAAAACATCCCATAAACCATTAATATATTGAAACACCACATACTCATTGACAAGTAACTACTGTAAAGGCTACACAGTGTTTTCTCAACAGGATGGTGCTAAACATTGTCTCCACAGCAGGTGCTTGGCCATCCCAGAAAAGGAAGATTTGCATACTTCATAATGAGTTCAATTCCCAAAAAGAAAAACAAGGGGAAAAAAAAAAGAAAAAAAGAAAGAAAGGAAAAAAAAAAGGAGGATCTTCACTCCGGTGAGGGGCCTATTAACAGTCTGCTTCATTAGGAAAATAATGCAGGGTTCACAAAGGTCGTAAGCTGTAAACAGTATCACTGTCCACTTGCTGACAGCAGATTTGGCAAAGGGTTCTCTCTCTACATCTCGTGTCAGTTTGAGGGCCTGGAGAGGAAGAAGAAAAAGAAGAAAAGACAGTGAGATTGCTGCATGTAAGAAAAAAGCACAACAAAAAAAAGGCAACCAAGCAAACCTCCAAACTCAACACCACCTTACACTGATAAGCAATTTTTATTTGTTTGCACCCAGAAGCTTCAAGCTTACACCAACGAATAAACTGCACTGTGACCTTGCCTGAAAACACTTCTCCCTTGCCAAGGGTAAAGTGTGCTTCTTTGTTGGTTTAGCTGCTCCTAAGCAGGAAAGAAAAAGAGCCTCTCTGGAAAGAAAAACTACACCTAAGTCTGTTTTACAGAAACTTAGTGCCCCGTCTCAGGTGCACTGTTTTAATTTATTTCCAGGTGAAGCATGGAAGGATCCACCAGCTTTTCTCCATTTTTCATGATCAGCCTTTCTAAGCATCACCAGAAGGCTGGACAAAGGTGATCCTGAGTGCTATCATGAAGCATATGCAAGATAAGGGTGATCAGGCCCAGTCAACATGGGTTCATGCTGGAGAACAGGCCTTATGAGGAATGGCTGAGAGAGGTGGGGTTGTTTAGCCTGGAGAAGAGGAGGCTGAGAGGAGACCTCATTGCTCTCTACAACTACCTGAAAGGAGGTTGTGGAGAGCAGGGTGGTGGCCTCTTCTCCCAAGTGACAGGGGACAGGATGAGAGGGAATGGCCTCAAGCTCTGCTATGGTAGGTTTAGACTGAACATTAGGGAAAAAAATTTCACGGAAAGGGTCACTGGGCACTGGCAGAGGCTGCCCAGGGAGGTAGTTGATTCACCTTCCCTGGAGGTGTTTAAAAGATGGGTGGATGAGGTGCTCAGGGACATGGTTTAATGGCAGATCGGAATGGTTAAGCGCAATGATCCGGTGGGTCTTTTCCAACCTAGTGATTCTGTGATATTGACCACTACCCTTGAAGGAGAGCTTAAGAAGGCTACTCAAGAGAAGCAGCAAATGTGTGGCGAGGAGCCATGAATTTCAGTTCTGACTTTGGAGGTCTCCATTTTCCTACTTGTACAATGAAATGTCAATAGACAGGGTCCAGCTGGCTTTAAAAATGAGGTTGGAGTCCAGCTAGCTCTATAGTCATGAAACTTCTCTGCAGAGGGAAACACACTAGAAAGACACCTTGGACGCAGCATGGAGATAACTACAAAGGGACATGGTAAGTACATACAACACCAAAAACAGATTAATAGTTCAACCAAGTGGGACAAGGGTCAGGTTTCTAAAGGTACTCAGTGATATAAAAATATAGACAGGAACCAAGCAGAGTTTTGGAACACATGCACATTTAAATATTCCCATGAAATCTTCTCACATGTTCAGAAAGCCCACTTGGTAGCCATTCACATTATTGGGCATGTAACCTCTGGCTCTGAAATGGCTTCTGAAATCAGGGCTTAGTCCTCCACACCACTTACAGCCTGTTTAGGATTTTCCCTAAAATGAAGGACTGGTGATTTATTTATACAGTGCAAGATCAAGAGGACGCTTGCTGAAACAAAAAAAAAAGCCATTTGAGTTGATTACAGGAATATCTTTACTCTCAAAAAGATCCTGGTATCAGGCACTCTCATGAAAAATGGTGGATTTAGGAGGATTAATCTGCACCAGCATCTCCTGCAAGGGAGATGACTCAAAACCTGTCATGAGATGACTCTCCACCACTGCCCCTCTCCTTTCTAAGGTGCCAGGCACTGATCCTATGATAACATTTTATTAAAGCAACCTATTCTGATAATGCTAAATGATTGATGGAAATCTAATCACTTTGTCTCATGGTTATTGGAGCAACAGTGTGACAGCTGCTCCCTGTGCCATTAGGGGAGAACTTCATTCAGTACAGCTTAGGGAGCAGACAGATTGTGTGTTTCACCCAAACAAAATTTGGCTTTAGCCTTAATTATGTGGAGGGGTCTGGGGTAGGCTGTTTTGTGAATAAACGGATTTCCGACTGGATCAACATATTGATTTCTTCATTTTCAAAGGGCAAATTAACGCTAGCCGTTCGTTAATATGACTGCCTGGCAATGACTCCATTTGTTAAATGTGTCCTGATGGCCGTAACAAGGTCAGCAGAAGACACCCAGACGTGCCTGGCAACTGCCAGTAAAACTTGTGTTGTGGTTTGTATGCAGCTCCAACATGTGCATGCTCTTCTCTCTACTCCTCCTTAAAGCCTTAGCATCAGGGGGGTGGGAAATCAGTGACTTCCCAAAGTGCAACCTCATCCAAAGGCAAAGCTTGGGTCCCATGTAGTGCAGCCCAGCAAGCCAGCTTTCTCTCATGCAATCATCAGTTATGTTGAGCGTGGGCTTAACTTCAGCATGTGAGAGGTCTTGCTGACTTTGAATGGAGCTTTTAATTAAAAGTAAACAAGTACAGAAACTCCCAATGAAGTATCACAGTAATGTTAAACATCTCCATTAAAAATGTATGTAAAATATTATACTTTGAAACAAAGTGAGAAGAGAAAAAAATGGAGGATGGATGATGATAAACATCATTCGTGGAAGTGGCACTTCCTGATATTTCTTCTGGAGGGTACTCTGTCCTTCAGACAGTGCCAACAGTTAGGAGACAGACACACAGCTGAGGGGAAATTTGCTCATAGCAGAACCAAACCACGCTGTATTTTCACAGCTCTATTTACATGGACTTTATAAATTTATTAAAAAATGAAAAGAAGTAGATCAAAGTCTTAACCTTCCTGCCTTCAAATTACCCCATTAAAGTCCATAATAGACCCACACTCTCTCACTTTCTGCCTCACAAAAAGCCTCTGTTAACCCAGAGTTAGTGGCCTGCTGCTACACAGCAATGAAAACTGTATCAAGCAGGGAAGCAAGCAATCCAGATATGTCTCTGTTTATCAGTGGTTCTCAATCACAACTCCACAGTGTTTCTCTCTCCCTGCCCCTAAATATCTCCAGTTGCATTTTGAGCCACCACAAGGCTTTCTCCCATTCTTGACAGCTGTGGGAAAAGCTGCAGCATCACCCTGAATTCGCAGAGGTAGGTGAGGTTTCTACTCTGGTGAGCAAGGCTGATGCCATCCTCTAGGAGCAACACAGCTTCTCAGGTTAAGTACTGTATCTGTTTTCCTGCCCTTGACTACTGGGTCCTGTTTTGGGGAATAAAAGTAGCAGGAGTGAAGAAAAAAGACATACAGAACAGAGGTCAAGGAGGGATACAAGAAAGGTGTAGTTTAGGGTTCAAGCAGTGTTTGCTAGCTTGCCACAGACAAGGCATAGAGCCCCCTCTTATGTGTGGCGTGTTGTTTCCTAGGCCGGTGGGAACTTCCAGGAAGGGCACTACTGGGAAACATCATCTGCCTGTACTTCTTAAGCCACTCTCTGGAAAATTCATCTCTTCCTTGAAAAGCTCCTCTGCCAAACCTGAAGGACATTTTCAGTCATCAGGGAGTGGAAAAGAAGAAGGTATTCTAGACTTTCTCATTAAGTTTCTTAGACTTCCTTTGCTGAAGACTTTCTTCCAAAGAAAGAAAAGGCTTTCTTTAGGAGTGTAATCTTCACAACTGCATTGATATCTGGGCTCTGTCACACAAACACTGAAAGAAGCAGCAAGCTATAATTCCTATAGGGTTGTTTTGACGCCCTAGGCACAGAAGGCTGGAAAAAGATACATCTGCTGGACATTAGAAAAATCCTTAGTGCTATGTCCAGCTACAGTTTATGCAAGCATATATGCACGTGGTTGGTGAAATTAATGACTTTAGAACATAAACAGAAAAAGCATTAAGTGAGGGGTAAGAATGAACTTCTGCCATCCCACAGACATTTCAAACACTAGATCTATTTATCATTTTGGTGGAAAAGTGTTTCTAATACAAAACCCCAACTATTTCTGTATTTTCTAATTCTTCAGCTTGCAAGCAATTATGCAGGAGATTAGATGCCCTTTTCTTCTGTCCTTTTCTCTGCTTTCCCATCCTCTACATTGCTACTAACCTGTTACCAATGCTACTCTTGCTTTATTCTGCGATCAAATTGCTGGTTGTGATTTTCCTGCAGCAGCAGTTCCTCACCTCCGTCTCACAACATTCCACCACCTAACCAGCTGGCCATCCCCCAAGCCCATATCAGTTCGTGCACTCTCTGAGTGGCTTCGAAGGAACATGGGCTGCCCGTTGCTTTCTCCCTTTGATTCCCAATGGTGCCGGTTAAAAAGCACTGGAAATTTCTTAAGAATAGAAAGGTGATGCACTGATGCTCCCCAGAGCAAGGTACAGATAACATATGCTGGTGATAAGTTTATGAGCAAATTAACAGAACAATCAGCACATACAGTTTTCTGTTAAAATAGACATTATGTGCACCTTTACATAATTATAGTATGAGAAACCACACTACCAACACACAGCTACTCTGTACAGCAGCCTACCAAGGACCAACTGATTTGGTTGGATGGCTTGTTGAGTGGATCGTGTCTTGAAAAACATCACCACACAGAGGTTTGTAAAATAAGTATTTTCTCTGGGTACCACTCCATAACAACTCCCCTGGGACAGGAAATCCTAATAACTACTTTTACTGTCCAGAGACTTGGGATGCAAACAATTTGAAAACAATTCATATGCTTTAGTGACAAATGTACATTTGTTCTGGTGCCTCTGTCCCTTGATTTGTCTTCACCACCAGCAATACAGCTTCTACTCCAAAATGGGAGTAGGCTCAAAAAGAAAGACTTGTTAATGTGTGGTTGAAGTTAGAACTCTGACCAAGTTTTCACAGTGCAAGATGGAAAAAAATGTGCAGTATTTGTTTAGAAACAATTAAGGAACATAACTACTGTGGCCAATCCTTCTATAATGACAAAATTGCAACATGAGATATTTTTTGTTCAAACAGAATAAAAATTAGAAATCCTGATGCCATGTCAGGTACACCACAGTGACATCCTGCAGGCTCAGTATAGACTGCACTAGGACAGCTCTGTGCTGAGAGACAACTCTGAGGTCAGGGTGCAAAGTCCAATGGATAAAAAAGAGCTGGCAACCTAATGTACTTTCATTCCTAAACTTCAGGCATGTTGCAACTTCACTTTTTTCTCTTTAAGTCCTACTCATAAAACCAGATCTTTAGAGTTCAGAACTGGGAGCAGAGAGTGAGTGAGAAGGATGGAAAGAACAACAACACTGGCACAGAACTAAGACTTATAGGACCTAAAAAGTTGCTGTGCTGGTACTTGTGCAGGCACGTAAAGAACAGAAGTGCCTATTTTCTGTCTGTGGCTACTCTTCCACTTCAAGAAACACTGCAAATGATAGCAGAAAACCAAATATTTTGGAAGTAAACATAATAATAATTTTGATGGGAATGGTTGGACTTGATGATCCGATGGGTCTCTTCCAACCCAGTGATTCTGTGATTCTGTGCTTCTGTGATAACTAAAGACAGCAAATCATTCTCTCACCCTTAACACCTCCCTGGGACAAAAGGCTTGCCTAGAACTGCAGTGTGGTGCCACAACTGTTGATATGTGCATTATTCTGATATCTCAGTTGTCTATGGAATCATGGAAAAGTCCAGGCTGCAAGGGACTTCTGTTGAAGGCAGGACTTTAGGTTAGGTTATTCAGGGCCCTATCAAGCCAAGTTTGGAATATTGCCAGCAAAGAAGACTCCACCAGTCCTTTGGGCAGTTCATTTTACCCTCAAAGGATTATCCTCAAAGGATATCCTACCCATTTTACATATGATAAGGAGACACCCAGGGGTAAATTGGTCCGCTCATGCTCAAACACTTAAAAGCAGATAGTATTTTCCTAATGTATTGGGACCTGACACTGAATAACCAGATCCAGAGGAGACTACACTTGCTCGCAGGAGGAGCAGGCACATGCAAACTTCACGGACTATGTCAGTGTGTCGCTGCTCATACAAGACCATATACTGCCACACTTATTTTAACACCTACAGACATGTCAGTATGAAGTTAAGCCAGCTTTCCAGCACAAGCACTGCCGACACCCAATTGCCTTTGAGAACCATCACATCTGGTTGGGTTTAATCCTCTGCCATGGCCAACAGAGAGGAGCTTAGATGCAGGACATCATCTCTCTATGATGTCTCCAGGTTTCTTACTTGACAACTTGGTAAAATTTATCCCCTGCCTTTTGTTCAGAGGCGTGGGGAGGAGTTTGGAAAACCTGCGAGTTACAGGTGACACAACTACCAACTGGAAGACATCAGTCTGGGTGTTCAACACCCCACCTTTTAGGCAGGATGCTGCTGAACTAGTGCAAGTTTGTCGTATGGAAGAAGGCAGCCTAAAATGCTTGCAAAATACAACTTCTCCAAGGGTTATAATACATTAGCTGAAATAACGTCACTTTCTTTAGGCACTTGGGAGCACTGGGAAGGAGATCTCTGCTGTGGATCAGAAAAGGATGGGTAGCTGCTGCCCTCCAAAACCAGAGGATTTTGCTTCCACTTTTGAATATGAAGAATAAGAGCCACTTTTAGAGTAGAAGATAGCTGCATGGCTGGAAACATCCTGAATTATGGGTTTATAGTGCTATGGAAACGTGCTATGTACTCTTTATTCTGAAGGCCCTCGTAGAAGGTTTCTTTTTCTCTGCTAGGCCTATTCAACCAAGTCTATTTTAAAAACATCATCCCTGCTTTAAAGCCTTCCCATTTTCCTCTGCATTATGTTGACAATGACAGGCCAAAACCACTCACACAGGTCACACAAAAGAACTTCCACCATGTTCATATAAGGCAAGACATCTTCTATCATAACTTGCAAGTGGTAGAAAAAGCAAGAAAGGGAAGTTCTTTCCTCAAAACCAGACTCTTTTTTACATTTCTATGAAATGAATTATCCATGAAAGCCAGGAGAAGCAGTTTGCAAAAGTAGGCAGTACAAGCGAAAAACAATGGGAAAGGTATTCAGCCCAGCTGTAAGAGTGCATAAAAGCAAAGCATTCTCCGTGGCATCTGCTGTGAAAGTGGCTTTTTTTCTGGAGTAACCACAGACAAACGTGGCTACACAGTGACCTCCATTAGCTGAGCCACGTCTCCATTCCATTACTGCTCAGCAGATGTCCTCTCCGACAGACTCCAACAACTGCCATCCTGTATGGTAATCCGAGTAGGAAAACTGATTAAATAGCTTCCATGGACTGGACCAGAATGGAACGTTCACACTGCCCAACTGCAGGTACCTGATTTAATGCGGTCAGTGTCCCCACACACTGTGTGGGACTTGATCAGGGGCAGTGCTGATGGGAGCATCCTGCTGGAGACTCTCCACCACTGGCACAGGGAGCCTGGGAAGGCATTGTGTGAACATCTTTCAACCTCCCTTACTAGGGCGGGAGAGAAAGGCCACCTATTTACATATGGTGCTGCTCAAACACGTGCACTCCTGCTGCCTAAGCTGTAACTGTGCTCTTTGGCTGTCATCAACACAAGACTTAAAACTCTCTTGCTGTCAGTTCATCACCTCAGCTGAGCACTGAATTGCTATGAAAAAAGATCTCGACATTTTCTCAGCTGCGTGACGCTACATTTTTAAAAAGGATCTCTTATTACGCACTTCTTCAGGAAAACATGTTTTTTTGGGGGCTATTTAAAAGCCTGGCTCAAAAGAAGGAAAGGAGAAAGAAAAAAATACCTGTAGCCATCCCAGCTATCTGGCAACAGCAACGCCTGGGGACCAACACTGATGTGCTGTTTTAAACAGTCATTATGGTTAATTCACATGAAAAAGATGATATATGAAGATCCATTCTGTAATAAAACTTGTGTGCTGCCAATCCAGGGAGGAAAGCACTGGGGAGACCAGTTGATGCAGGTTGTTCTAAAAATATCAGTTTGTACTGTCATCTGGTGAGAGTATGTCATCCTGTAATCTTGGCATCTGCAGGGACAGCAAGTTTCTGCCTAATTATTGCCACTGAATCACATGACAAAGCATGAGGTACTAAAAAATATATCTATATAAAACATCAACAGAAGAACACCCAAACCACAGGATCAGACCACTCTTCTGGCTTCAGCTGCAGTATGCTCACAATACAAGCCTGGGGAGGCAATCCTGTTTTTCACAGATCTTTTTCCTCGGTTAATAAAACCCCAAAACATAAGCCTAGATTAAAAAAACACCAAACCCAAAAAGCCCAACTCCCAGAAAGAGTTAGTGATTCATCACATTCGTGTGTCAGCTCCTCCTGCATTCACACAACAAAAGCCACAGCATCCCTGCAAGCATAGTACTGGCCCATGTGTGCAAAGGGCTTCGAGGGGCACTACAGCCAGCAAGACAGGACAGAAGGCAGTCCCAGCATGGTTTGCCCAGCTTTGCCCTCTCCTCCTCCCCAGAAGCCACAACAGCCAAATTTGCTCCTATAACATTGGCACATGCCTGGAAAGTGAGGAGCCTGTTTTGGGGTAGGTCTTCCTTGGAGCAAATGGGATCCCTGTTCCCACCAAAACACATTTTCAGCACAGATATTTTTGTTCAAAGACTAAACCTGGCACACATGATGTTCAGTTACTGGCAAAACCACCTTTCAAAACTTGGGCTGGCTGAAACAACACTTAACTGTTAGAAGCGTGCCACTGCCTTAACCACTGATTTGTTAGGAAAGGAGAAGAATTTGCTGCTCCTGAATTTCCTTTAGATTCCTTTAAAGGCAGCCAGCCTCATCTTGGCTGCAATGTAAGAAAACTGCCAGCCCTACCCCTAAGATCTCATTTCTGAAAATAAGAAAGGAGGAAGCACAGCTATGGTTCTGAGGGTGTTGGCACCTTCAGGCAAGAGGTCCACCAACTTCCACAATTCAGCTTTAATGAACAGAAAACAAGCTTTCAGGTAAAGAATAAAAAATCACCTTCCTTGTGGCATATTACCCAGAAGCCTCTGATTCAAAACTCCACCCAAATGGAGATCTGTGACCTTTTTGCTACCTACTTTGGCTTTTAAGATGGTGGTGATATAGTAATCAGTAAGTCATCCCAAGACATCTGTATTCGTCTTTTGTATGACTTTTACCCTGAAACAGGTTCAATGCCAATTAACAAACTGGTAAGTAGTCTAAACTGATATGGACTAATAAAATACCAGCAGGCATTTTATTACATTTCCTAGGTTTTTGCTTTATCAGAGATGTTAATCATCAAATTGTGCCAATGTTACATGACGTTGCTATTAGTAGCTTGTGCACTCTACTGCTACATTAAGATCCTGCGGAATCTAGATGATGCTAGGTCAAGATCAGTGACGTTAACTTATCAGTGAAGTATTTTACTTGTTAACAAGTCAACACGACTTCAGCACAGCTCTGTTACAGACCCCGGGGGCATCTCAGACCCCAGAGACTAGACAGCACATTGAAATCTCTCTCAGAAGATGCAGCTACATGAGTCTTTCAGATGATGAAACCAGCTCAAGAAGTTCCTGTCCTACTTGCACTCAGCCATTCTCCACCCCCTGCCCAAGCCCTGCCAACATCACTGCCTGCATGGCACCGTTGTAAACTGGATCACTGAAACTATCAAGGTAAAAAAGTCTTTTTGGATGGGCTTGCTAGAGAAAATATCTGCTTAAGCAGTAGTTGATCACTAGCTCCTAACCTTCCAGGCAGCAGTAAGTGTCCTTAACAGTCTTCCCTGCTGGTTTGTTTGGGGTTGCTCTTTGGCAAATGCCAAGTGCCTTGGGACTCGCCGGCTAAGAAGGACTAGAGAGGAAAGTGCAGTGCTGTGGGAACCCCAGGCTTGGAGGAGACCCATTAACTTAAAAAAAAAAGATATTCTAGACACAGGTGAGGGACCAGTCATGTCTTTATTTATTTAATAAACAAGCTGAAAAATCAATGTGAGGATTATTTGAGTGGGTGGAGAGCACATCCAGTGGTCTTGGGAAGCAGGCAGAGATAGAGGCACAGAGACCCCAGCTGGCTTAAGAGGGAGAAATTATAGCTGAGTGAATAAAGCAAGACAAAAATCACATTGATTTTCTCCTTTCCTTCTTACAAAAGAAAAAACAAAACAAAATAAACCTGAATTCATCTATATGCCTCAATGAGGACCCTGTGAAAGGCTGCACATGGCCAGCTTCACAGGCACAAGGCCAGTGCAATGGGACCGGCATATTTGCTCTATGGAGCAAATATGAAGAACCACTAAACCCATAACGCTTGTGTCTCCTGCACAGGATTTTTACTACCCCTATGAAGAAACTGTAGTTGATTTTCTTCCAAACTAAACCACTCTCTGCACCCAGGGTATGTATAAACTAAGTACCTAAGTCCTTGGTTGCTTTATTTTCTTCCCGAAAACTGACTGCAACATTTCTCTTATTTTCCATAGAAAACACAGCACTCGCTATTCTCAGATATCCCAGTAACCCATTGTAACTGCTTTTGCCTGCCTGCAAAACACACCTGGCCACCCTCATGAAACGGATTTAGCATGAGCAAGCAGCAGGCTGCTCTGCTGAAAGCACTCCCCAGTCTTCAAGCCTGTGAGGATTCATTGTTAGGATCGTGAACACTGCAGAAAGCAGATTTTAATTCAGGAGTCCCTATTGCTACAGCAAAACAGAGAAGTAACTGAGAAAGCAATTCACAATGATTGCATCCAATGTCACATGAGGTGTTCCTATCAAAATATGAGATCGTCATAGAGAAGCGAACGCTCACACAGTGCTGCTTAACACACAAGGAAGGGCGCATGATGAACCAGCTCAGCAGAAATCGTATGTGCTTGCACCTGATACCACAGGCACCCCACAGCAGCCAGTCCACTTGTTAGAGAGAAGGAAAGAGGCTTCCACAGCTGACTGGACAGTAATCCGCCAAGGAGAGCTGTTATTGTTAATAAATCTGTCCTCTGCAATGAAACTCTGCTCACACAGATGTGTCAGTTCCTTTATTCAGAGGGAGCAGACTGAAAAAGATCACGATGCCTATGTTTTCCATGAATGGCATGGGCCAAGGTGAAGAGGCAGCAGTGAGCACTGGTGAAGAGGTAATGTGGTACATCTCTTCCACACTGCCTACGCAAGCATCCCCACCAGTATCGTCTGCCTATACACAGCAAATGAAGATACAACAGCAGGAGGCTGCCTTTTTGCCTGTGTCAAGCAAAGCTGTCAGTAGCATGTATTTTTTAGGCCTCATTTGGCAGACTGCACCACTGGATGTTTCACAGGGATGAAAGTCCTACGGTCTTCTTTTTCACCTCATGCAAAAAGGGTTTTTAAATACAAACAGATCATGCACCTGGAGGAAGACAAAACTGGTCAGCAAACTGAAAGTTTTTGCTTTCTGGTTCATAAGTCAATTCTTTTTTATTCCTCTTTCCTTTCTTAAATACTCCAGCAATGGAACTGAAGGAAAAACCCAAACTCAGCTGTGGCTCTGGCCTTGCCAAGCTGTAGTTCCATGCAGGGTCAGTGGGAAACGGCGTTCTCTACAGCCCATTCCCACAGCCCATCTCCTGGTCTCGCTTTCAGAAAAAAGATGTGACAGAACCAAAGGAAATCCTCCCACTGACACAGAAAGGACTGTGCAGACCAACAGCTCCACTGGAGTGAGGCAGCTTTGCAGAACGATTGAAAGGAAGATTCCTGTTTTGTCCTTCCTCACTGACACCAGATCACAGAATGTGTCTCCTGTGGTACTTCATACACACAGGAAGACATTGAAGAGGTTCACCGCTGCTGTTCACCACCCACAAAGCTTCCCATTGAAAATCTAACTGTGAAACAGAGAATGAAAACTCAGTTAAAGATGAAAAGGGCAAATTATGTACCATAAAGCCAAACAACACCAACTCCTCCTTTCCATCCTTCACCCAGATAATAACAAAGTTGGAAGCAAGCTGCACACTGAATGAATGCCTTGTTTCACCTCACCACTGGGACACTACATACTATTCTGAAGTTAACAAAACACTTTCAATAATTTATAGCTAACCTTTTATCCTACTATATTTTGAAAGCTGCTCCCTTACACTAATAAATAAACAAGGGAGGAAGGGCACTTTGTGTGGCACCTTCTCTATGAGTCAGTAAATACTATGTGAGAGCAGGCAGAGGTATGGGCAGGAGTCTGTAGAATCACAAAAGGATGACAGAAGCAATGTTTGCAAGTTTGAATGTCCCCAGCTGTGGAAAAGAAGCAATGGAAAAAACCCACATTTATCTGAAAAAAAAAATTACCTGATAAGGCTAACAGCACCTATGTCAGAACCCAAACCTACAAATATTCTCTTGGTGGACTCCAGGAGAAAATAAAACCCACTCCAGTCCTGAGGTAGACCAATTTTTGCATATATAAAACATTAAACCCAGGACATTCCTGGGACCAGGAACCCACCTTTGCTATTTCAATATATAATTCAACCAATTGCTACATTTGCTACTTTTTTTTTTTGCCAAGAAATAAAATTTAAAAACTCAGACAACTTTGCTAGTGTTGTTCTACCACAGCAGCAATACAACTCTAATTTGGCCCAGATCTGCCCACACACACAATTCTCTCTGCACTGCTCTTGCAAAGGTGCTCTTCCTCCTCCTCTGCAGTACTATTGCTCCACTGACTGCAAAGCCCCATGCCCTGTCTCTACATCACACAGTTTGGCTACGTGTGGCATTGGCTGCAAAGAATCCATCTGTTGCGACTTCAAAGAAGACAAGTTGGAGCTCTATGATTCCTAAAACCCACAAATATTCCCCTTTGGTTTGCCTGATTTGTCATTAACATTTCTCATGCCTAAATTAAGAAGGACGCACAGCATCAGATGTATGCTCACAGCGTTGCAGCTGAACATCTTCTAGAGCTTAGCCCTGTTTCCCTCCACACCTCCAAATGTTTCTTGGTTATGCCTGTTGCATACCAACACATAGCAAGCCATCACAAGCCAAATTAATGTTATTAGTGTGCCCTAACTATTAAGGGTTTGGTGCAAACTCTAGTATAATTAAGGAATCAATTATTTTACCACATCTGCAGGGCACTGACCTGTTTGCCCATTTTCCCTGTTCTCAAAGATCCTTCAGCCTGGTACCCAACTCTGTGATGAAGCCTGTTTAGCACCAGTGAAGTTCCCCACATTCAGACTGACAACGTTCTGAGCTGAGATGAGGGAATCAAAGTTAAAATCCAGACCATCTGCATCCATGAGTTCACTCCGGATAATGGACTCCATGTCACACTCCAAGCTCCCATTGAAAATATCCAGGTCCAAGTCACTCGGAAATTTCTCATGTCCCAGGACCGGGAGGTTCATGCTAGAGGAGTACAAAGAGGAGCCTGAGAGCGGGTCAGAAAGTGTTTGCATAGACTGATTGACAGGTGACTGCTGATGTTTGCTGGATCCCAAGCTGTTCGAGTCACTCAAGCCTATGTTACTGATGGAATTGGACAAGGCACGGCTGCCACTAAGAGAGGAGTTGTGGGACTGGTGCTGGTGATGAGGCAGGCTCTGATTGACCAGACCGCCCTGGCTGGACTGCGCGGCAAACGACATCATGGGGTCATTCCGGAGCATTATATTCCTGCGGGAATTCTGGGCAGACACAGCTGTGCTGGCTTGTGACATGAGTGGGTCAGACTGTGTCATCATGACATCACTGTGACTAAGTGCATCAGAGGCAAGGAGATCTTGCAGTGTCTGGTTGTTGTAATGAGAAATGGAAGAGAAGGTGGCCTGCTTGTTCTCCTGAATGGTCTGCATGGGCGATTGGCGGAGGGAATTCAGTGACGATGGCCCAAACACAGCATTGTTGAAACTACTTGATGGCGAACCCAGCCCTGAACCTTTGGAACCATATGGAAAACTGGAGCTTCTCTGCATCATCCCTCCTGTGGGCGACTGCTGGGAGGGAGGGAGTGTTATATTGTCCAAGAGATCATCCATGAGGTTATCTGTCAGTCCATCATTCAAATTCATTGTCCCAGCCATATCAGTCAACCTAGGCAGCTCCACAGTACATGGCTTGTTTACTGATGGGGACAAGCTTGATGGACTACCATACAACATGGGAGAAAGCGGAGCATCGTCATCTTGAACATCATCTAGTTCGGTGCTTGCCAAAATCGGTGACAAGCGGCCACTGATCGTACTGGCATTTGAATTTGTACGGGAGCGAAAATCTGTCCACGCATCCAGCTCATCACTGCTGCGGGAGGTGGGACTCCCTGGCCACTTGGAGAGCTGAGAAGGGCTGTCCTCACTTGTCTCCTGGGCAGTCTGCAGGGCTGCCTTTTTCTTAGCAGCCCGCCCTCTGCTCTTCGTGTACTTGTTGCTGTTGTCCATTGACACAGCGCGTCTCCTGGGTGCCTTGCCACCTTTTCCACCATCTGGGTTGATCATCCACCAAGAGCTTTTCCCAGTGCCTTCATTCTGCACCCTGACAAATCGGCTGTGGAGTGACAAGTTGTGACGGATCGAATTCTGCAGGAAAAGAACAAAACAAAACATCAAGACCAGCACCCCACTTCTTTTGCCATCCAAACCTTAATTATTAAACCAACATCACATGAAAAGAACAAGGTGAATAAAAGCACTGTGCCCTCCTGGACATCACCATGGGTTTCTCAGGCGATGGATATAGGAGGGCTGGAGTGTGACTGCAGCATGCCAGAACACATATGTAAAGCAAGCCTCATGCTTGCACTAGCTGTGGGTTCCTGGTGCCCAGCTCTACACCCCTAAAAGCTGCCTCCTAAGGTAAGGAGCGTGACACAGCTCTATTCCTGCTAGCAAGGAACTAGACATTTCTCTCTTACTTTTGACTCAGGACAAAACTCTACAGCATCAGCAATCTTCCCATCAGTATCTTGGAACAAAAACTGCAAAGACACTGCAAAAATCTGACTGAGAGAGTAGTCACTCTCATGGCAGCCTCTGTAAATGCCTTTTTAATTCTTCACGGGCATGTGTGTTGTGTATTTGTTATACTAATCCTTGAGAAAACTGCAAGTTGCTGTTGTTCCCCTGCACAGGCACTCTGGGCATGACTAAACTGTATTTTCTCTCTTGATTAGAGGAACCAGAATTATGGCCATAGCACAGAAGTCAGCCAGCTGTCCTCTTGCTGTAGTACCCTCACAGCCTTCAAAACATGATGTGACACAGTACATGATAATATCCTTGTCCCTGTAAGCTGCTACATACAGAGTTATATAAAGCTACTGTGCTGTACAGGTTGTTAGGAACTAGGCTACTTTCAGGGAAACCTGTGTGCAGTCTGCTCTTGCGTATTAGCCACTTGCACTAGTCAGCAACATCTACCATTCAAAAACCACATTAACTCAAACCAGTGATAACCACCCCAGGAGAAGAAAGACACAGAGAAAACCAGCCCATTGGTGGTGAAATGACTCCAGAGTTATATCAAAACAACTGAGATGAAAATCCCACTCCATTCATGCTGCTGATCTTGGACTTAAAATATGGCTTAAAGAAAGGACAAGCAAGTAGTATTTGTTAGTGAGAAAGCTTCCAGGTTTGCTTATTTTTCCTCGCTGTGTGCAAGTCAGAAGTATTTTGGAGCTATCCTATGTTCCTTTCACAAAACAGTTATGCTGTTCCTCCAGGTTAAAGGTGATCAAGTTCAAAAAGCTGCACAAGTTCCTTTTTCCTTAAATTTTGGAAATTACTGAGTATATCTATAAAGAAGATAAAAGCATATTTCTTCTGCCAGCATGCTTTAAAAACACAAAGTCAACAGGATCACAGCATAATCAATCCATCCAGAATAAATATCCTTCATTTACAAAGCACTGAAGTAGTTTCAGATTTAAATGGGCAAAGAACAAATCAATTATCAAACCATTCAAAAGCATTTCGACATTTGCATCATTAGGATAACTGAATGTTTGACATACATGAACTGGTGACACATTGGATGTATAAAGAAATACAGCCTAGCAATTCTTTTCAGTACAAAAGGCCTCTTTTTCCCCTCCTGAATGTGTTGTGGGTTTTGTCAGACTGCAAAATGGAAAACATGCCTGAAGTTCTTCTTGCACTCAGACAGCAGACGCGGTTGTGATTATCACTTAATGAAAAGAGAAATCATATGGAGCATGGTTCAAAATAGCAACTGTTGTGTTTTAAACAATTTGCACAAAGAAGCAGACCAGACTTCTCAGACTCAAGAGAAGTTTGGGTTAGTGCCTCAGCTACAGACTTGTCCATTTCTAGGGGACTATCATGACATGAAAATACAGTGGATTGATTTGCAGAGTAATAGCTCTTCAGTCTAAGGAAGGAAAGAGCTTTTCATTAGTTAACTGCTGACATTTTAACCATATTTTGAGTCTGGCAACAGTCTTTTCTACCTTCTAATAACTAGACTTACTTCCTCGGGTTTCTCCCACTTGGTTGGAGAACTGCTGTTTCTTTGAAAAACAACCCTTTCTGATATTCCAGCTTGTACTGCATCAATGCAGGTAGCTCTCACATTCGTTCCATGTTACTTTCATGGACAACCACATCTGCATGGGGATGTCTCCTTGCAAATAGCCAATGGGAGGATGAGGATGACCAGAGCTAGACTACCATACCAAGCAAGGCTACAAGAGCCATACAAACCCTTGCTGTTCCCCACTTAAAAATGCTGAGTATAAGATTACACAGCACTGTGACTCCTGCTAATGAAAAAAAATATTAGAAAATACAGAAAAGAAACACCTGAGGTGGCAGATGCAGCGTGACACATAGCTTCAGTTATAAAAACACAAATGACAGCTGCTAACACTCTTCAACCTACAGCATTCTCATAAAATGGCTTCCTTCTGCTAGTGGTAGCCATAGTATGAAACTATTTGGCCTAAAACCATGAAATATTCTAAATGGTAAATAGTGATACTGAGGCACCTTTCTGGACGAGGGCTCCTGTATGTGTGCATGTGTGTGCACATGTGTAATTTTCATCTTATTATATCCTTTTGCTCAATGTCGGTATTACACAAATAACAAAAGAACGTAATAATACTTTTGAGCTGAAAATTGGTGGTTATAAAAAAATCCAAGGATTTTGTTTTCCTTTACATTATGCAATATGCCACTTACACTCCAGCTTCTGTTTTTCTTTACTTTTCTTCTGTAGGAAGATTGTTTTCTTAAGCATAATTACGGGCCAATTTATTTTTGTTTAACCCATCTCCACCCTCTGTTCAAACACTGCCTTAAAACCCACTTCTTCATGTAATCTTCCCTGCTTAACCTCTTCAGCAACAGTATGCGAGTTTCTTGGTTTCTCCTTGTGTTGGATGCTGTGCCAAATCAGATTAGGGCTGGATTCTATTATCCTTTCACATGCAAGTTTTGCTACAGAAGTCACCGGGATTGACAATTCGCATCAGTAAAGGCTGTTGTGCTGTGCTACCAGACTGAATCCGGATGGTAATAACTGTATTTTCTACCTGAGTTGGTTTCTGAGCCGTCAAAGAATATTTCTATTTACTTAAAATACAGCATAATATTATGGGACAACTTTTGCTCACAACCATGTGCATTAGTAATATATGGCCATTCAACCAACCACAAAGGAGTTGGGGGAGCAAAGAAAATACAGTTTATCATTTGTACCTGCTACTGACCAAATTAATGGGTATTTGTCTTTGACTTATTTGGGAGATGGATTAGGCTACAGTGATGGAAACATAACGCATTTTTCCATGCCAAAATGCA
This sequence comes from Piaya cayana, assembly GCA_013389865.1. Classification (NCBI taxonomy): domain Eukaryota; kingdom Metazoa; phylum Chordata; class Aves; order Cuculiformes; family Coccyzidae; genus Piaya; species Piaya cayana. Next base: position 88,822 of record WAAB01025388.1, read on the forward strand.
ATGAGAAACTTTAAACAATCTATAAAGAAACTTCCATCAATCTGTCCTGGAGACCATATGTAGAAGGGACAGATGCTAGTCAGGCTGCAGACAGCCTGGAAAGAGCTCAGATACCACTGATGGGTACAACATACGGACTGCAGAAGAGCAGAGTTGAAAAGAAACATAATAAGCTCCTCCCTTTATTAGTATTTATACTGGACTTGAAGAACGCTGTGCACTCTGCTAAAAGCCAGAGGACTGAGGTTCCTACAGATAAGATCAGGAGCATCATGTATGGCATTGATCGCAGCCCAGCTGGATCCCAGTCCCCTGGGAAAATAGTCCTGCAGGGAGTAATGACTAGCGCTGGAGACAAGACGACCCAGGACAGAGGAACACACGAGGCAGGACAGATGTGATGTAAGCACAGGGTGGTGCAGTGCCACAGGCAAGCAGCACTGCTGCCCTACCTTTAGGCTGACAGCATCAGGAGAAGGAAGGGGTGCAGCTGGGTGCACACCAACAGCCAGGGCAGCCATCAGGTGCAGTGACAGCATTTTCCCCAAACCTGGGGCCACGCTCTCCACTTTTATAAATATCATAGAATCATGAAATTGTTTGGGTTGGAAGAGCCCTTAAATATCATCTAGTTCCAACTCCCTTGACACTGGCAGGGATGACCTCCACTGGATCAGGTTGCTCAAAGCCCCATCCAACCCAACCTTGAACACTTCCAGGGATGGGGCACCCATGACTTCTCTGGGTAATTTGTTCCAATTTGTTCTCACCACCCTCACAGGAACAAATTTCTACCTAATATCTAATCTAATCTCCCTTTTTTCAGCTCAAACCCATTACCTCTATTACTGCACTCTCTGATAAAGACCTCCTTCCCATCTTTCCTGTAGGACCCCTTGAAGTACTGGGAGGCCGCTGTAAGGTTTTCCCAGAGCCTTCTCTTCTCTAGGCTGAACAAGCCCAACTCTCTCAGCCTGCCCTTGTACAGGAGGTACTCCAGCCCTCTGATCATCTTGCTGGCTCTCCTCTGGACTTGCTCTAACACTTCTGTGTCCTTGCTGTGTTGAGGACCTGCTGCACCTATCGACCTCCTACACTGCATTTTGCCAAGTTAATACTCCTGGAGTGAACAAGACACATTTTGCTTGCTCAAAAGGAAAAAAAAAAAAAAAAAGGCTACCATGTCCTCATTACACATTTCTCTTGATATTTTGGTAAGACTGCAAACAGGTAACCTCCCAGAGAGAACACTCAAATATTTCCAAAGTGCTGTATACCTGATCTGATATGAACAACCAAATGAGTCTCCAAGGGAGGCTGGGATTGTGTGTTATTTCAACACTCAGCCCTGTTCAAGCAACAGCAACAAATGCTTGAGTCTTTAAAATGGAGAAAATTCCCCCTCCCTGTGCCTGTTTCAGCCTCTTCCAACCCATGTTTACCTTGTGGAGCCCGTCCATTAACTCAGACACCAGCTGCAAGTGCTTCAACTGCAGTACAGACTCTTTTTTGTCTGCAAGCAACATGTGGTATCAATTTATCATTCTCAACAACGCAACAAGGAATCCACTCACTTTAAAAATAAAGAGAGAGTTGTGTAACTTAACTCTTAAAAGCTCCCCTCCTCCCTTAAAAAAAAAAAAAAAAGCCTAAAGATTAGCAAGATGATGTGCAGCTGGTGGTTGCTGAGTCCAAGTTACACACTGGTCTGTTTTTATTTCAGTGTTTTGTAGTGAGTGGCTAATTTGTTATTTCAGATAAAGGCTCCAAAACTGTAAAGTTATGGCAAATCCAAAGCAGTTGTTTATTTTAACAATTGTGACATTAGGACATGATGGGAGAAAAACAAACACTATCTGCAGACCCATAAACCCTGCTAATGCTCACTTGGGAGACTTATACTTTATTTTATACTATATTAACATATTTAATGTTCTAACTTTCACCATATGAAGTTGTCTGGTAGCCATACAGTAGGGAAAGGCATCAGATCAAATACCACTGAAAAGAAGCTATGAAAATAACTCTAGCTTATCAGCCTCCAGATGACTGGAGGGAGCCCTGCTTCTCTGTGGCTCTGCTTGCAACCTTTAATTTCAGTTTGCAGCCCGTGTCACCATACTCAAAATGCTGTGGCATTAATCTCCTTTGGGATGAACACCCTTACAAAGGGCCTCCCAAAAAAAAAGTACACCAAGAATGAAACACACTACTTTCTTTGCATTTAGCTGTGACTGAAATGGGAGGTAGCAAATAATCAACACCTTTTGCTCATCCACCTAGAGCACTGTCTGTGCCTTTTCATGAAGTAACCCAAAATTTGCTTCAATTAGCAGTTTTATATTTTGTTTCCTTTGAAGTCCCAAATGATATTCAAGTGCAAATAAACAAGGAAACAGATACAGTGACACCAAAATTACAAACAGTTAAAGTTGCCAATTGTGTGCATGAATTTCTGGTGAAAGGGACAATATGAGTCTAGACAAGGAGATCTTTAGGAAGTACCAATCTGTTGATTCCAGACTGCCACTTTCTACCTTGTTCTTAAAAATTCTCAACCCAAAGAGGTCTCAGAATTTCTTCCTCCTTCCCACGAGCTTTTGCAAACCAGAAAAATAGATATAAATTTAATAAAGTAGTGACAGTGTTCTGGATAGGCAGAAAAAGTAAAAAGTAAAACCTAAGGGAAGTCCTCCCACAATATCTAGTGAGCCACATTTAACCAATATATATCTTCTTCCATATAAAACAAAATATTCTGTATTCCACACTGTTATATTTTCCCTGAATTATGGAAGTTACAGGAAGTATTAAGCAAATTACACACAGAAAGAGAAACCTTTCCTGACACCCAAACATTTTCAATGCTTGATGTTTGATATCATCCACAATTTCCTAAGGCAGCTCCAGCAAATCCCACCAGCTGTTCGCCAGCAGCAGGCGGCAACATTACCAACCCATGGGGAACTTCCAGCAGGTCTTGGAACCCAGCTGGCTAAGGCCACTGTCCTTAAAGCCCTGCAGAGGATAAGTGCAATGACACGGGCTCAGCCCTGCCACCCAAGCATGATCTCCTGCAGGAAAAAAGGGAGGGGAAAAAAAATCCAACAGAGATTTAGGGAAAAGAAAGAACAGCTCAGCATCTGAAGGGTGGGTTTGTGGATTCCCCTCTTCACCCTCTCGTCAAAGTATTTCTGACCCTAGTGGTCAGGGAGGAGCTAGAAGAGGCCCCCACTGTAATTAGCTCTCTGCCAGAGCCTCTGCCCGTCATCCACGATCTCTAGGAAGGGCAGAATGCCTTGAGGGATACTAAAGCTTCTTGGGAGAACATTACGTCCGGCAAAGATTTATCTGCTGAAATGTGCTGGCTCAGATAGGAGCGCAGCACATGGATCTGCCTCCATCCTGCACGCAGGGCACTGCGTTGTGCCAAAATACGACAGGAGAAGGTGATCAGTGCAAGGAAAACAAACCCTCCCTAATGGCTCACCTCACTCCTCACCACAAGGGCAGGCGGCAAGCGACGTGCCAGCCAAGGAGGTTTATGCCCTCCCTTTGCAAAGAAAAGTATCTCAACACGTGGAGCTAAGGGAGCCAAGTCACAACTTTGTCAAAAGTTTTTCCTGAAAATATTAATTCTAGCTAGAACAACTGCAATGCTCTTTGCAAACAGTGATATTGCAAATCACTATGCTGACGTAAATAAAACTTAGCTGAAAATATACACTGCCTGGAAATTGTCTCAGAGCATCATGCTTCCAGTTAGCAGAAAAATCTCTGGTTATTTTACAGAAGTCCTCTGACCACAGGAGGACTCTAATAAATAACATTTGTTTTTCTGCGAGTAGAGTATGCCGGCTGCCATTTAATTTTTTCCACTCTGTGTTGGGAAGTGGGAAGCAGAGAGTGAGGAAAACATTGATATTTTAACTATTGCAGCTGCGGACCAAGTACAACGTCAGGCTTTCCAGCAACTACTCCCAGGCATGAGAAATCACAGACACCAATGCCCCTTCTAATAGGAAGCCCCTAAAAAAATAAAGCATTAGCCTCTGTGTGCTATACTGACACTTTTCCATGTGAAAACAGGATTTGGGCATCCAGAGACTAATATTATCATCAGGAGATTGCTAAAGTCACTAGAGAGCCATCTTTTTCACTCTCTTCCATATGCATTGTATCACAGCTGCCCACAATTCAAGAACACAACTAATTTCAATGAAGGTATTTAACTTAATTAGAAGTAGGAATTTAGTTTCAGGCATTGATCTTGCAAGGTGCTGAATTCATGAGAATCCCAAGGCACCTGAGCACAGGCCTGACGAGCACATGAGCACAGTCAAAGAGAGAATGGAAGATGTTGCCACTTACTGAACTTAAGCACAAGGAGTTTCTCCTTCTGCCATGGAGCCCCAAGAGAAGTGCAAGCACACACAACTAATCAACCTGAATATTATACATACAGTAGCTCTCATTAAAATAGCTACCACTGTCACCATGGCCCCAATCCACCAGCCACTCAAGCTACTGGAAGACTTCTCACAAACCTCAGCAGTCATCCAGTTAGACCTCAATAAAAACAATACAATTTCACTGCAAGGGAGATTTTCACCCTGAAGGCTTTAGGCTTATTTTGCTAGAAAGAAGAACTAGGGGGAAAAAAAAATCCCTGTTTTTCATTTCTTAGATGCAAAGATCACAGCACAACCCTCATGTGGTGTTGTGGAAACCAGAGTGCTCAATTCTATTTTCACTCATTCTCAACATATGGTTGTTACTATACATCAACTATTTAGAAACATGTATGGGCGTTCTTTCATGCCTTTATAAATACCTGTGAGTGATGCTACTGCTTATAATAATTCACTAAAAATAGCAGCTTCCCATGGAAGTTCACAAAAGCTTCGCATTGCTGAATCACTTATTATGAATCTTTTTCTTTTTTTCCAACAGTTTTTATGGTCATGTGTTGATGTTTGTTAACATTTCCTAAGCCTGTAAATGCAACTAAACTAGCAATAAATTTATAGAATCATCAAATCACAGAAGTATAGAATGCTTTGCATTGGAAGAGACCTCTACAGGTCCCTGCAGAAAGAGGGACATCTTTAACAAGACCAGGTTGCTCAGAGACCCATCCAACGTGACCTTGAATGTTCCAGGGATGGGGCCTCCACTACACCCCTGGGCAACCTAGGCCAGTGTTTCACCACTCTCATTGTAAAAAATTTCTTCTTTATATCCAGTCTAAATTTACCCTCCCTTAGTTTAAAACCAAAGTCCTGCCTTGCTAAAGTTTGTACACATCTTTCTTGTAGTCTCCCTTGAAGTACTGGACAACTGCTGTAAGTTCTCCCCGCAGCCTCCTCTTCTCCAGATTGAACAACCCTGACTCTCTCAGCCTGTCCTAGTATTGGAGGTGCTGCAGTCCCCTGATCATTTTTGAGACCCTCCTCTGGACTTACTCTAACAACTCCATGTCATTCCCATTTTGAGGGCTCCAGAGCCAGGCACCCAGAGACCTCCAGGTGAGGCAGTCTCATGAGAGCAGGGTAGAGGNCAACAGTTTTTGTGGTCATGTGTTGATGTTTGTTAACATTTCCTAAGCCTGTAAATGCAACTAAACTAGCAATAAATTTATAGAATCATCAAATCACAGAAGTATAGAATGCTTTGCATTGGAAGAGACCTCTACAGGTCCCTGCAGAAAGAGGGACATCTTTAACAAGACCAGGTTGNTTTTGGGGCTGCAACTGCACATTGTTGGCTCATGTCCAGCTTTTCATCCATCAGTACAAATTCCACCCCACAGTGTCAGGGAAAGAGTAAAATCTGCATGCACGAAGCAAGCCTTCCATGGCTCCTGCCTTACCAAAGTGCAAGGCTGCTTTGCACGCAGCTCTGTGAAGTGTTAGCTCTGAAATGATAGATTGTTAAACACCCAGGCTGGATTAATTGGAAGTGTTGAGCTGCGCACATTAAATTGCAAATCTGGTGACAGTTACAGCTGACATGTGACTGATGAGAGGAATAGATCTGATACACTGTCGCCTGACCGAGTTTGATCAGGCCTGAGCAAGTCCTTCAAATGCCAGCACAGGCACCCGAGACCTTCTTGAGAGAAAGCCTCCAAGCAACCTCCAAAAAAGCCCCCAGCACTTCTGCTATGTAGATTAATCTGAAACAGGACCCCTCTCCTGTGCTATTTTAAGCACATAATTGGGTTATTATTGAACCAGATGATACTATCTGATTATTTCTTTAAAAAAAAAACAAACTTCATTTTAAAATACTATGTACTTCAGTTGGCACAATCACAATTCCAGGTATTCCCCGAGTTACTGCATGGTCGGTGCAGCCAGGGTGTGAATTGGGAGACATGGATGAGCGAACAGAACAACTTGAAAAACAGGTATCTCCTCCTTCACAGCTCAGTACTGGGTAGCTATGGCACTGCCAATAAATACCTGTGCACTCTTCAACACGTAATGGCAGCTGTAAAATATTAATGTCTTTTGAAAGTAGAAAGAGATCAGTTTTCCTTTTGATGTATTCTGATGTGCATTCTGCTTTTGTCCTGAGAATAATACATGGGTCCTCCCTAGCCTCTCGAATTCTTAAGCTTTCCTACATTTTCCCTCTACTTTGGGGAAATTTTGAACATTGCATTTAGGAAAACAACTGAAAAAACATACAGACTTGCTCTCTGTATACACAAGTCAAGCTCATGCCATGCCAAAAAAACATGAGTGAACAAAACCATCTATTTCCTCACTGTTTTTAAACCCACGTCGCTACCATTGGTGTATTTCAGGAGTCTTCCCAACTCATTCTTGAATCTGACTTCCATGGGGGCATTGCACTGGGACTCCTAGTCCCAAAATGAGCCCTGCCCATAAACTCACTGCTGAGGCATATGGTTTCCATGCTGCGATGACCTGTCTGCAATCTCCAAGTTCACTTTATTTCCCTCCCCCCCTGGGGAAAGCTTTATAAGCCTTAAATTTTAACTCTTGCCCAGAACGGGCAGCTCCAAGTCAGACCTTGACATGTGAGATAGTGACACCAGCCCTCCCTTGGCAATCAGTGGGGAGAAACAAGTGCCTCCAGCAAATAAGGCCACCAGCCTGTGTTCCTGTTTTCCTTCACAAGTGCCTGACACTCTCTGTTGGTGGAGGTGGATCTCGCCCTTTGCTTTGGGGCAGTCACTCCCAGCTACTCCTAGGGCACAGTGGCTTTGGGGAGCTCGCCCCCACTGCGACTCACCGAATTCTCTTTTTACTCCTCTGGGTTAATCTCAGCCTCACCTAACCCCATTTAGAAACTGTTGTAGTTTTGATTGAACCTCACCTCACTTGGGTGACTGGCATGTTACTGGTTTTACTGGATTTTTTTTTTTAATTTATTTTCTGTTCATTGCAGGGGTAAAGTATACCTGAGGAGCTGACAAAAGGGCAGGTGACACCTATTATGCTGCCAATGAATCAGCCCTTTGGTACAGTAAGCAAGACATTCCTGTTTCACTTGCAACTGGCAGCAGCACCATCCCAGAAACCTCACGAGCCAGGTAAATGCACAGGTATGAAAGTAATCTTTTTTTTCTTTAAGTTACTTACCTAATCTTAGAAACTAAGATCAGTGTCATTGATACAATCACAAGTGCTAAATGCTGAGCCTAAAGCTAGGCTGTGTCAAAACACAGTGCTTTCCTAGCACCCCACCCCGACACCAGAGCCCAAACAGCAGCACGATGAGTGAAGGAGCCCTTTCATGTTCCCAGTTTGAGCCTGTACACATGAGTAATCGCACCTGAAGCCAACACTCAGGACATCGTGGGGCCATTGTATCCCTCAGTACATACACTAGGACATTTTCAGAGGCAGCTGTGAAGCCATGAGGGCAATGGGTTTCAGGACTTTAACTGTACAAACATGTACTAGGACAAGAATTACCTACCACTGAGATTGCAGTCCAGTTGAGCTCCAATTATGGGAAGGACTGCACAACTAGGAGACACTTGCATCTGGAAGTTTACGGCCTCAGCAGACAGGCAAAAAAGCATTAATTCAATAAAGATGCTACAGAATCTAAAACTGAGTAGCTCTGTGTTCCCTGCACATAGGTGCCCTCATATCATGCCAGACAGGCAAATGAAACTGGTCACAGACCCCAGGTAGGCTGTGTGGACACATGTCACATCCTGCTTCTAGGAAGCAAATAGTGAGTTATGTTAGTGGAACTACACTGCTTGAAATAAGACCTTTTTCTACACTTACATGTTCAAGACACAGGGCAAATTTCAAATAAACCTATTATAGTAAGAATGATGGCCCCTTGGTACATAATCTTTTTTTTTCTTTTTTTAATGACGTTCACAGTATTCATAGCTCAAGAATGCTAGGCCTCCTGAGCATGCCAGGCATCATTTTCATAACAAAGGTACACAAGAAACAAGCACCTTCAAGTTGCAGCTGAACAGAGGTGACAAAGAGAGGAGCATTGGTAAGTATCATGGGGATACTTGCCCTGCTTCTTGGAAAGGGAGAGGACCCCACTACCAAGCACCCTGAGCAATGTGTATGAGTACACACTATGACACATCTGCTAATACTTTTACAATATCAGCTGATACGCAAAATATGAAACAGGCTAACAGAAACTAGCTCTCTGCTTTTTCACTTCATTTATTTTTTTTCTGTGATTAGAGTAGATGGGATCTCCAGAAAAACAGGAACTAACTAGGCTACATTTTGGTTAAGACTAGGAAGGTGAGGAATGAAAAAATTACAGAGATGGAAGAGTCCACACTGATCTACGGTCAGATTTTTTTGAGAGCTGGTGGAAACTCCTTTTGATTGTAGGGTCTCACCACGTGCCCTGTTGCAAAGTGATATTCTCACCCACAAAGGTTTTTGTATGTATCTAAATGCATACTCTATGAACTCTTTTGTGGAGTGGAACATGAATAACTGCAACGTGTAGGGTGAGCCATACACCAGTCTTTGCCAGACTTTACATTCTTGACAGGGATAAACAAGAGGAGGCACACAAAAAAAATCCAATTTCATTCACAGGCAAGTTTCAAAGCTTGCAGAAGTTAATGAAAATCTTCTAGTAGTTTTGTATCAGGCTCTTTTTGAGGTGAGAATGTACTGTATTAATTATTTTCAGCAGAAATGGGTTCCTGGTGCCATCCAATCACAGCTATAACCCCAGTGGCCCTTCCAAAGCAAAGTGACAGCTGAGTCACTAATGTTAAAACAGGGATGAGAAAAGGAAAATGAAAAAGAAACTAGGCTACTTCCCCTGAGGAGCTAAATACAGTATTTAATGGCATTTTTTATAAGGTTAACAAATCAAATGCTTCAGCTATGGATTGTTAACATCATCATAACTACGACAGGATGACCCTGCACAACCTATCTCCATCTGGGTTTCTTCCTCCTGTGACACATAAACATGGAGGAAGAGGCTGGGAGGCAGTCCAGACCTTCCTCGTTCTCTGGGCACTGGGGGAGATGGGTAGCAGTAGCCACATAAGGTGTCAGCACGACAAAGCACTGCTGTCAACGGAAAGGGAAGATAGCAAGAGCAAGCAGATTGGGCACTTGTCTTTTCTTGGAGCTGCAGCAGCTACCATCTTTGTCAGCTGTTGCTACTCCGGCACTCTGCCTGCACGGGCAGAAGCAGGCAGCACTTGAGTTCTCTTGTTTAACTCACATTGAAGAGTTGTCCCCTTCACCCCACTGCCCTTAAATTAGGGCATCAAAAGTAATTAAAGTCAGGACAGCAGAAATGTTAAAGCTAGACGCATAAAGAAGCATCTTTTTTCCAATGCTGCAGAAGTGCTGGGCACTTTGGACTCATGTTGCTCATAAGCTCCATTTTAATAAGTTGAATTTTAGTGAAGTAGCTTAATACAGGCACATACCAGAAAATATCTGTCCAGCAGAACAGGAAGGACTGAAGCTGATTTTTCAGAAAGCGAACACTGCAGCTACCTGACAAGCCTTCTGTACTACAAGACCCTAAATGTACTCCTAAAGCATTATGGCACAACAGGGTGAAATTTTTGCTCATTTTCACTTCCCTGCTGCTGCTCCAGTGCCACGTTTGTGAGGATTGGCCCTGGCTCAGGGCTGAACCTGGCGAGCTGCTCTGCAGCTCCAAGCCCCAGCAAAAGGTTCCCACTGCAAGCGCCAACAACGTCATCACAAATGTAACAGGAATATGGGGCGGTTCAAAATGCTGCCTCCTGATTTGATATCAGTGCCAAACTTGGGAGCACACAAGATACAAACACACAGGCAACTGGGCCACCTGGGTAGATAATTCCTGGAAAGACAGGTGCACTTGGACTTAACCTCCCTCCTTGTGGCCACTGCCCTGGAGTGCATGTTGGATGCCTGTGGTACTGTATGTGCTTTTTAAGGAGCTATTTTCTCCAAGTTCCAGAGTTTGACCTAACTTGGCCCCATTTGCCAAACAAGCAAACCTTCTATTTAACTAATCCCATGCATGCCTTCAGCAGCTTCTCCCTTCAGTTGTCTTCAAACACTCCATCCATGCTTTATCACAAACTCTGCACACATTATTACAATTACTTTAAGTGTAATCCAAGCATGATACGGAATACCAAGTAATCACCGTTTGTGCAAGAAGTCTGCCTGACCTCTGCAGGATTCTTCACAGGAGAAAAAGTTTGCAGGATTAGGACTGAAGCCCGCAGACATGGTCATCTCCTCCCTCTGCCCGCCCCCTCTCCCTTGGCTCTAGCATCCAGTACATGCCGTCCTCTTTGGTACTTCACAGTCCTCAAGGCTTCAGACCTGAATGAAGAGAAGTAGAATGAGCAAGCTCTGTGATTCAGGGCTATTCATGAGAGGAAAAAAGGGGCAACTGTTAGGTAGAGCCTGCCAGGAGGACGAAAAGGAATTGGTTTGTGAGCCAAGAGGCAAAAGTCCATAGTCTTTGAATTTCAAACGCTTTCAGGAAAGTCGCCCTCAAGATACTTTTACCAGTTACTTTAAATGAGTCTCAATTTGGTACTCTGCTCTTTTTACCTCTTCCTTTCTTTCACTTAGATAACTTTGGGTTTTTTTCACTTAGTGAAAGGCAAAGTAATTTTAGTAACTTTAAATAACTTTACTCCACCATTTGTGGGTATTTACATGCCAATTAGCTCTGGATTCCTGATACATATTGGGACAGTGTACAAAGCTGGAAAAGAGTCCCTGGGAATTACAACACCCTAAAACATTCAGCCCCATCCCACCACTCTGGTACACCAGCCAGTGAACACAGAGTGCTTTCCTCTGCCATGCTCCCTCTCCATCCCTTGCTCCCTCCCCATAGTTAGGACATTGCTGGAACCAGTTACAATGCTGTTTGCAACCATGTATGTTTAAAATAAAAAATGAAGTCTTGTACAAAAACAGGATCGTATTTCAGGCTGCCTGCAATACAGTACTCCTATTTTCCAAAAATTAAGTTAAGACAAAATATGTTTAAAAGGGATTGATTACAGTGTCAGGAGCATGAAGCAGCTGCCAAGACATGCTAGCGCAAACTGGGGTCTTATGAATGTTTGACTTTTTTTGCTCCCAGGTTTCCACCCTGAATCCTGGCGGGGGTGGAAGCCAGCTGGGGACACAGGCAGGCACAGGAGAGCCCCACACCTGGGAAGGAGCCAGTTGGCACTGCCAAAGGAGGACACAGCGTTCAGGGACTCCAGGCAAATGATCCTGTTGATGCAGAGGGAATAAGGCCAGGCCTGTCTCCTTGGTCCCAAGCACAGATCAAGAGAGGTCGACATGGTACTATGTATATTGGAGACATTTCTACAAACCCAGGGCTCTGCCCTACAGAGAAGCAGCTCCAACAAGAAGGTCATAACAGTGCCAGATCCTAACTCTTCCAAGTATTAATAGTCATCACATGCTTGTCAGGAGGGGCATCTACCCTTTCATGAGCACACACTGCCAACAAAAAGTTCTTACCAAGAGCACATCCAGGAAAACCCAACAGCACATTTTGCTAGGAGAGCATGAGGAAAAAAATAATCTGCAACTCCAGTCTTGTTGATGACCAGTTCCTGTGGTCATCTGCCAGGCACCGTATCCCCCAGTTCATACCGACTCTTGCTGGAGAGAAACACAACCTGCTACATCACCTACCTACTGCTGACAACAGGATTGGGTTCATTACTGAAGAAATCCTGAAGCCTGATGTGTCAAGTGACAACAAGCCCTGCTGGTTTTCACAAAGGGTTGATCTTTTAGAAGTACCCAGAGAAAAGCTGGGGCCAGAATGCCACCATCATCCAAGTTCGCAGGGGGGCTACTGAGAATAGGAAACAAACTGGCTGGGAAAAGCCATGGTGTCATGCATTGATTTTCAGACATCGACACATGCACTACAGAAGACTCCACCCTAGAGCCCAAATACAACAATGCAGGCACTTCACAGGCTAAATCACATCAGTCCTCCAGACTGGCAGCAGTTTTAGGAAGCGTTCTTCTTCAGGAATAGGAAAAATGCAAAGAATACAAGAGCATGTGATCCTTCACAGCAATCCCAACAAGTAAGGCTAAAATGAAAAGTCTGAGACAGAGGTCAGCAGCACTCAGGGGCCTGACAAACACTGAAAAGGAGTGCTTTCCAGCACCAGGAAAAGGCTGGGAGTATCACCTTCCCTTGGTACATAGCAACAGTTGCTAGCATTGGCAGGCAGCAAGATGCAGCGCAAGACATGAGGGTGACATCATTTGATTATCACCTCACTTCCCTTGGATTCAATTGGGTTCCAATAAGAAATTATTTTTAGAATCACTACAGACAAAAGCCACGAAAATTCGTTTCTTACCGATCTGGGTAGAGGAGGCTGGGGACCTTATTTCTAGCAAAGCCTTAAAAAGGCCCAATATTAGGAAACTGAAACCACAGCAGAAATAACATGTATGTATTAGCAGTGAAGGCAATTAACCTTCTGAAAAACATACTTAAAGGCAGGGTGGGTTCCCCATTGCCTTAAATTTTTGCATTTAAGACTAGATATTCTTCCAAAAAGTGGGATGTAGCTGAAACTGAATTTAGGATTTCTTCCTTGAAGAACCAATGGGAACTCTGAAGCTTTCATTCAGCAGGCCTGCCCTTAAAACATTAAAGTTTACTTGGTGCATGTACTTGGGAAGTTCAATTCCTAGTTGCTAAAAAGGCATTTTCAGTTATGAAGTAAGTTAATAATTACTAGAGGATATCAGGGCATATGATATAAATATTCCAGGGAAAGCAGTTCAGGAAAAATGTTAAAGGCCTCCAAAATGTTAAGCAAGAGGTCCGCTGCTTCTGCCTGGGATGCAAGAAATTAATAACATCGTGTCTTGTTACTCTGTGCCACTGGGAGCTTGAAAGTAATTGGTCTTGCCTCCAATTTCAGGTTAGCGGTAGTGTTTGTTAAGGAGAAGAGGTTCACATGACAGGCTGGAGGTTTTGAAGGAGACCTTTTCCTGAAGCAGGAGCATCTCTCTGGAGATAAATAAGGGCAGGGATTCCCAGGCAGCCACACGTTTGTCAGGAGCGGTCCACTGCCTGGCAGTACAAAGCACTTCTTCATTATGTTTATGCAACTACAAGTATTAGTATTTACAGCAAATGGCACTTCTTTTTACATCCCTTAGTTTGAATATTTTATATCATTTATGAATTTTAAGATACCATTGTACTGTCTTGTGGTTTTTAGCTTGTCATTTAATATGTTGGTATAGTGACAGACTAATGAACTACTGAGTGATGTGAGAAACTGTGTGGTATGTCACAACAGCTTGTTTTACGAAATAACAGGGCAAAGCTTTCTCCGTTTTTGCAGTAAGGACAGATTCTCTACTCTGCCTGCCCCAAATAACAGCCTGAAAAAATGTTTTGAGCAAGAAAGGTTTGGGGAGGAACAAGACAGAAACAAAACTGCACTGTCAGGTTTTCATTTTGTTCCAACCTTCATAACCAAACCCAGGAACGCTCCCCAGCGAGGGGCCCTGAACTATCACATCAGCCCCAATGCAAAACTTCTGACTGACGTAAGCAATTGACTTGTCTGCTAATTTGATTTCTACAACTCACTGCGTTGGGACGTGACTGATAAGAGCTGACTAGTACTTCCCACAGATAGGGATTTTGCAGAGCAAAATCGTCGTACAGTGCAGCCAACTCCACCCAGTTCTTTCTGCCAATGCCACTGCCACCTGGAACTCTGAGGCAGACACACAGGACACTCTATCAGCAGGACCATATGCATGTGCAGAGATAGTAAAACCCAGAGACTGCCACCACCTAATAAACAACTTCACATGCAAGAAATGATGTGGCAGGAGAGATTCAGAAAAGGACTTGGTTTAAGACTCCTAAATTCAGAGGTGGTTGCTTTATGTAAAACCTCTAGCAGATGAAGGAGGTAACCCTATAATCCCAGATTCCTACTACGGAGAAATCAAATTCAAGAGGGACAAAGCATACCCAAGCAGTGGAGGTGGACTTCTTCAAAACTGATGCATCTAAATTGAGGATTTTTATGTGTGCGAAAGGCCTTAAGATAAATACTTTGGTAAAAGGATGGGAAGGGGAACATGGATGGTAGAAGGCAGGCCAAAAAGTAACATGAGTAATTTGAAAATATTTGGTGTGGTAGGTGGGCAATAAATTACAAACTGCCTGGCCTGCAGAGATTTATGAGAGGCTGTCTGCCAGCAAGACCAAGTAAATCCTTTTTCTGGAGTGGGATAGGCAAGGAAGCACAAGGGGAAAGACTGAGACTCTTGTTTACTGGACAAGCAGATTTTTAAAACCCTCAGAGAAGGCAGGACAGATTGAAAAAGGCACTGCTCAAAAAGCTCAAGCTTCCTGAAGCAACACACCTTGAGCTGAAGGCTGCGCCAATACCTGCGGCCATAACTGCCTCCTGCAGAGATGTGGTGCTGCTGTTGGAGGGCTGGGAGGTGCCTGACCTTACCTGCCCAAGCCCCATCACACCTTCCTCCCTGAGGGCCAGCAAGTACTTACTGCTTCCCCTGGGGTGTGCAGGGGTCAGTGAACAAGAGTAGCAAGCAGCAATGCACACACTCCCTAGCACGGGTGCATCCCTTCTCCCTCTCCAAAAGCACCCACCGGGCCATGGGGACTGCAGTTTTGTGAGGTGAAAATCAGGGACCCCAAGGGCCCTTTTGCCACTGGCACCAGCAGCCTCATGAAACAGCTTTCTCAGATCAGAGTATGGTTTACTACTAACAGAAGGCAGGCAGCATAACGTTTTCTAAAACTGATACAAAAGAGGACATATGTCTCTTCTAGCTCTGTCCTGCACCACCACACTTCTGGAGCTGCTGAGAAGCAGGAATTCCTGCAAACTCACAGAAAGGTGTCTGCTCCCAGTGAACAGCTCCCAAACAACTGCCTCCTCTTTGCCTAGAGAGGGTTTTTTAACTGTTTATAGTTCCTTTGATCTGTTCCTTCTTAACACTGGCAAAACAAATTGTAGCTGAGAAGGTAGAATCTTCCCAGTTAATAGCTTCAGTATTGTATCTTAATCCCCCCTGAGGCATCTTCCCAGAGTCATTTTACCAGCAACCACTGTCTTGCCTGCCTGGTTGTTTTTAAAACTACTTTGATATTAAACCAACCCTACACAGCCCTACAGTAAACATCCCAACACCAGGACATACACCCTCTTCATCACTGGCAGGTTATGTGCCCCATGCAGGGGGACAGAAGGCAAGGAAGAGCACGATGAGCCACACTGCCCACCTTTAAGCATCTTAGATGTCCAAGTTGGTACTTGAGGCTCCTGAGGCATCCTGAGACCTGAGGCTCATTTCAGAGCATGGGGGATAAAAACTGCCCTGTCAATCATGTGGCACAGAGGCAACTTAAGTTAGACCATGACAATCTTCTCCTCTTCTCTCTCCCCAAAGTTATTTTTTCCTTTAGCTTCTCTTTTCAACACTAAGATTGCAAGCTCTGTGCAAGTTGTTCTCGTCTCTGCATGCCCAGAGAAATAAACCAGATTATAATAACAGCAGTTGAAAAAGGCTAAGTTTGTTTCAAGATCATGCTTTTTCTATCAAAGTGACCAGAGGCACAACACTCATGCCTCAAATGAGGGAGAGGCAGGGAGGTGCAGGAAGAGAAATTAGTACTAGGGACACAGGATAGTTCATCTGAACCAACAGAAAGGGGCTACAGACTTTCTTCTTGCCCTTCTCAAGTAAATGACTTGTAACAAACAAAAAAGATTTCTCTACCATTAGAACAAAGCACTCAATCCCTACAATTTTAGCCTCAGAGAGTAAAGTATTTAATTATTTTTTTCTTTCCTTCACTTTCGAAAATATCACTAGCTCCTCACTCTGGTTCTTCCACAGCAATTTAACAGGCATCAAACAAGATAACTAACTGATAAACCTCAGTCCAAAGGAGAAATCTCTCTACCCTTGGTCAAAGCAGGAACTTTCCTATGCAGCTTCCTCTAAGAAAATCCAGCATAGATAAATATAGTGCTTTTTCCTATACTCTTCATTTAGGAAAAAAATCCCAAAACACCATCACTATCATGTGATGCAGCCTCAAGGCCTCAGCTTCCTAGAAAGAAAGGCCAAGTGAAACAGTTGTTTCTAAAGAGTTTGCTTGACTGCAGAAACAGGGTCACACTAAGAAGCAAGCACCTGGACCAGTGCCTAAAATTACACGTCACAGATACTTCTTCATCCTCCACGAAGCACAATGAAGCACAACTGCTACGGCCAGTGAAGAAGAGCGTGGAGGTGGTGAGGAAACACAGTAATGCTGCTACAGTTTTTATGTCTTTCTGCCTCACAGCCCCTAAAAAAGGCAAGACCACTTGGTCACCAACGACAGCTGGGCAATGGGTCAGGCAAACAAGAGCCCTGTATCTCTGTTCTGTGGAGGTGGAAGCATGACGGGGTGGACAGATCAGGTGAGAAGCAACGTATTCACTGGAAAAGTACCATGAATGAAAACCCAAGCATTGCCACAAAAATCTTGGATTGAATAAAGAAAAAAAAGTTTCTGTGAAAATACTGTAATAGGTTACCTTTATGTGGATGATTCTTCACGCTCGCATAGACTGAGTCACTCTGTGAACTGCCTCGCAGTCCATCTGTCTGCCAACCCCTGGCTAAACTTGAACATCCTGTGACTGAAATGAATTCATCAAAAGCTAAAACCCTACACGGTAACAAGGTTTTCTTTGTCCAGCACCTCCAGATGCACCAGCATTTCCCTTACACTACCTCTTACATATCCTCTAGGTCTATATTTGGTATGTTTCTGACTTTCAGAGCTTGTAAAGAAGTGATAAACTCAGTCTTTGCCTCTTGCTCTGCTTCAACAGACCTCCTCAATCCACCCCTCACCCTGCAGCCCGCTCAGTCCCAGCATCACACCACCACCACCACTTACAGAATGCATAGAGCCAAATCAGTGCTTTTGATGCTGATCTTACCCACGCACCACTGATAAAACCTGCCCTCTTCACTTGCAGAGCATCATTACAACAGCAGCACCGCTGTCTGCTGCTCCTGTGGTGATCTCCTGCACCGTCTCCAGGCCAGAGATGCTGCACCATCATGTTTTTCACACACTGCAGTGGCTAGCGCTTGCCTCCAGGTGCAATTTAGCCAGGGCCAAGCCTCCCTAGAAAGAGGCTTGCAATATTTCATACAAAAGATACTATGGGGGCAAAACTGTACAGTTTCAAACGTGGATCTGTTTCCAATTTTTCATTGCCTAGATGGAAAATTTTGCTGCCACCTATGTAAACAACATTCAGATACTAAAGGATACGATTAACTACCTGAGGGGAGGTTGTGGAGAGGAGGGAGCCGGGCTCTTCCCCAAGGGACAGGGGACAGGACGAGAGGGAATGGCCTCAGGTTCCGCCAGGGGAGATTTAGGCTCAATATAAGGAAAAAAAAATTCCCAGAAAGGGTCATTGGTCACTGTCAGAGGCTGCCCAGGGAGGGGGTTGAGTCACCTTCCCTGGAGGGGCTTAAGGTGTGGGTGGATGAGGTGCTGAGGGACATGGGTTAGTGATGGATGGGAATGGTTGGACTCGATGATCCAGTGGGTCTCTTCCAACCTGGTTATTCTATGATTCTATGATTACTGTAAACAAATGTGGGCACAGAAACCACTCCAACACCACCTTTTAGAGAAAGAAATCCAGCATTACTGGATTCTGCACTCCTACTGCCTGCCTTTCAATCTGCTTGCAGTTGTAATGGAAGGGAAAAAAAAGTAGTATTACTTACTTCCCCAGCTTTCGTTCCCAAATCAGGTACACCCTCCTATCTCTTAGGTGACAATATAAACTGAAATGATTTTTCCTGCCCTCACTAAAACTATTTTAAAACCAGCAGTCAGGAACAAAACAAACATCCCAGCAAATGTAATGTGTATTACTCAGTGATGATAAACACTGCACACCCACCTAAGACTTCTCTCTTGATGTGGCTGGAAACTACTATATAAGGTGGAAAAAACTAAGGTATACCACTTTTTTTTTTTGTATTTGTTTAACAGTTCAGGCTTACTGCAGCAGTACATTTACTCTGGTTCCCCTTGCTGCTTCCAGCTAACTATGTAAAGGTATTTTGGAGTTACTTTTTGGGAGGGAAAAAAGAGGTATCAACCCTCTGTGTATCCTACACCGTATTGCCAGGCTGCAAGAATGGAGTGCGCTGGGAGGGGATCTCCTCTTCCTCGCCTGCCAGAGCAGAGCTCAGCAAGGTAAAGCTCTGTCTAGCCAACAAAGCTCTTTACCACAAATATCCTTATTAAACACAGCCTTATCAGAGACCAGTTTTTGCAGTCTGAAGCAGTCAGGAATTAACTCTGTCAATATTTAAAATTTCAAGCCAGGATTAGAGCCCAGACCCAAGGGGATGCGAGCCAGCATGCAAGTCACAACATGGGCACCCAAGAATGCTCACGTTGTGTCAGGCATCAGGGGGCTGTCCGAGCAGCCAAGGCTCAGGTTCTCTACCTGTCACCTTGATGGTACCCTGGCCCCAGCAAAGGGCCTCGCTCCCCAAGGCTGCTGTGGCAGTAGGAGGGGGATACAGAAACTTGCCTCTCTTGTGGAATGCAGGGGAAAGGCCTGCCAACGCTTGCATAAGGGGTCAGGCTGGGGAAAGACTCCAGGTCCAGCTGCACCAGCTGTGTTCAGGGAGTTGGGAAAGCCAGCCTGGAGGAGAGTATACTACTGTACACTACAACTGTAGCCTGGGAATGTTGGGAAGGAAGCCTCAACAGCGCTTCCCAAAACCATGCCACTGGCCCGTGAGGTGCATGGCCAAGATACAAACCCATTCAGTATGCTTCTTTGGCAGCCTCTGGCTCTAATGTCCTCCCACGGGATCAGGCTGCCTCCTGCCTTATCCACAAGATGAAGCTTTCTATCCCGGACACGGTCCTCAGGGCAGGGCTGGTAGAACCAACACTACCTGCCTTCCCTCCAGGGTGAGCCTCCACCAGCACGGCATGGCTGCTTACCCAGGCTGGAGAAGATGCAAGTTTCATTCCACCACCACCATGAGTCAAGGTCTTAATGGAGACCTTGCTCCTCCTGCTACATATTAAAAGCTTGCAATGAGGTTGGTGGAGATTCCACAAAACACATTCATAATACGTGCCAATATGGCAGCAGCAAAACTATTGCACCCAGACATTAATAATCCTGGTGAAGTCTTCATGCTGTCCTTTCCTACAGAAAGAAATTTCTGAAAAAACATCTATGTTGTTGTAGTTTTTTTGTCAGATCTACCAAACTTGGCACAGAGTCCTCAGGTGTAGGTGCTTGGGCTTTTGCCAGAAACAGTCAGCCTGGGCAAGCAGTGAAAATAAACAGTATGTTATGGAAAACACTGCGGTCTTCATTCCTCCTCAGATACCAACCCAATATACTCCTGCTCCTTTTAGTGCAACAGGGGATGTTTGCAGTGACTGGCATTGCAAAATAATAATTCACATGTCATGACATTAATCTTAATACTTGTGACTGTAACAAGAGCTATTCCAAACCTGTAATACATTCTGTAGTATTGCACTGCCCTCTCAAGTGAAAAACAGAAGCACCTTTCCTCATAACATTGTTGCTAGCTCCTTTCCACTGAAGGCATATAGAATTGGCAATAAAACCCCCATACATAAATAGGTAGAATGACACAAAAATCAGAGGTTATACCTGTTAGCTTTTTATGTTTTACCACTGATATTGTTAGAGAGCCAACAAAGAACTGGAAGAAAGGTTCAAAAAAGTTGTAGGAATAAAGGAGAAGAGAGCCAATTTGAATCCTACCCTCATTTGTACCGTATTGATTTCTAGCTGAATCGTAGCCTTGGCTCAAAAAACAGAACGTGTGTTATTAGTTGTATGTTAATTACATTTCAAAATCATCCACCTAATAATTGTTTAAGATTTCACTGCAAGTTCCTCTGTATTTCTTACTGCCCGGAATACCTGTGCATCTCCTAGGGAGGCAGAAGTACGTTTCAGTGCATGTTAAAACTACAATAAGTTTTAAACCCTTCACCTTCCTCCAAGCTCACTTTGCAGCAGGTACTAAATGGTTAAGTTCAGTAATGAGTCCACCTATGAACATGGAGGAAACATTTCCATTGCTTTTGGCATAAAGTAAGTGCATGAAGTTGCCTTTCTGCTTAAATAAAAGCCTGAAAAGCAAGCAATACACACAGCACACATTGTTCAAGAAGTGAGTGCAAACAAACTTAAAAGCAGATTATGGTTATGGTTGTGCAGGAGCAAAGAAGGCAGAACCAACTGTTCTGACCCCAGCACCCCAGGCAGTGGGTGCAGAAATGACCATAGAGTGCCGACTGGCATCCTGACCATTAAACTGCATGCTGGCATTGAGATATCCAAACTTGCACCTCAGAAAATAAGGAGCTATTAATAAAAATTACAATTCTGGTCTCTCCTGCAGCTCTTAACAAGACCTCTGTCTCATGTCAGTGGGAGCTCAGCAAGTGGAGCAAGAGTAGAACACGCCCCATGATGCGGAGGACTTTCGTATTTAACCCAGTCCCTTTATGCTTTTGTGTTAAACCCAGCCTCAGACAGCAAAATAGAAACTGAATTACCCCACATACACAATTTAAAATTATTAAATATTTGAACTTACTCAGATTTAGACATAACACCATCAAGGGATAATTAAGTTTTTACGGTGCTTCTGCTATATCAAAGACTGGCTACTAGAAAGAGACAGGAAGATTTGAGATATAAAGTGCAGATTGCACTATGCAAGACATTTTCAGTTTCCTTCAAAGTGGTTCCCTGTTTAAAAACAGGTTTTAGTGTAAGCTTTTGAAACCTACTAACTATGCAAAATATGCTATTACCTGTGTGATGTTATTTTCCAGCACTTGCAGACTCCTGGTGCATCTAACATTCTGTGCTTACCCCCGCCCCAGATAAATATAATAACCACGGTTAACTCCATTAATCAAAACAAAAAGGAACTGAGAAATTGTACCTTGGTGTTGGAGGAGACAACGTGAGAAAAGGTGTGAGGCTGAGAAAGAGCAGTCTTAACACAGAGTGCACAGGTATCACCCAGCTTCAAAAGTCCTGTATGGACAATCCTGCCTACAAGCCTCTCTCCCCAGGCGCTGGCGAACACTACCTGCAATAGAAGCAAGCCTGGTGTAGCAGTCCCATGGAGACACAGGTCTCTCATAATCAAATCTAACAAAAGAAGTAATCATTCAGGGCAGCAGAAAGTCCTGTCTTTCTCCTTTGCACCCTGCAATGGAAATACATGACTAAAGGAAAGATGTAAGTAAACTGCCACTAACTCTAGCACATTCAAGCTTTGTTTTATTTAGCTTGCATATTAAGAGCTTTAACAAGACAAGTCCTTCACCCCCCAAAAGCATGCACTCCTTATTTAACAACTTACTCATCCTTTTCCAAACAAAATGAAGACGCTTCCAGCCAGCCAAAACCTGTGGGGAGATTTTCAGTCACCAGAGGCAGTAGTAGGTGCCTTGATTCCTACTCAAGTCAGCAGAAATCAGGTACCTAACCTTTCTGCACCTTCAAAATCCCCTCAGTAATAGCTTAATGCAACAAAAGGGAGAAGTAAACGGGTTTTGTCTGTCTATAGCCTGCTGCTCAAACAAAGAATACAAATTGCATATGACAGGCTGCTGCGTGTGCTTGACTGTATATGTCTACGTGCAAGTAGAAGAGCAAGTGGAGAAGCATGCCAACTTCGGAAGGGCATATTGCTGCCAGTCATTTTTAAGAATTAGGAAAAAAAAAAAGGTAATACAAGATATCCCAGAGATCCTGTAGGCCCTGCTAACCAAGACCCTTTGATTTGAGCAACCTGCAATTTGGAAGTAGCATGCACCATTGCCACAGACCCCATGGGCCACCAAGTATCTGGGCTGGCCACCCTTGCTGAGTGCAGAACGCTAACAAGACTCACATCCAACTGTCCTAAGGAGCTAATGCCAGTCCCCACAAAACCCTCCTCTTTCTCTTTAAAGCCACTCAGCTTCATGTCCCTGTTTGAGCAACATCAAGTCCCTGCTGGTATAGCTTTGAAACAGGTAGCTGCTAAGCAAGGTGAGAGCAGTGCTTTGAGGAACATGTCCTTCAGAGTCAATGCTGCCTCCAGCAGCTCTCTGCTGCTGCCCAGGCCTGTCCCTGCACCACCCTTGGGGATTTTTTGAGCTGCTTAGGTGGTTGCTTGTATGAGTAGATGGCCCAATGTAAAAATGACCTTGTTTTTCCCCAGTGTATCATTTTCCACCTTTAGTAGTTCCCCAGTCTAGACACCTGCCTGCCCGCACACAGCTCCACCACCACAATGTGAGCGTAGGCTCATGCTGGGTGGCACTGGTCTGAACAGGTCTCCTACAGTTGTCTTAGGGGTTTTTTTACCTTCTTCCTGACAGAATTTAGCCAGATCAGCTCTCTGAACTGGCCTGCAGAACAGCAGAATTTACCCTGGTGGAGAAATGGAGGAAACAGGAAAACATGAGGGATACGGGGAGAAGAGAGAGGATGCAGGACAACAAAAGCCCTTAAATTCAGCTTAGCTTGCCAAAGAAGACATGGTTGTCAGAAGAAGCGTCCTTCTCTATCCTCTGAGAT
Organism: Piaya cayana; assembly: GCA_013389865.1. Classification (NCBI taxonomy): domain Eukaryota; kingdom Metazoa; phylum Chordata; class Aves; order Cuculiformes; family Coccyzidae; genus Piaya; species Piaya cayana. Next base: position 112,019 of record WAAB01025388.1, read on the forward strand.
GAAGCTAGTCAATTTATTTTTTAAGTTTTGGTTCATGTTTCCAAATTGGAGGAAGAGTATAATAAAAAATTTAGATCCAAATCTTCCTGTGTGGGATGCCTGGACAAAAGTAGAGGGGTGGCCAGGTCAGGCACCTCTTAAGTAAAAATCTCACCTGGACCTTGCGAGCTTCCAAAAGGTTCGTTTCAAAAGGTCCATTAACTTCCTAGCTATGCAATGGAATCATCATTTCCACCCCCACCCTTTATCTCCTGCAGTTCTCCCTGAGTGATAAGCACTAAAGTTTGTAAACACACTGGGGTTTTTGCATGTTTTTTTTGTTCAAAAAAATATTCACTGCCTCACCAGTATTTGGCAATACTGGAGAAACATGCGCAGTTATTTTCTCACAAAGAGCATCTGGGGACAAGCATCCAGCAAGGTGTGGGGTGTGCTAATGTGAAATGCGTCTGTAAGAGCCAGCACCTCACTCAGTTGTTAGCATTTAAAAGAGGCTGAGGCTTTCAGAGGGACCCAAGACAATTAGCTGCTCCAGACTAATTGAATTTCAATTAGATTTGTGCACATACTTCAGGTTCTTCTAAAATGGAGCCCATCGCTTACACCTGTAATGACTCACTTTCTCCTTTTGTGTGTATGCCAGTCTTTATTGGGGAGAATCTTTTGTGTGGATGATTAACCTCCAACTTACTTAAGTATTTCTTGAAGCAAACACAACTTAAGCCCATTTAGATTTAAAGAGGTGCTTGCCTGCTCCTCCAGAGAAAGATGAACTTAAATGACATATCTATCTATTTTTCTAAGCAGGAGCCCTTTACATATTTAGTATTACTTTCTGCATGGTTGTTTGGGTTTGATTTGGTTTGTTGGGTTTTTTTTTAAACAACATGTCCACACCACACTGCAGAGTTTACAAATTCTGGTATTTTTAGATCCCTATAATACTCTCAGACTGGGATGTGTAAATGCAGAATATACTTATTTATTTTGAATATATTAATTTGCATCTGAAAAAAACACCATTTATACGTATATAGTTTCACTGCAAATTTAAGAAGTATATGATTAGCATTAATTGCTGAATATGCCATGTTACTATGTAAATATGTTCATCTTCTAAAACCTTGAGTTGTAATCTTTAATAATCTGCTCCTAAACAGCAGTCTAAACTCTTCTTCTCTACATAGTTTGTCTTACCATGTTTGACTTGTTAATAAACTTCCCAAAAGCTGCACTCAAAGGACAGTAAAATGTAAAGATCTATGCTAAGACAGGCATTATTTGGATTCATCTCATTAAAAATCAGTAATGTTACTTTTCATATTCTAAGCAATGCACAGGCACTAAAGTACTTCCCAGTGAAAAGTGGGGAAGTCCTTGACAGCACCCTGTGCAAGATTAAAAAAAAACAATAGGCACAAACCCACCAGACATTGAATGACCACCCTCATATACACCTATGTCTTAACTTCTAGTCTAAGGTACTTGTACCCTGAATCTTTGCAAACACTGAGCTTGGCCACAGCACTGCTGGGAGAACCCAGGGCAGGGGTAACACAGGGACACTGGCAAAGGCCAGTTCGCTTACTAACACATTCCATGAAAATTTCAGCTGTACCGGCATGGAGGTTTTATGCAGAAAGTGAGGCGACTTTGCCCTTTTGCGCATCTGTGATGCAATGCACTATTAAGCAAAATTAACTGATTATATAGCAAAAATGGCAAAATGAAGCATTAGCTCCTCTGACAGTGCTATCTCCTTTTTAATGAGGCACAGAACAGTCTGTTATCAGGGCTAGCACCACACACAATGTTTATAGTAATGGGTCCCAGCTCATCTATTTTTTTTATAGTAGAGTATGTACCTCAGATGCCAGAGTTATCACACATTAACTGCTGAGCCTACAGAGGCACAATATCTGCCCATGTCACTGGATTATTAACAACCTTACACATAGGACGTCCAACAATTTAATGACATCTATTCTAGTCCTTCCAATCTGCTCCAGAAGCCTCCACCTTGCCTTATAAACATTCAGTCCAACCCATTCATATCTGTATGGCTTATCCTTCTCCATTACCTTGAACTTCCCTTGCCTCCAGTATGTGGTACTGGCCATGTTTAACTTACATAAGCCAAGGAGTGGCTGAAGAACATTGCTAGGAAACTTTAGAAGCAACTGCAGAATCAGCTAAACTGTGCACAAAATAGGTCACTTCTGCATTATTGAATGTACTTAGTGCAATTACAATCATAGAGAGCCATTCTGAACTGAAAAAAATAAATATGGTAAGGAACAGAGAAGAAGGGAAAGCCAGCAACAGCAAATGTGAAGTTCTGGTTCTTCACAAGAGAATGTCTTCCACAGGTGATCCTTTCTGGAAAAAGAACAGGCTTTAAAATGGACATAGCTTTTATCACATAATTAAAGGCTGCAGGAGGACTTCTAGTACTGTGATGAACATCGGAAGTAAGAACATGGAGTAAAGCATTAAAAATCTGCAGTAGCAGCCTCTAGGAAGAAATCAGATGGGAGCTGCTACCCATGCCAAGAACCTAGGTGGGGAGCCCATCCTTCCCAAGAATGACACTGTCTTTCCACAAGCCTCCTCATCACTTCAAGCTTCTCAGATAAGCACATGGGAAAGCAGAAGAACACATTTTGTAGTGCTTTTGCCCTGTAAGATAAAGAAATATTCTTCAATTTCCAGTTCTTGAGGGGAAGAGAAGGTCTCTGGAATCTGCTCCTTAGTGACCACTGACACCAAATCTTCTGCCTGGGTATTCTGCATAAAATTCACACCCAGCTAACTCTAGTGAACAACTCTCACTAAAGTGAGGCTCTTCCCCTAAGGAGCCAGAAATTCTTGTATTAAACATATCCTGACACATGAATGTCTTGCATTAATGAAACAGTTTGGCACAGAATGTGAAGATGACAAGTGCATTAGTGAGCATCCCTTCTTGCACAAAGCAGTCCACAGGCTGCACTTCTTCCCCTTTAAGGCAGAATCCCTGGTAATCCATTACAGGCTTGAGCGCTTCTTTATATGAAAATACAAACGCAACTTAATACCTTTAAAAGTAGTAAGGGCTCACCCTGGAAGTTGGGATTCAAACCATTTTGAATGAGACAACCAAGGCAAGGTGTACCATGATGAGCACTCTTACTGTGAAGCATGCAGACTGACAGGGAAGCATCATGAGGTATCGGGTATTTCATGTCAATCAAATTTCTTCATGTCAGTTATCAAATTATTTCATGTCAATCAAAATCACTCCATTCTTAAGACACTCTCCAAACAAGCCATAAGCACTACTGAAAACAACATGACTCCTTCATTTTCTTCACCGAGTAGTTTCATGTGCAAGTGAAATGTTTCCATGATTTAAACAAATTAACTTCATAAATGAAAAAATGTGAAAATAAAACCGTTCTGATTTCTTGTTTGGTTTTAATACTAGAGAAACATAAGTCTAAAGATTACATACAAGACAGCACTGATGCAGAAAGTAACTGTGGCACCACATGAAACTGTAACAAAACTAATTCTTCCATCTCCTCCTAATCCCTCTGAGAATGCGGGACATTTACTTCTACCGTCACCATCGTTCAACTTCCCGGTTCTGACTGCCAGTTACAGTTGTACAGTATGTACTGTTCAGAGTTGCTGAGTCAAAGAAAAGATAGCACAAGTAATTAGAAAACAAACAAACAAAAATAGACTGTTATTTCTCTTCCTCCCATCCCCCTCAAATAAAGCAACATCACAGACTGAATCACATGGCAGCCATCGTATGTCCGTATCAAAAGGCTCATAGTTGCTATTTCTTTTGCTGTGTGTCTAGACAAGAGCAAATGTTTCACTGAGAGTTGGCCGTAAAATACCTCCTCAGTCAATCTTTTATCTTTGCAGTGCAGGAGATCTCATGATATAGATTGCTGTTTATGGGCTGCAGATTTTTGAAGGAGGGAACATTAACACAGGAGAGGTCGCATCATACAATTGATTCTAGTATTTGTTGACTTAGGAGCAGCATGATGTTCTGAGACTTGTTCAGTTTTATCTGCCATCACTGAAAGCAATTTTATTTTTAAAAGAAAATCAAGAAATATAATACAGTATGTTATATAAACACTCTCTCTTCGTGCCTCAGTTTGTACCATATGCACTGCTAACACATAAACTGGACCCCCAAAAGCTTCTCTCAGACTGAAACTGAAAAACAACAACAGGGGAGTATACCAAGCAGTAACTGAACAACAGTCACCATTTAAATAACACTAGAAAAACTGGAATCAATCTGTAGTAACTTTTCTAAACTAGCATTTAATGTAGCCATAAAGCCTCTAAGCAACATGAGGATGCGTCCTTCCAGGTAGAGATATGCTATAGCTGTGCTGAAATGCACAGGCAGAATGGAAGTTACTCTCTTTAGCCAACCACTGCCAGTGTGTTTCTCTAAAGAAAGCAAACGGCTGAATAATCAACTGCAAATGACTTCTGGGTCAGAGAAGGAGGTGGAGAGGTTGAAACCTTGAACTATTGCTGCTGATATATAGTATCTTTATCTCCCTGCTCCCTATGGCATGTACTTGCGTGTTATCTCAAAGGATGAATGACCTGCCTGCAATGAATTATGCCTGCTTATCTTCCAGACAGGGTATACACTAAGTCATTAAGTCATCTAAGAATATAACCCCAAGGGAATCACTAAACGAACATGAAATCCTGTCTTGCTCCTAGCCGTTGTGTCAGACTTCTGCTGGTGCAGGCAACAGGGGTGTGAGGAAGGGGCATGAACATCTCTCACCTGCTGTTTCCCTGTACTCCGCTGTTGTACGCTTCTGCTTCTGACAGTGCAAAGTTAGATGACTACAGAGTAGCAAGAGTAGCCATTTCTTTCAGAGGACTGCAAAATGCAGCCCACTCTGACCACCAATATTTCCAAGCCACAAAGAAACTGGCTGAAACATGCAGCCAATGTGAGACTTGCAGAGAGCTCACAGCTATCCTGTTTGTGTTGGAATATAATGGGTTTTGTCCAGATGAAAGGGTGCACTTCTTCTGAAGAGCAGCACTTTTTTTTTTAATTAAAAGAAATTGATTTAGTGACAGGATTTACAATAGGGTATCTGACAAGCCCACTGACCTTCACACATACATACAAATGACTGAGACTTGATGCATTCAGAGAAGCAGATCCTTGTTTGAAACAATAAAAATGCTAAAACATTGAGATCACTGTTTCCTGCAAAAGCTGAGGACCCTCCCCCCCCCAATCCCCCGGCCCCAAGGCAAAGTGTATCAAAGACGGCTTAGGGTAAAGACTGCTCTGCACAGCGAGCCTTTCCAGATAACATCTCATGAAGTCTGGGGGATAAAATAACATCTTTACACAGAGAGAGAAAAGGACATGTCTGGCAAAGGGTTGACCATGCTTTATTATAGCCTGGCAAAGCTCTAGCTCATCATTTGCCTGTGATGCTGTCACTACTCCCATTGCTCCTTGTACTAAGCAAGTTGTGCAGTAGTTAAATATCTCCTTTCAAGTATTCTCAGTACCCACAAAAGAAAGAAGCTCAGCAGCATTCTTAATGAGAAGGAAACACACCAGCACCTCTAGACAGCACTAAACTGGCACCCAGCCTCTAAAGCTGTTTTCAAGGGGCAATTGCTCGGGTTTGGTTTCAGTTTCCCATTATCTGCAGCCAGGTGATGAGCACTCTTGGAGGTGTTTCCTTGGAAGTGGTGATGCACCAGACTCTGGCTGTATACTAACTGAATCTAAGCTTTACTGGGAAAAAGAATAAGGAGGCTCGTCTAAAGAAGAAAGCAAGCCTGAATGGAAATCTGTGCTTTAACAAAAGAGCTACAACAATCTCTAACCACCTGCCTGGCAATACCTGCACCATATGTGAAGAAACAATGTTCAGTGTCATTTCAGCATCCCCTCCTAAATTTAAAATGAGATAATAAAAAATAATTTTATTTTTTTTTAAAAACCCCAACATAAACTCAGTTTTCCTCTTGACTTATAGACAGGAATAAATGAACACCCCTCCCAGCCTGGTCACCCTGATAGGTCTTCCTGAATATTACCAGATAAAAAATAAAACCTAATCCTTGCTAGAACGTTCCTGGGACGAGGCCAGGATATTTATATCTTTCCAGGGCAAAACTCAAACTAGGCCTTGCGCTGTCACTTGTGCCAAGAAAAGTCTTGCTAGGACATGGAAAGAGGAAATTGCTTCCATTTCCATGTGGACATCAGAAAACTTCGGTTGTAAACAGAAGATGCCACACAGTCAAGAGAGCAACCAGATTGCTTTTAGAAAGCTCCACACATCATACTTCACAAAAATTTTTGAGGGATGGTTCAGCCTTGTTGCTTTCCTGTGTTTTGTTAGGTTTTTGGTTTTTCAGTTTGGTTTTTTTTTCAGGACCTTCTACATTAATAAAAACCCATAAGTAATCCATGTTTCCTTTTTAAACAGTACTTGACACCCAGAGACATATTGGGCACCTCCAGAAGTGTGATTTTAATCTTATCTTCCTGTGCATAGTGGTTTATATAAGGACTTAATTTTCATTCTCTTATATAACACCTATTTTTTCACACTGTGCCTCCAGCCACTACCATTAACGAGGAGTTAAATGGCACGATGGTGAAAAGATTTCATTAATAGACTAGCTTCTAAGCTTGCAAGCAATCTGCTAAAGGAAAAATAAAAGCAACAGATTTTCAGTTTTAGTAGACAAGGACAGCAAGGGCTCCCTTGTTAGCTTCTATTTATGGTCCCACAGCAGATGACCCGAATCTCCTCCATACTCATCCCCCTCTACAGAGCCTATAGCTTAGATTATTCACTTCTTAATGAAAACACCACCTGCCAGATGGACAAAAGAATAATTACATTACACTTACATTAATAAAATACATACGAGTCCTGTTTGCTGTGCAGAAAGCAGTGCTTTACATCTGGATCTTGTACAGTAGAAAGGCACTCAGAAATGGGATTTTCCTTGCAGTATTTTATGGTAATGAAGATCAAGATCTGAATCATACAACTGCCTAATGCAAATCTACTTGATGTGGGAAAGGCAGCTCTTGGAGTAATAAACTGCCTTTCCTTATCATCTGTGCTCACTAGGTTTTGCAGGCCAGGGTTCAACTACTGCATCCACAATGCACAGCCATTCCCACACAAAACCCCAAGCAGACAGAAAAAGACACCACCAGGAGCTACACAGAAGGATAGAACTCTAATGAGAGTCAAACAGAAGCAGGGACCTTATCTGAACTTGATAAAAAAGCTTTGGATTTGATTTTAGGGGTGAGCAGAAGTTCAAGCCAATTATGCCCCTGTATCCCTAATATTATCCACAGCATCAACCAACAGCACGTCCTAACTTAGCAGTGTGTCTCAGGGAGCATTTCCACCTCTGTGCTAAAAGCCTCATTATTCATATTTCTGGGAACCAGGGGTAGAGAATTAGAAAACAAAATGCCTGAATAGGCGATGTAGCACATAATAGTTTCATCATTAAAAAGATGGCTATAGAATGAGTCACTTACTGTACAGCCACGGCTGCAACTGCGTTGAACTGAGGAGTGCAGAAAATTGATTTTGCCTCCCCAGGAACATCCTGAACCTTTACGGCTTTTATCCAGGAGGGCGAGAAGACTAGCAGATGCTTTCTGCTAGTTAAATCCATTTCTCTCTTCCCCCAAGAGAGGCTGTATCTTTGACAAAAAAAGGCTACGCTTTTAAAGTTTAACCTCCAGAAATTCTACTAACATAGAAATTTTGGTTTACCATTCTTTCTGCCTGTCCCACTACTCCAAACAAAAGCAGTTCTCTGGGGCTAGTGAGATTTTTCAACATATTCCTACTTTCCTGGCTCTTGCTGCCTAGATGAAAGCAGAACTGTAAAAGACCCTTTGGGAACATATGAATCCATGTTTGCAAACACTTGAAGAAACTACTGTTTGCTTTGACTGAAAACTCAAATTCTGCCATTCAGTTCAATGGTGCCAAAAATGCATGAGGTTTGCACCTCCTGGATAGCAGTTGTCTTCACTGTGTGAAATAGCAAGAGTACAGCCTTCAGTTTACACCTAGTTCACTCCCTCTGCTACAGGAGTAAAGTTTCTCCTCGAACGGACTACCATGATTTGGGGAAGTAAAGATGGAAAAGAAGCCCAGAGCTAACACTAAACAACACTGCAAAAGCCCAGGACAAAAGCTACCCTGTCTTTCTGGCTGATGACTAAACATGTATTTCCTTGAGGGAAGAAAACATCTCCACCAGTTTGCTTGAGACTTGAATGTCAGTCCTAGCCAGACAGCAGCCCTAGTTTCACCAGAAGCCAGACTCCAACCCTGGATAGTTTCCATCCAGACCCATCAAGCCTCTGCATGCGCAGCTCTCTCAGAGTTTGCAAGAGCCACATGTATATTCAAGAGCAGATTTGGATGTTGTGTTCATTTCTGGCTTAATGGTTCACATGTCCCTTAAATAACAGCCTGCTTTCTGGAAACTGAGTAATTTCTTAAACATGCTCACAATTTTATCCTTCTTATCTGGCAAATAATATTGGAGCCATAAAACATCTGTAGCTTTGATTTTTTTACTTTTCAAGACAAAAGACTGTTTCTCTGAAGGAAGATTCCAGTGAGACCATGTACTTCAGGAACCTTTGACCTTCTTCCTTTACTACACCAGTGCCTCCACATACAGATACATACAGCTCTGGATCTGTCCCCTAGGTTCCACCAAGGTAGCCTAAGCAGAGGCAAGGTGTCACAGAACTGGACAAACACCTGTGTCACAAAACCAAAAATTGCCTCAAAACACAAAATATTCAAAGAAGAAAAAACTCTGCAGAGGGTACAGCTCAGGTAGCCTTTGTTGCAAATCGCCTGTGATCCTAAGAAATTCCCAATACTCCTGGCAAAAGCAGAGTATAGATCCAAATTCCCGAATGCAGCAATGTTTATTGCCTTAGCCCAGTGATTCACTAAGTACAGGATGTGCCCAATTATTCTGTGTATTTTTCCAATCCCATTTCATAAACTTCAGTTGCAAAAGTACAGCAATACATTCTTTCATGCTTGTCCATTAAAATTCACTTTAAGAAAGGCCATCCGACTCAAACAATAAAATCACCAACTGGCTATATGCATGGGTGGGTTTTTTTTGTTTTGTTGTTGTAACCATGGAATCAAAAACCTCAGCTGTTAAGTGCATACATTCTGTGATACAATCACTTTTTTTTTGTCTCAACCTGCTGAGAAAAGTTTTGCTTTTAACTTTGGATGCTGGGTTTGCTCCAAATTCAAAAATTAAAAACAGCAGTTCTGAGGGACACAGATATCTAAGCCAACAACATTTGGCTGACTAACATAAAAATTAGCAGAATTGTTATTACTAAAAACAAACCATTAGATCTTTCCAAGATAAATAAAAACTTAGAATTTTTACTATTAGTCCACAGACAAAGCTCCTAATTTAGTTTGTTTGAACACCGCACCATGGATAAAACAGATACAACTTCAATTTCTGTATCTCTAAAGCTAATTTCACTACCTTACGCAACCCGTCTGGAAACAGAAGCTTCCCCTTTTTTCTCTTCTGAAATTATTTACTACATGTAAACACAAATCTTTCTATTGTTGTTGAAATATCATCAAGGTAGCATGGCTGACAGCAAACCATACTTCAACAAGCTTGTCCCATACTCAGGGCAATACGTTTGAGAATTTATGAATGAAGTGTGGGTTTTCTCATGGAAGTAGCAAAGATGACATCATGAAAGATGAATGTGGTGCAGGCTCCACATCTCCGACCACAACACACACACAACATTTACCCCAGCAGCTAGGAAATACAATGACAGTATTTTATATACAATAAGCCACTTTTCACCTGGAGAGCTGATACTACCCTACTTGAAGCAGACGGGGCAGTCTGAGGTGCGGTGGCCTGCCACACACCACACAACACCTATCAGTGCCAGAGATGCAAAGGAAACCTGGACTTCCTTAACCTCCACGTAGGAGTCACACTGGTTGTGTCCACATGGGGATGGTCCAGAACAGCTTTGAAGCAGAACTCCTTGGCCATCCCTCCTGCTGCATCCTGGCTTTGTTCACAGGGTGACTCTGCTGAGCCCAAGCTAGGTTTCTTTCAGAGAAAACTAAATGGGAAGTTTAGCTCTGGGGATGTATCAAATGCCCTCCTGTCTTTTAACATAGTGTGAAGGATTCAAAAGAAGTGGTTGCTTGGACAGAACAGAACAGACTAAACTATTTCAGCTTGAAGGCACCTACAACAAATGACTTGTCCAACTGCACGACCACTGCAGTGCTGACCAAAAGTTAAGTCACGTTATGGGCATTGTTCAAATATCTCCTTAAGAGGTCACAGGTTTGGGGCATTGACCAATTCCCTAGGAACCCTGTTCCAGCATCTGATCACCCTCTTGGTAAATAAATGCTTCCTAATGTCTAGTCTTAACCTCCCTTGCCACAGCTTTGAGACATTCTCACACACCCTATCACTGGATACCAGGGAGAAGAGATCAGCACCTTCTTCTCCACTTCCTCTCCTCAGGAAGATTTAACATTCATCTGCAGTGGGGACACCTGGTCCAAAGAACTAGACTAAATCTAGCCTGGAATAAAATGCTCAGTATTAATATAGTGTAGATACAGGAGCCTCTGCACATGCTGCTTTATCTACTCATCCTTTCCCACTGAGCCAAACAGCACCATGAAGGCCACATCTCTCCAGCACAGAAAGCTGCCAGGACAACCATTGCTTTCTGCTATTTGTGCAGGACAAACATCTACCATATTTTATCTTGACAGCCATGTATTGCACTAACAAACCATTTTATGCGTTTAATTTGATGAAGAAGGTAAAACTGACCTTATTCAAATTCTAGATGACAAATTTGCAAAGCAGACCAGACTTCTGGTTTAACAGTGCTGGCAATGCAGGGAGGATTTTATCCCCTGGACCAGCTCATGTGCGCTCTTTGTCAGGACTTGCACATCTGTTGAACACCATCACAGCCAAGTATGCTGGGAGCACTTACCCTCTACAAATCTGCACCACCTACAGTGCTCCACAGGCCCAAGCAACTCCTGAAAGGGAACTACCATAATTTGGTGTGACCCATCAACTAGACCACTCACTGTCTCCACTGCAGCACAGAAGGCCAAGACCAAGCTCCTTTGAGACACCAGGATCTGATAAGACAATGCCATCTAAAACCCGTTGGCTGGTCAAAAAAAACTCCTCCTCTTAGCAGGTTTACCTCCGGTATCTGCCCAGCACTTCAAGGAAACCACTGTCACCTCACCACTTCGTGTGCACACCCAGCAGTTACTGCTCAGGCTTTGCAACCTCACTGGAGAGAGACACAAGAGTAAGACAGGCCAAATTAAAACCCTAAGCCCATTAATCACACCCTCATGACTTCAGATAATGCAACGTGCATCATGCACCATATGCTTATGTAGGTCTTGCCTTCGGACATAATCTAGATTATGGAATTAGCTAGGAGCAGGGCTACAGTGAGAAAAAGAAGTGACACGAGTGAGGAGGGGCAGGCCAGGGTCACGAGAATTCACTCCCTTGTTGAAAGGTAGTTATAGAAAGAGTTCATACCTAAACTCAAATGGCTCGATTAACATTCCTGAAATGAAACTCATTGATTCTCCATGTAAAATGAGGCCAGAACTGATGGCACCTACCCACTCTGACACGCTCAACGCTTGAAGTGGAGTTCAAATGGATCATTGCAGCTTCACAAAGTTCTGTGTTAAGAACTGCCAAAGGAGCAAAATTACGTGAAATACCACTTCATCATTCCTATGGTGGAAGCAATGCGCAATCACAGAAATGGCAGCAAAAGAATGCAGCTGAAGTAGTTCCTCTGACCTGCTGCAAAGCACTGAGAAAGCTCTTCAGCCTCACTGGTGAATTGCAGGGAGCTCAGCAGCACAGTCATTTCATGCCTGTATTCGCAGACAATGCTGCATGGTATTTTAAGATCTGCATTAATAGAAATCCTTTAAAGAAAAAAAAATCAAATTAAAATTAGACATACTCAAATTACATTATTTCCATGCTATGTTAAATATGAATTCTGTTCAGTATAACTGCAGAATATTTCACGTGGAAAAAAAAATAATTTTGAGGGGGCAATGAGCCATGTCGAGATTTAAGAAAGATATTTTAAATCAAATGCATCAGAAAATGAGTAATGCTATTAGACCAGTTGTTTTAAATAAAGACATTGGCTTTAAAAGGTGTGGTATTTCCAACAGATTCCATATTCCTTGCACCAACAGAGATATTTTTCAGGGAGTCTCATAATTATGAGTTGCTAAAGGAGCTTGTTGACTCCCTGCAGCAGTGGTCATGGAAGACACAGCCTCCAACAAAACATCGGTGGACCCTCTTAGTGTCGGGCAACACAGAGCAATGCTGCAGGCTGCCCATCGTGTCAGGTCTGGGACAGAGAGGTGTCAGAAGAGGGATCCATTTCTAACTTGGCTTCAGTCATTGCTGTGACTTTCAATCCTATTATTCAGGGGGAGAAACATCAAAAGATAGATACGCACTTGAAATTGCAAAATTTGTTCCACTTACACATGGAAACAAATCTGCCACAGACCCAGATCACTCTGGAGTTCCTAACAATGGACACAAACAGTGGGGGAGGTGGAGAAGTGGAAGAGCTGATCCCAAATATGCACATTTTCTGGATACGTGCCTCCTCCCAGCTCCTCCATCCAACCCACAGACATCTCAGCCCAAGCCTTTGCAGAACATGGGTTACGGTAGGAGGAAAAGTCCTAGAGGGAAGATGTTCCTATGATCCTTTAATGCTTAACATACTCTCTCAAGAGCCTTAGTCTTCAGATACAAAGCACCTGAGTTTTCATTCTACCTCCCAGAATCTTTCCTTGCCTGCAGGAAGAGAAAGGTTGTTTCTAGGTGGTAAAACTGTGTTAATTCTGCAGCTCCACCTGGCAGAAACAGCAGGACGCTCCAAACTAAGAGGTTTGCATGGAAGACATTTACCTAACATGGGGCTTTAATGAACACAACAGTTTATCTTCAAAGATCTGCTATCAGTTTGAAATACCATTAGCTTAATAAAATAGAAAAAAAAAAAGAAGTGAGAGGGTGGGATTGAAGAGAGGGGTAGTAAATATCTAGAACCTCACATGTATTTGTAGTCCCATTCACGCCACCTGAAAGGGCTTGCTTACACTCAGTTGAAAAGCTGAAACTGATGCTATGATTGGGAAGGAGTCATTCTGTGACCTGAAGAGACCAGATTTAGATACCTGTGATACCTAAGTGCCAAAATGGGTAAGGGGGAGAGTGGATGAAGTTTCCTCAAGAGCACAACTCAACCCAACAGTCATGTCCGCTGTGATGTGGAGGGCCCTCTCCTCCCCCGTCCAGAGTGTGCCTTGGTCACACATCACCCTTGTTGGGTACCTATATGTCAGGGGATGCAGCAGCACCCAGAGGAGCTGATGCGGTGGAGACAGCTCCAGGTGACACCGCTTTTCCTCAAAGAGGCTGGGAGTGCACAGGACATGACAGGAAGAACTACAGAGGCAACTGTGTTTTGCCCAAGCTCTCTCAGTTACAGTAATCTTACGATAATATAAGTGACAACAGTAGGTAAAGAACAAATGTATAAATATCCAGATCTAAGCCTCCTGAGCTCCTTTGATCGTGGCAAGCCAAACCATCAGACACTTGCAATGCTGCAAACCTTGGAAGAAGTTTGGGGCGGAGACACCAAAAACACACCGCCAAGCATGCCATGCCATATCTGAGCAAAAGCCAATCTATGCTAGCTGCTCCGCTGCAAAGCAAGCTGCAGAGCAGGGGAAAGAAGAGCTTGCCCTCCCGAGCCATGGCTCTGCCTGGGACAAACACCAGCTGGTCAGCATTCCCATCCCACACACACCCCGGCTGCCACCACACAGCATGGGCAGGCATCCTGCCTCCCAGCCAATGCAAAGCAGCCACATTCTCTGGTGTTCAGGGCAAAGAGAAATCAAAGGCTAAATATCCTTCTTGGACAGGGACTACAGGCATGAACCATGATTTTTATTAGCAATTCCTGTGTTGCAGACTGATGCTTTCTCTAAATAAGTAAAATCTGCACCATTAGCGTACGATGCTTCTACCCATGCCCAGTCAGTCTTGTTAATAAAACACAAAGGCATCCTCTTAAGTGACCTTCCTCATGTAACTCCCCCTCAAGCCAACAGTAGCCAACCACTAAAAATAGTTAGAGGTAAAAGCTGTTCCATGAAGGTCCTGAAGACAACAGCAGCACTGCGTGCCTTGAAGGAATCATTTGTCCCTGATATCTCAAGCATTTAGACAGAGATGGACAGAAAAGACACTTGGCTTAATGCTTTTTCCCCTCTCCCCTCCCATCCTTCCTGGAAAGGGTATTGTGGTTGACTGCTTTGGTCCGAGTACTCATAATCGTCCCTGGCTCTAAATGGCTCCTTCCTCCAGGAATCATTTCAATGTAGGCCACTCTATTTATGCTGCTCTTCTGTAATCGGGGGATGAAAGAATATCGCTTGCAAGACACTCCTACTTGGTTCACAACTCATCTCCAGGCAGTGCCAACAATAGGAGTGCTTACAGCTAATCCATTTACTCGGCTTACCTGTTACACTCCCATCCCCTTAATAAGCACTACCCGGCAGCTTCACTGAACTTGGAAACTGCTAAGTGACCTGTAGTAACCTCCCCTGTGCCACGTACTTGGAAAGCTGTGGATTTGGATTAAGACAGAAGCAAACCAAAATTGTCATGGAGCTTCCAGTGGCCTGCCAGTGAGCGAAGACGTCTATGCCTTTCCTAGCATGAAGACAACTATGAGCAGATGCAAGCACCTCCCTCTCCATGGTTAACCTTCAAGGAACAGAAGCCAGACATGACACAAACAGCAGCTCTCTCTTCAACGTCTGAAAAAAAAATCACACTATACTACTCTCTGTCTCTTCTGGCTTTTCTTACACCCTCATGCAGGCTGAAAAGGTTCCCAACACCATGCTGACCTTGCTGGTAAAAGGGCTTGAAGCCTCCTGAAAGGGGCTCTGCTGTGCCAGAGCTCACCATTTCCCTTCTTCTCCTCAAGAGCTTCAGTGCCACTTCTCTGTGCAAACTGCAGTGCAAGGTTAACAGGCAAACAAAAAGCAGCAGCAAATGGAGGCTGGCGCTTTGGTGATTTTAGAAGAGCTGTAGCTCCTCCATCTAAAAAACCGGCTAAATTTCTCATATACACAGGACAGTAGGGAAATGGATCAAGAACACAGAAAAAGGAATGGAAGAACCACATTATTTCCACTTAAATCAAAACAAAAAGTTTAGTATATCTGTGTGGGTAAAGAAATTTATCTTTCACTATGGAGAGGTGTAGAGAGGGAAGCAGAGATTCTGAAACTCTGACGTAAGAAATACATTCAATTATAATGCCAAGCAAACAAAACTCCACAAAGCACATTCAACTGATAGGGAAAAAAAAGCCACAACAACAAACACAAAACCTAAAAGTGACTAGAAAATGTATTAGTGAAAGAAAACTTGTAATGGAAATGAACTTTCATAAACACTTTAGTTACAAAAATGAATCCTACCAGTGGAGCTGTGGAGCAAGAGAAGAGACTCAAATACTAGGAAGCATCTTTGCAAACACTTTTCAGGAGGTATTGAAATAGGTGAGAGAGATTAAAAGGCCGAGAAGAGTTACTGTCCCCAATCCTGCAGAGTACAGCTGCATGCCAGGCTACAAAACCATCTCTGGAGAAGCAGGTACGCTAAGTTCTGCTCCCACAAACTCCAGATCAATGTTGGGAAGTGTCTCCTCCCATCACCAGCTTTGGCCACTTGAAAGTCAGATGTCTGTACAAATCTAAGCTCAGCTAAGAGTAAGATGGGTGTGAAGAATCACCCTGCCTCTCCATCCACTGACTACACAGAGACCATTAACTATTGGTTTAGATTTGGTGCACACCCAGTGACTGCTAAAGGAAAACAGACTCAACTTCAAGATACCTGTGCAACAACAGGCTGCTCCAAGCCTCACAGTTAAACATGAAGAGCAAAGGGCAATGTATGTCCTAAGGAATCATAGAATCACCAGGTTGGAAGAGACCCACTGGATCATCGAGTCCAACCATTCCTACCAGTCTCTAAACCATGCCCCTCAGTACCTCATCCACCCACACTTTAAACACCTCCAGGGAAGGCGAGTCAACCACCTCCCTCTGCAGGCCATTCCAGTGCCTAATGACCCTTTCAGTGACAATTTTTTTCCTTATGTCAAGCCTGAACCTCTCCTGGTGGAGCTTGAGGCCATTCCCTCTTGTTCTGTCCCCTGTCACTTGGGAGAAGAGGTCAGTTCCCTCCTCTCCACAACCTCCCTTCAGGTAGTTGTAGAGAGCAATGAGGTCTCCCCTCAGCCTCCTCTTCTCCAGGCTAAAAAACCCCAGCTCTCTCAGTCACGCCTTGTAAGACTTGTTCTCCAGCCTCGTTACCAGCTTTGTCGCTCTTCTCTGGACAAGGAAGACCTAATGTAAAGCTTTGAGATTTCACTGCTCATCGACATATCCTTAATGTCTCTGTTCAACAACATACTCGGTCCTGTAAGTAATTCCTGAACATCATTAAAGCAATTTTATTTATTCATATGAATTATTGCAGTACAAGATTAAAAAGCGACTGATAGTACTGAGTCTTGTAGTTGACAACGAAGAAGCTGGTTTATCCAAGAGCAAATACAACTTTTCTACTTGTGATATTGGACCACCATGACAAATTTGCCCACCCTTGATGTGAAACCCAGTGAAATGGTCCACAGCAGGTGTATGGACAAGAGGATACAGGGTGATGATCCCTCCTACTGCCACCACCTCAGAGATACTGGAGAGTAGACATGTGATTTCTGTGTTCTAAAAAGCCCATCCAGCAAGCCCACTCCATTAACCTCTGCCAAGCGAATTACATCAACTCTATAAAATAATATTTGCCCCTTTATGTACCATGTAAACAAAAATCTTTGAAGAAAAAAAAAGTCACACTTAAAAAAGAAGAAATTATTTGTAGCTAAGAGCTAATTTTCCCACCAGGACTGCAGAAGGGCTCTGGAGCAGACATGTAGTGTGGAAGCACTGCAGGCTGTTGAACAAAAGGAAAGCACATTTGTACCCTTAGCTTCCAAATCAAACCAAATTCAAAGATCCTCAATCCCTAGCTACAAGAAGCAATTTATGCATCGCCCGATCTATGCAATACTTGACACTACAGAGGACAGTTTGACTGGCCTTCTCTATACATAATTATTATTTGTTAGTTTATGATGAACTATCAAATAACTATCCTCAGCCAGGGAAAAGATGGGGAAGAAACGTTAAATTTTCCAAAATGTAACATACCTGCCTCGCATTTTATCTCCTGACACTCATATAGTCTATAACCCTCACAACCCTTGAAGTAGCTAAAAAAGAGAGTTCCTCAGTCATTCAATGTACAAATAGTTGCCTCCACATCTAATAAACACAAATTATGCTTTTTAGTGCCTAAAGAGGGATGTGGAACTAGTGCTTGATCAAACAATAAATTGGTTTTAGAGAATTCCATTATTTGAAAAAGTTTAGTGTCTCTAATAGAAAAAAAACTTCAAACCATAATGAGCAATACTTACATAAATGATGTAAAGAACTACCAGAGTAAAACCCTAAAACACACACCTTTCAGGGAAGGGCAGAAGTCCAATTGATTCAGATTCTCTAAGAGAAGACCAAGTACATTCACTAAGCAAAGATCTCTGATAGCTAACATCAACTGAAGTTAGCACATGAAAACAGAATACAAAAGAAAATCCCAGTGTCTTGATAAATACAGGATGGAAAATCAGTACCAAACTTCTTATGAAAAAAAGGTAATTAACTGCTGGAAAAAATTCCAGGAGCTTTATCATCTCAGGTTTTAAATCAGAATGGGATGTCTTTAAAGTACTCTCAAACTCTGCTGGAATTTATGTGTTTGATGCAGGAATTAATAGATGAAATCTGATGTCCTGTATGCCACACAGGTTTTATTCCACATGTGTTAGGAATTCAATTACATTTTGTAGCAACCAAAACCTACACAAATACTATCACATTGCTACAAAAGATGAGCTGAAGAAGAGTTTATAAGTCACAAAGCATTGCAAAATGAGGCTTCTTAGCGCACCTTAACACAAAAGTGGACTACTAAATTAAAAAAAAAAAGACACTTTCTGAAAGTCATCTAGACCTAAGGCAATTTCTCCTCACATTACCCCATAATTTTTTTGTTTAATTTCCTGGTTAACAGTTAGTACAAAATAATTATAAATTATATAATTATAAATTTTCTGCACAGCTGGAAAGAAATAAAGGGAGGAGAATTCTCTTTTCAAATCCAACACCTGGACCTTAATTGATAAGAAGTGCTCTCTTCATAGATGCACTATTTCCAAATGGAAAAAAAAATATTAGAAAATAAAAGATCTTAAAAAATAAAATAGAAAATTTGAGTTGAAATAGTAATCTCCATTACTAGCACAAATGCCTTTCTCATAAGGATACATGCTATCTTCTGCCTGACCCAGGTAAGGGACTCATAGTGCTAGGTGCTGTAAGAATGCAGAGTACCAAGAGACACTTGCTCTCTCCAACAGCTTGTTCAGAGCATATCTATCTTTTCCTTATCTTGAGGAAATGGAGGTAGGTGAGAGACACATACTTTTCAGAAACAACAGCTGCACTTTGCATCACTCCAACATCTCTTGCTTCCCCCATATGCCACAACCTCCCATCCTTTCTTGCCAAGGTTGAACGGTACCTGCTTACTTACACTTGTAAGCTGATTAATCGAGGCTGCTGCTACATAAAATGAAGGAGATAGGGCTTCATCATATTTCTACATTAATGTCACTTCATTTAATCCAATCTTTTTATTATGCTCAATCATTAGGCATAGTTTTCAAATTTGCAGCTAATTATTAATAGAAAGAATTCTCTGGTGATTTTTTTCCCCCCCTAACAAAACAGAAAAAAAAGGACTAGTCTGTTTTTTTGACAACAGGCTTTTTCTTAGTAATAAAAAGGATCATATGACAACAGTTTTTCAGTGTATCGTGCAAGCTCTGCTGGAGTCAATCCAATTTCTATACAAGTGCTGCCATTTGGACAACAAAGCCGCCTTATTGAAACAGGCAGGCTTCATCTTAATTCTGGCACTACTGAATGGAGAGTACACACTAGCTGGGGAACAATGAACCAAAAAAAGAGTTACAAATCTCTCGTGACAACTGCACGCCAAGGAAAAGAAGATGCATTATGATAGCGTTGTTTGCTCTGCTCCTTCCCAAGACCACTTTCAAACAAAGATGGCTTTTTTGCACCCCAAACTGAAAGCTCTTTCCAGATTTTGCACATGTTATCTTCCAACCCCCATCACTGCATCCACTAAAACACTCCATTATAGCTCTGCTCCTTGTACAAAGGTGAGAAAAAAGAGGCTCCCACCTTCCCACTCACTCCCTTCCCTCTCCTACTGTCCTCACCCATCCCCCCGGTTACTTACCCTCTGATATTTTCATGTTTAAGGTACATAGTACTGGACCACTCTATTGTTCTAAGAGGAAAAAAAAATTGCCTTTTAAATGATTTACACTACTTACTTCCCAGTGAAATTTAACTTCTGAATTCCTGAGATTTCCTGAAGTATAATTAGTGCAAGAATGCCTGCATCGACCTCGTCTCCTGCAAAGAACCGCTGAGCTTGGCTCACACTGGTCCCCTAACTCATCTAGGAGCACAACTGGACTCCCCCCGACATGACATGTTTTTATAAACCATTACATGTGGTTGTAGAAACGTATGCTAAACATATGCTAAGGTATATAGGTCACAAGATATGTTGTTCAATAGTGTGCATTAAATCCATTACAAAACAGGTTAGAAAATGCTGCCTCCTACCTAGTGTTGCCTTCCAACACATTTTTCAGCAAGAGAAGAAGCCACCAATATAACCTTCACAAAGGGAAGAAAAGGAAAATAACATTTCAAGGAGGAGATCACTTGCGCACTCCTCCTTCATGCCAGCAATGCTGACATGGCTCTGTGTGACATTAACGAGGGGAATACAAGCACACTCCTAGGCAGAAAGGGTCGGTGACTCCAGACCTAGCTCTCACTTCCACAAAGCTTTTCCACTTTGCTTTAGTTTGCATGGAAGAGACACTTGGAATGTCTACATGGGAGTGAATCAAATATTTTCTTGCAATTCAAGACTACTTGGCCAGTGTTTGCAGTAGTTCTAGAAAACACAGCAATGTGTATTTATCCCAACCAAGGATGATTACAGCTCTTCGGGCTGCTTGCTTTTTTGCTAGGGTAAATGCAGGGACCCATCTACACCCATACAAACATGCATACACATAAGAAGATAGGACAAAACCTTGTGAAACCTGAGAAACAGGCCAGCTCAGTCCATGAGCTTCAACATAATGAGTTTCTTAAACCTTTCAGGTATTTATTCTGGCAAATGCAACCTGATAATACAGGTATTCATAATATAAATCAAATGCAGGTACGTGCATGTTTCATTTTAATTAAAACAATTACAATCTTTTAAATATTTGAATATAAAGTCTTGTTTGGTAATTCTGGTAAGAAGTTCAGGAAAATATCACCTTCAAACATTCCCAGAGAGAAACAGCAACTCATCACAAAATGCTGGGCATTTACAGAGATCTTTCAAGGACAGTGGCAACAGATTTTTCTTCATATCCTGGTAACAGTCAACAGGAGTTGAGAGATCAACTCTTCTAGGACACTCTGGAAGTCTCCTCATTACTGTTCAAATGGAACCACTGGAAAGCATGAATGACTTTACATTAAAAGGCATTTAAATTAAAGCCATTTCTGTCACACCTGGTTTCAGAAACCTGTTAATTCTAATGCCGATTTATATGAAATGTTCTTTGGAAAGAGGGAATTGAGGGTCAAAAGCAGGACCGGTACCCTTCACATGTCCATACATACAAGATGGGAAGGAGAAAGATCTGGCACCTTCTTTTCCTTATTAAATAAATAGCTTCAAATTCTCACTCAGCAAAAAGGAATCCATTTTATCTCCAGTGGATTTCAGCATCTTGGCAGCAAGCACAGAACACAAGTATAATCTTTCCAGACCAAGTCCTCAAGCGTGGATGAAGTGAATGAAAGCATGCAATGGGAGGGTTTTTTTCTCTGCAAATAATTGCATGGGAGGGAGATGAAGCAAGTCAGACCTAATGAGCAGATCTGCTCAGCTCAGCCATTTTGCCATCCGGCAAGGGAAGCACAGCTTTTTTTTTTCTTTGATGAAATGTGATTACTGTTCAAGTTTCTTATGAGATTAGGAACCTGGGTTCACAGCCTACAACAGCCACTGCTCACTTGCCTCTAATCTGAATTATTGAAAGATGGCGAAAATTAAAAGTCCTGGAAGCTAGGAAATTTTGAGAACATCAGAAAAAGGTAAAAAGTAGAAAGTAAAAAGTCCAGTCACTCCAAGTACTCAGTGAGGGCCCTGGAGCTAGAAGGAATGTGTCAGAGCATGTGGTTCAGGCTGGGGGATGTCCTCCTGTATCACTAGAGCAATGGGCACAGAGAGACACCAGCAGACTTGGTTGTGTGTAGCATGCCCTCCCACAAAAAAATAAATGACAAAATATGGTCTGAAGGGTACTGTAAGGCAATAACCACCAATCTTTTAATAAAGACAAAGGCTCACGACATTCAAAAATCTGCTAGGTCACCTACATAAAAATCTCAAGTCTCCAGTGAACACTTTTCTTGAAAACCACAGCTAAAGCTGGCTCACACAAATGAGTCAAGGGTCCACCAAAGCTGAGGCTCACTGTGTTTACAAGCCTATAAGTATGGGTACAACACAATGCAAGGGGCATGCACATCAAAACAAGACAGCTGAGGTTTCCAGCAGATGTCCAGGATTCAACTGTGTCAACCTTGCTAGAGAAAAAAACACAATTATCCAAAGCGTCCATCACAAGTTCTAATGAAGGAAAGTTCCTGATGAGAGAAGATACCAGGTCCTTCAATTTTAGAAGTTAAAAAAAAAAAAAAATCTACTAAGTTGCTCTGACCAAAGCTCTAGGAGATGCAACCGAGTGTTTAACACAAGCATCTCCTTCTTCACTGTTCAACAAATTCAAATACACAGATAATCACTAAGATAAAACATACTAGGCCATGGGTTCAGTTCTACTACACTGCTTGTAATTTCTAGAAAAAAAAAAAAACAGGAAATAAACAACACCTTGCAAATTTATCACAAGTACCTATAGAAGGGGGCTCAGGGAACAAGGTTAAAACTGCCAGCCATCCTTCAAACAAAGGAAGATGGAAGGTGACTGCTGTGGAGTCAGCCCTGCTGTGTTTCATTCAAGTGCCAGCGACTGAGAAATGCAATGCAACTTGAAAAATTCAACAAAGAGAGTTTGTATCCTTTATCCGACTATCAGTTGTCTTAAGATTACATTTAAGTAATTACATTAACAATCTAAGCAAAAGGAAAGAAATATAGTTTTGGCACAGGGGATATTTTGGTGATCTTTTTGATCAAATATCATAGAAAACACAGGTAAATTTCCAGCACAGTAAGAATTCCAGAAAGGGAAATGAGAAAATTAAACAGTAAATAAGGAGACATTAAGAAGTGCCTAGCCTATTCAAGGGAACTTTTATTGAAGTTCAAGAATCAGGTTTTTTTAATCTTCTGCATTTGACTTTGTCTCCAGTGTTATAAATTCAGTCCAACCAGGGGTAAATGAACACAGATTTAGAAAGAAGTGCTGAGGAAATAAGATGAGGTCCTTTATGTTTCCCAAGTGGGGAGAGGTCAGTCTCAAAAAAAATGTAAAATATGGCACTAATTTCAGTCAGTTTGTCATAACACACTGAAGGTCTGAGCTACTTTCCAGCAACACACTGAGCCAGACTGAAAACAATAATAATACAAACCAACTCCCGAATGACATTCTTGAGTGCAGAGGCTGCCGACACAGAGACACAAGCAGCAGACCTTTTCTACACCAAATGCACCAGCTTATGCACTGCCTTGATACAACTTTTGTCTATGCACAAACATGTCCTGCTTGACTACAGAACCATCCAAAGTCACAATGTTGTCCTCTCATCTTGTCCCTTCCCATCTCAAAAAGAGGATGCTTCTGGAGAAGTGCCCAACTTCTCGGACAGAACTTGTTTAAGCACAGCCTAAAACTAAACTCCCCACATGCAGCCACACTGACTCTGAAGGAGCGACTGTCATGCTAAAGCAAGAGGTTGTAAGATGCCTAAACATGCTAACTGAACAAAAAAATATTCTCAATATGTTCTTTTATTATCTGGGAAATTGTTCACTCTACTCCTTAAACATCTGTGGAAAAACAGAATTGCAGTCCAAAATTAATGTCATATTATGACATTAACTCGATTTTCATTCCCTCCTTTCTGAGTCAGAAGACACAGAACATCCAGCATTAAACCAAACATACATGGTATATGAGGTACGTGTTAGACTTCCCTGGCATAATCCCACATCTGTATTCAGATAAAATCAAAATGGCAAGTACGCAATTACAAATTAATTTTCCATTTTTCCTTCCTAGAATCCAAATAACTCCTGTTAGGCAACAAACTATGACCACCATGCACACGGGGCTAATAAACAACTCCCCCCAAAAAATAATCACTGGAGACAAAGAGAAGGGAGAGGTTACCAGAGGACAAATAAAGCTGGTGACTGAGATGTACCTAAAATAAGCAAAGGATTTATGAAACTATTTTCAAGACCGTTCCATTAAATCTGAATTCTGAAATTATTTCTGCTCAGGAGCAACCATTTCACCTAGCATATTATGCACTGATATAATCATTAATACATCTTCATCCACGTATGGTGAAGTAGCTCCTGACCAAAACTGTAATCCGATAACAATGGCAACCTGATAATATCCGTACAAAATACATTGCCCATTGTACATTTTGTCTGAATAACTTTATTGCCTACAACAGAATAAATTTTTTAAGATATTGCGGAGGAAATGTGCAGGGTTTTGAGTTAACTGCCTGGACTCTGCCCCAAATGGAGCCTTTTGGTCACTGAGCTTCAATTGATCCCGGCATCTCCTGCCTGAGGAAGGACAGCTGTAAATCACACCCTGTGAGAGCATGTCAACATCCTCCATCTTCACATGGCCTGGTAGGATCACCCCATACCTCACAAGACTTCCAAGATCATGTAGGCAGTTGCCTCTCAACCTCTAGGATTTAAATTTTGCTGGCCTGACATGCAAGGAAGTCAGAAAACCTCCAAAATGCATGGCCTGGTCCAAGCAAAACCACTTGCACAATATATTAGAGGCTGGGAGGAGAGAGGTACATCTTTGGATTATGCTCATCTTGCATAATACTGAATGATCTTAATTGCTTCACACATTACCGATAATAACAAAGGATCTGAGTTGGCTCTATGTGGAAGCAAACTCTCCAGCTGAAAATAATAAACACAAGTCTTTCAATAAAGCACTGGCCAGGGACGGCAAAGGCAGGAAGTCTGGACAACTGTGTTCCAGCACTGTAAAGAAACACTTATTCCTACAGAAAGAAGTTTGCTTTCCCCAGGTGGTTGGGAAAAAAAGAGGCAAAACATTCCTAAAAGACAGTTTGCCTTTAATGCTCTTAATACACAGAATTAAAAAAAAATTAATTTCTTTCTGCCAGAGGTCTTCGGAGCATCTATATCTTGGCTAGCTTTAAAATACTTACAAACAATTGCTACTTATTTCTTTAAATGACATTGTTCATAGAATCATAGAATCTAGAACAACCAGGTTGGAAGAGACCCATCGGATCATAGAGTCCAACCATTCCTATCAAACACTAAACCATATCCCTCAGCACCTCATCCACCCTTGCCTTAAAACACCTCCAGGGAAGGTGAATCAACTACTCTCCGGGTAACCTGTTCCACCCTTTCTGTGAAATTTTTTTCCTAATGTCCAGCCTAAACCTTCCCTGGCGGAGCTTGAGGTCATTTCCTCTTGTCCTGTCCCCTGTCACTTGGGAGAAGAGGCCAGCTTCGTGGTCTCCACAACCACCTTTCAGGTAGTTGTAGAGAGCAACGAGGTCTCCCCTCAGCCTCCTCTTCTCAAGACTAAACAACCCCAGCTCTCTCAGTCACTCCTCGTAAGGCCTGTTCTCCAGACCCTTCACCAGCTTTGTTGCTCTTCTCTGGACTCGCTNGTCTGTACCTCTGCATAGGGTTGTTGTGCCCCAAGTGCAGGACCCGCCATTTGACCGTGTTAAACCTCATGCCATTGGACTCTGTCCAGCGGTCCAGCCTGTTCAGATGCCTTTGCAGAGCCTCCCTACCCTCCAGCAGATCAACACTTCCACCCAGCTTAGTGTCGTCTGCAAACTTGCTAAGGGTATGAGAGGCTAGCTCCTGCAGCAGAAAAAGGTATTTAAACACAGACATGCTATCTGATTGAAGTATCACTTACAGTTACAATCTTCCCTTTATGGCTCTCCAGTCTCTAACTTGGAAATCTCCCCACAGTAAGAAGGGAATCCTGAGAAAGACAGGAAGTCCCCACCACTGGGTCTCCCAAAAGGCTCCAGAAGTCCTGGTGGACACAGCACCCACATTCTAAGCATCCACCCCAACTCCAGTGTACCAGCATTGTTGTGTTTTACACATTGGGGCCAGGTTGTCCTGTGAGCTCGGGATAAGGGAGTCTTGCCCAGGAGATGGAAAAGAAGTAGCAGCCACTGGTTATCATTCTGTCATCATAAACCTTTTGGCATTGGCTTGACCAATTTTTACATTAATTCATGCTGGTTTAAACAGGGAAGAACTCGAGTTCACCAAGGTGAGCAGTACAGGCAGAGTGAAATATTTCCTTGGCTTTGGCTAATAACATGGAGAGTCAAAATCTGGAGAAGCCCAGCCTTGCAAGAAATTGCATAGGGAGCATACCAGCCAAATGCCTCTGTCATCATGCCCCAAAGGTTGATCATCATCTCCTCTTTATAATTCCGCGATGGTCAGGTTCTCAGCCTTCGCAAGCACTCCCCTAACCTTGCTGAAGCTATGGCTGCCAACATACACAGCTGACAAGGGTAGCCAGGAGGCAGCCAGCAAGCTATGAAACAGGTAATGGGGGTGGAGATTTCATAGACAACCACGATGGAGCAGTACATATAGGAGTGAGCATACACTCACACTTTGCATGCCCCTTTCTGTGTGTGCAACAGTGTGCTGGGGAAAATAGACCTTTTCCCTTTGCTTGCCCTAGCAGAAATGTGGAGACCCCATCAGAAGAGATGGAAAGTTGTCAGCATCCCAGCTATAGCTGCTGTGCCCAGCCTGCCAGCAACCTCCCAGACAGTCCCCCAGCAGCAGGAATACCCCTGAGGTACAACAGCTGCGCCAAAACGGGGAGAAAAATCTCTTATCTAGCACAGTATAGCCTTGGCAGAGAAGCCTGTGAGAAGCATGCAATAAAAACAGGGTGGTACCTGTAAATCGCTGGGATCTTTTTGGCTGTGCAGAGCACTTTCAGGGCCAATAGGCAAGGCTGCTGCCCAAGGGACCTGGAACCACATTTGGGCTGACAGCCACACAAGCGCACACACAAACACAAAGGGGCACAGAGCTAGAAAAGCCAAAGGTGAAGGGGAATCATGTTTAAGGATTAAAAACAGCAACAACAACAGAACTTTCCTCCCCACAAAATCATTAGGGGGGTTTGAGTCCCTTTAGTCATGGCACTTTCACACAGGCTTTGTTTAGGTAAACAAATTGCTTTTCATGAACTTTGTTAGCCCTCCCAAGCCATTCGTTAAATGCAGGATAATTGCAAAATGCAGAGGCGACAGCTTCACTGAAAACCTTTTTCCTCTAGAAAGCTCCTTCACTTGCTGCTAAAAAACAATTTGCACTTAGGAGCAAGACCGTCATCAAAAAACGCTTCCCTCTTTTGGGAGAAAAAGAACACAAGCTCCAAATTGTGCCTCTTTCAGAGCCAAATTTCAAAAATACTAAACACTAAAACTTGCTAGCAATCACCCAATAGGGATTATATTCATCAGCAAGACAACAGAGGCAGCTTTTTCTAACCAAACTGAGTCAAAAGCCGCCTGTGTGGCACCAGCCCAGTTCCTCTGCCTCCCAACAGATTGACAAACAGAATCCTTGGATGTAGCATCAACCCCTCCTGAAACCCACAGATGGCACAGGGGCCCGCACCCCCTCACAAGGACATCCTGAGCTTTCTACTTTTCTATAGTAACATCAATAAATAAAATGCAAAGCTGCAGAACACTTGAACTGTACTTGATACTTGATTGAACTCTTCAGATATACGACAACAGCCTTGCATCTGAGGTCTCAAAAATCAGTGTTTCATAGAATCATAGAGTGGTTTGGATTGGAAGGGACCTTAAAGATCCTTAAATTCCAACCCACCCTGCCATGGGCAGGAAGATCTTCCTACTAGATCAAATGTTCTTTTACTGGTTTTAATCACTCCCCACTCCCATTACACTCACTCAAAAGAAGACAAAAAGTGAAACTTTGCCCCTCTGCGGCTGAGCCGCACAGACTTCAGGCACACAGCAGTACTTAAGGCAAGCTGGGAATGATCCAGATTAAACAAAGCTGGGTGCGGGACGGTGCGGTGGCCAAGCCCAGGTTGCTGTACTGACCTATATTTGCTCCCTGGCAGCTAAGTGAGGCTCAAATCATCTGGCCGGCGCATGGTGAGAGAAGCAGCTGGTGAAACCCTGCAGGCAAGCGGCTCATGCGGCCCAAACTCAAATTTCTTCAGAAATACAAATAAAAGATCACATTCACTGAACTAAAAAATGTTACACTTGCAGCATAGTTTGGCTTCAGACAGTAGACCATTTGTTTTCAGCCTTTCAGAAGACCTCAGATACCATGGGAAATGCTTAAGTTCGTTTTAGTTTTTGTCAGAAGCCACACGCAGAGTGCGGCGATGAGACCAGTGACGGGGAAGGGCATTTAATTTCCTCAACATCAGATCAAAATCCCACCTGAGTCAGCTTCTGCTTGCTGCCTGAGAGCTGTTAAAAAGTCTCTGCAAAACGAGTTGGCTGTTTTAATCCAGTTTCAAGTGGATTGTGCTTAGATCCCAAAGTGGTAAAAGCTTTAGCTATCAAGTGGACAGGCACATACCCTTCACATAAAGCACAGTACGACCAGTACTAATCAGCAGCAGCCATGAAGGAAAGCAGCCAAGGATGAAGAGGAGGTTGGAAATCCAGTTGCCCACTCCATTCCTAGAAATGATTCAGCTAGATTGGACACAGAGCAAATGGGCAGAAGCACAACAAGTAGCTTGTCTTTGCTCCCTATGTTTTATGAATAAGTATTTCAGCTCTTGAACCCTTGATCTTTCTTTCCATAAAATGCTATTGCAAAAGCCAACTCATTTTCCACACACATGGAAAAGTATTTGCTACCCATTCCATTCCTTAAACAAACACCACACACCTACTCACTGGCTTTCTTACACCTCCCTTCTGCATTTTTTTCTTAGAAAAATGCTTGAGTTTCTTCTTTTGAGGTCATTTGTTTCAGTATTCTTTTTGCCTGTGCCATCATTAACTTTAGGAGGGCAGCAGACAACTTCCAGATAATGCAGTAAACCATTAAAATGAATTCTAGGATTTCTGCTTTCTGTGTACACCTTATCAGAGCATGACATTTTCTTGTAAGATTTTTCACTCTTGCAGAGCTGTTGACAAGTGAATGAGAAATTAGTAAATGCCCTGTCTGCAGTATTAAAGTCTCAAACCCTTTAAAGCACAGCAAATAGATGGGGCAAAGGGAGTATTCTGGAAATTCTACACCTCCAGCAACTATATATTACTTCCAAGCTGTTACATACAAACACTGGCTTGAAATCGAAGCCCTAGATGAAGCAAGGAACTAGTTGAAGGTGCTGGCTGGCAAGGTGCTGCTCTGCTTGACACCATGTACTTGCTGTGCTGTACAAAACGTGCTGGTCCCTCCTGTCCCGGTGTGTCACCATCATTGCATCATTGTTAATGAAACAGTGCAGCTGCCTCACTGCTCTTTTTCTTCTTTTTCTTTTTTTTTTTTTTATATTACAGCAAATTTCAATGCAATAAATCTCTGAGCCTGTACCCAGCTCTGTCACCTAGGTAGGCTGGCTTTATTGCAGTACCTTGCTTTTCAGGACCCTTCCCTTCCCCTGTCACGGCCTCATTTGGGAAAAATAACCCTCTCACCACCTGAAAGATGTCATGATTAAGTTTAAAGATTGGCAGCCATGTTATTGCCTGTCGTTATCCCCTTAGGCCTCTGGGATTACTGCTTTCACTGACCATTATCGCACTCTCCCAGGAGCTGTACCACATTAAATGGCCTCTCCGATAGCCCCTGCAATCCACTGCAAACCCCGAACACTGCTAAAAGGCCCCAGCAGCCGCTGACAAATCCCAGCAGCAAAACATACGGAACTTTTCTCAGGGCTAACACAAAAACTGCAATAGGTGTGATAAGTGCTGTCTCGCTGGGTTGCTGTCCTTCGTTCCCATTCAGCAGGCAGACGGCCATGGCCAGGTTGCCCGTGCAGCTTTCAAAGAGCACCTTGGTGCCATGATTGCAATGCAGAAAAGTCCCCTTTCTCCAGGTTTACTATCTACATGCGGCAAACCTGCTGAGTGCTGATCTTTGTAGCGGCAGAGCTATCCATGGCCACTGCTTCTTGTTTTAGTAAGATACTGGAGTCCATGAAAACGTCTTACCATATGGTTCAACTACAATTTTAGAAAAAACACTGTAGCTTCCTTATTTTTTTTCCTTTTACTTTTGACAATTAAATGCATTAGTGTAAGGTTCAGCATTAGTTGCAGCTGCAAACATTCTAGCTGAAACCCACAAGCTACATACTTGTTCAACCAGATTCACATTATTATTTTCCCCTTTTCTTTAGTTGAGGCAAGAGTAACAATTTAATTAGATGAGGAAAGGGGAAGGAAAAAAAAAAAAGCCTACAGGAGGCTTCATGCTCGCACGTTCTCATGCTACTCGGAGACTTCAACCACCCTGACATATGTTTTAAAAGTAGCACAGCAAGGTGTAGGCAGTCCAGGAGACTCCTGGAGTGCACTGAGGATAGAGAGCTGATAGACACCCCTAACTGAAGAGAAGCACGGTGGATAAGAAACTGGTTGGATGGTTGTATTCAGAGAGGAGTGGTCGAATGGCTCAAAGTCCAGATGGAGATTCATGACTAGCGGTGTCCCTTAGGGGTCCATACTGGGACCAGTCCTATTT
>WAAB01025388.1:143062-180206 GCA_013389865.1 Piaya cayana
TCTTGGGCAGCCTGATCTAGTGGGATGTCCTTGCCCAAAGCAGGGGAGTTGGAACTAGGTGACCTTTAAGGTCCCTTCCAAACCAAACTATTCTATGATTCTATGATTCTATTTATAACTCAAGTACAAGACATTACTTTTAGCCAAAGAACTCCTAAGAAAGAAACAGTGCCCAGACTGATTTTCATGTACAACTTCCTGAATTTGTGATTCAGAGCCAAATGTCAGGCACAAGTTTAATTCAGATTTTGAACTGCTTGACCTCAGCATGTTAGCAAGAGCTCTGGTTTTAGTGCCTGCAGCTTTGCTGCTTCCAAGCTCTACAGATGTAAAACTCAGATGCATCAGCTGCAAAGCCAGCAACCATCAGAAAAAGCTGCCTTTAGAGAAATAAAGCTGTCAGCCTCCTACAGTTCCAAGGGGAATTTGGGAGGTGGGGGAGTGTCTACCCGGGCACAATACCATGCTGATAGGAGCAGGACATATCCCTTTACAGGAACTGTGCGTTCACAAACAAACACTGGAGTCACAGGCTGTTCTGTGCCACACGGTGGAGATAACGCTGAGAGGCTGCAAAGCCACCTTCCCCAGCAACTTTTTTTTTTTTTACCCTTAACTATATTTGACTTCGCTGTCAAGTATTTCAGCACAGCTGCTATTCTCAGATTCTCCTAAAATACACTCAGTAGGTACTGTACTACTCCACATATAAACACCTACCTTTCTACCGCAGCTATTTATAATAAAAATAACTTTTCTCCATTTCTAATTTGATTTCCTCTCCCCAGGCCTCATCCTACACTGGACAGGAGCTGCTGTCAAAACTGCACCCAGGACCAAGCTCTAGCATGAAATAGAGAAATAAAATTCTAGCCCAGTTAGAAGTTTAGAATTTAATGTCTAGTTTCCCAGTTTTGTGGGTGACCTGTAAATAGGACTAGATTTCCAATGCCTCATGGTTTAGGGGAGAGAAAGAACTGAAGTCAACAATGGGCTAGAAAGGCAGCGGGGGGAGCTGCCTATCACCCACTGTTCCTTCAGACATCACCAGTGTCAGTTCCAGTCTCTGCTGGGCTTATTAAATACCTTACTGGGGCTTGCACAGAACAAGTCCTCTCTAAAGATCTGATCCAACTCCAGCAATCGCAGTCAAAAAAATAAGCAGTCACACAATAGCAACACAATCTTATTGCTCTGTCTAAAATCAGACTCCTTGGGTGAAGGAAAAACATACATGCTTTTTGGCTGCGCTGGAAGAGGATAAAAGTCATGGGCAGTTTAACAGGCTCTTCCACTCTCTGGGACATTTTCACAGTTCTTAAGTTCTCTACTGATCTGATCATGACAAGGAGCCAGTGCCTTCTCTGTGTTGAAACCCACAGCATCACCTCCTAAACTCACCCATCCAGCTTGGCAAAGGATTTTCTTCAAGCAAACACATCTTGTTTCCACCCACCCTCGCACCAGGCAAGTGTGGAGGTTTAAGTATTAACACCACAGTTACAGAGCTGAGGTGGCCCTACATAGGAATGGACACCTCCACCTTCCCGGCCACACTAGGCTTTTATCTGAGCCCCAGGCAGCACCTCCATACTGCACCCAGGCAGCAAGTTGTTGGGACATTCAGATGTTCCCAGTACCCAGCCCTTATCCAAAACTTCCCTTAGAGGGACCTGTTCCACTCAAGAGGATCTTGCTCTCAGTGTATGGATTTTTTATAATCAAACATGTTCAAGTTCAAAGCTTCTTTTACTCCCAAAGCTTCTGCACGATTCATAACTTTGGCATGACATTAGACCTGACACTCCTGGAGAGCTATGGTAAACCTCTCCTGTCTCTCAGATACGTTACTCCAGACATAGCTGAGCAGTGTCATGCCTTGTCCATGATCATGCCGCCTACTCAGCCAGCTGTTAACAAATAATTAACCCACACTGAGGCAAAAGGTCCTTTCTGCCTGATGGGATGGGGCCTCAAGTTTCAGTGTGAAGCTCCTTTATACTGAACCCAGTAGGTCCTAGAAATCTTTCTGTGGGCAGCTGTACTCTGTATGAGCAGCAATATCAACAACAGAGATTAATGGGGCTCATCACTTGCTGCTAAAGGAAAACAAATACAATTGTTACAAACCATTTAGAGGCGATAAGGCATTTGGGGTGAGTGATGCTGAAGGTGGACTCCATGACCTCATGGAACACATTCAAGCACAGCAAAAGGAAGCTCCCACCACAGGGCTCTGGGTGCAAATTATTCAGTTCCTGAAGTTGAGCTGCCACAACCCACCCCAGCAGGTACCAGACATGGGCACAGGCACTAGCATCACAAGGCTGTGTTTCAGTAGCACTTCATTCTACTCTGCCTCCAATGCTGAGTTGCTTCCAATTATTTACCAGTGCTTAAAACCAGCTGTATGACTGAAGTAGCATCAGGAGACCAGGAGCAACTCCATTTGGTGTGGGGGGAATGTAGCGCATGGGACATGGCTAGTACTGTTTTGTGCACTTTCAGACTTAATCAGATGCTAAGCAAAGTTCTCTATTGCTAAGATTCCTGCCACTGCTACTACTTCACAAAATGTTACTTACCTGGTTCCTTCCTCAAACACAATCTAACCAAGGGCCTCATCCCACTGGAGTGGAGACAGTGCAAATTCACACCCCACATGGCACACAGCCACAGGACAGCTATCTTAACCCTGGCACTGAGCCCAAGAAAGCAGCTGGATACCTGCATACCTAGACACACTGAACCTGTCGCTTCCTTACAGAAGTTAGCAGTTTTCCTAGACAGCTGTTGTTTCACATGATCCTTGGTCATCCTCTTTTAAGTTCCCTTCTATTTATATCTAAGGACTCTGCACAAGGACTTTACAGAAATCTGTACTTCTAGGATGGAGAAGTGAAACTGTGATCAGATGATCTAAATACCCCTACATATCAGTAAATCAGGGGCCAGGGGTTAAAACCCACTGCCCATCTGTGCTGCCTGTTCACCCTGCTCCAAAGCCCACTGCTGGAGATGCAAAGTTGGTACTCTTCTGACATGTGCCCACTGAAAACAACTGCTGGAATTGTAGTCTGAGGAAACCCCCTTCCTTTGTCCTGCCCTGCCCTGCCCCCAATATGCATATGACAGGGAAGGCTGTTGGAGATTTTTTTGACCTGACGGCTGGCATGGGATCCTCTGGACATCTCATGTAACAGACACCCTGCACCCGCAATTCCCTCAGTTTACTCTGGCCTTGCATATATTTTAACCATGGGGCTTTGGTTTGTCTTAAGTTGACAGAAAAGTATTTTATCCAATATGGTGCGTGGTATTAGCCAGCCAGACCTCTGTACACCCTTCTGAAGAAGATGCTTACTGTTTGTCTGTCCTTTGCTATTGGGGACTGGGCTTCACATGCAGGTGACTGGTACAGACCCACCAACTTCAGATCCATTAAAAACTCTTTCTTTGCAGGATAGAAAGGTAATTCTTTGCACATATATTGCAAAAATAAACCTACTTAAATGTCAGATCCCAAAGTCATATTGTTTTCTTTGATTTTTTTCCTACCTACTTTTCATACCTTTTAACTTAAAGAAGTGGTTTACAGCTTGGATGCTGGCATCACGCAAAACTCCTCTTGACAGCCCAATTCCAACTCATGGCATTTTAACTCAAGGCTGTTACCTCTCCCAGCTCCTTTTGTCACACACCAGAAAATATGGAAAACAAACAAAAACTGCAAAGAGCATATGGAAAAGCCTCGATGCAGTACAGACAGGACGGATTTCATGATTCATCTTCAACCTTTTCACTTTTCTGTTTTCCTTGGACACTAGGTGACATGCAGAGGTTCGACACAGGTTGGCAACTTCTAACTGGTGCAGACTTCAATGCAAAATGTGCAGCATGGAAAACAAAGTTACTTAAACTCCTCCACCCTCCACAAATGCACAGGAAAGCCTCAGCTGGTAGCCAGCATACTGCAATACTCTGACACTGTTTCTAAAACTTACAAACCAGCCCCCAGCACATACTGCTGTGCAGACGCTTATCTGCACTTTAAATATGTACATCTGCATTTCTTAATGCACAGAAAGCACACAGCGTAAAAAGAAACAGTTTTAACACGCCACAGAACTGCACGGTAATGCTCCCCCCGCATTACACAGCTAAAGCTTCAGCCGACAGCGCTGGCTACATGACAGAAATACTCCATCAAGCCAGTGCTATGGCTGTGCAAAGCTATAAATGATTACAGAATAATGTCCTGCAATCAAAGAACAAAAAAGTGTGCTGTAGATTAATCACTTTCCAAGACGGGAAAGGAAAGATAGGCTTGAGAGATAAATCTGGCTGGGGTGTTTATGCAAGCGTATCGTGCTCCTTAGTACTGAATGTCCCAGAACTTACAGAGGAAGTAAACAATGTGCTGGGGGGGGGGGGAGGCTGGGGGGGTGGAGGGGGCGTGCGAGGGGTGTGCCCCTGCTAACAACCCGAAAAAATCACTGCTTGTGAAAAATGCCTAACTTTCAGTTATGAAAGCATAGGGTCAGAGGTCCCTTGACTGCCAGCAATATTGCTACTGCCCAGGAAAATCTGAAACAAGGACATGCTGACGTACAGTTGACACTTCTCTTTGGCATTTCAAACTTTTCTATAAATTCCACAAGGCTGCCCACAGAGTCCAGAGCCACCTCCCACACTGCCTCAGCAGCCACAGCAGACAGTGCATTAGAAGGGACTCCAAGCGCTTCTGGTTGGGATTTACTTCTGGAGGCACAATCCACAGCAACCCACATTTTCAGTGTCCCTCTAGCATATAATCACGCTGCTTTTGGCTGCTTAAGGAATGCCAGCTTTCATGCATTCCTTGGTTTTGTGTAAACGTATTTACATTTGTAACTCCTAACTGGCTTAATGCTACACAGGTATTTTGAGGAAAACCCTACCAGCACTTGAATTAAATGTAACACTTGAAGAGCCAATTATGAACACAGAAAACAAAAGACAGGTGAATTAGGGAGGCTGCATTTCCAGGGAGAGTGCCCAGTGACTACAGTGACGGCTTGAGCAAGGTCTAACCCAAGTGGGGCTTCGGCTGAGCAACCCTGTGAGAACACCACGCTACACTGGCACAAAACTGAAAAGCGAAAGAGGGAAGCAGCCCTAACCCTGACCCGATCTTGCAGAGAGAAACATGATCTGGTGAAGTGGGGTCACAGCACTGTTGTTACCTGCAAAGAGGCACATTCACAGTATGTTAGATCATAAATAAAAGGCATCTGAGTGCATTGCACCAGGACTGCTCCATGCCACCTGACTGCAAGGGGTGCAGGGGAAGCTGGCAACCTGGACTGAGACTGCGGGCTGCACGTAAAAACTGATGGGTTTGCTGAGAGGCCCCTCTGCAAAAGCTTGCCCAGGGTCTATGCTGCAGCAGCCCGATTCACAAAAGTGCCAAACGCCCTTGTCATGATTTAACACATTACAAAAAAATTACAAACTCTCCATGCAGAGAGTTTCAGTTGTCATCACCAGCTTTGGAAGAGGTCAGAGCACCATGCCGTGATTTCTCACCTGAGGATGACAATTCTACATCAAATGTGTGTTTCCATACAGGAGCTGATAAAAATTTCCCTCAAATGGAAATGCAATACAGTGCCAGGGTATGCCCTGCAACAGTGCTCTGTATATCGAAAATTATTCACAGAAACCAACCTTTTAAGGTCCTTCCTTCCTGTAAATATAAGGTGCTGTATTAAAACAAATTAATGGTAATCTACTAATAACAAGACAGTGATGTAGCTGTGAGATCCCCCTAAAGCAAAATCCTGCCAATGCTAGTAATTGATTCAGCAATGTGCACCAGCTCAATGGCACAGGCATCTCCAATTCTTGGAAACATTACATCCAGTCTAATTCCCCTCCAAGGTCACCACAACCATCTGAAAATCCCTGCACATCATGACCCAGAGAGCTACGACTAACTAGCTGTTACCAACAGCCCGAGAAGTTGAAGCACAGTATTTGAAAGGCATCTGCCACTACCAGTGAACCTCTCAGCCGACCAAGCTACTGAAACAGTCTGGTGAGCAGTGGCTGAGAATAAATCTGTGAGAATAAATCTCTCTTGCAGCAGAGGATGCAGGGCATGCTAGGTTTGCCTTTGTGCTATTTGTTGCAATGCCTGTTTGCACATGCTTTATTGCAATGGAAAGAGGACAGGCCACCCTGCTACCTGATTGAAGTTCCTTCCTAATAAAGCTCAAACCAATGGACTCAAACTGCACATTCTATGCATAAGCTCTTTAAAAGGTCACTATAAGGTTATTCACACCATTAAATGATTTGATTTAGGATCAAATTCATTCAGAACTGACTACTGACTATAATGGAAGTTAAGTCTTAGAATCACAGACTCACAGAATCATTAAAGTTGGAAAAGACCTCTAAGAACACCGAGTTCAACCATCAGCCCAACACCACCATGACTGCTAAACCATGTCCCAAAGTCACAGGTCTACACATTTTTTTGACACCTCCAGGGAAGGAACATCCACCACTTCCCGGGACAGCCTGTTCCAATGCTTCACCACTCTTTCAGCGAAGCAATTTTTTCTAATATCCAACCTAAACCTCTCTTGTAGTCATGCCCAGTGAAAGCAGCAAAGGTATCCATCCTCCCACACTTCAAAGCATCACCTTGCAGTTTTGAGCAACAATTCAGCATGAGTTTCTCAGCCTAATTCTGCTCTCAAAAAATCTGCAATCGGCTTTCCACCTAGATGTGGAGGTAGTTACCAGAACCATTAAACACCAGGTATGAAGTCACATCAGAGGCATAAAAAACCAAGGAGCTACAGAAGGAAAAGGCTCTTCATATTTTCTACTCTAAATACACCAAATCACAGTGCACCTACTAGAGGATGCAGAATATCGTATGACTACAGACTATATACTTTCATGTCATATAATTATCAGTGAGGAAGTTGTATGTCTCCTCTCTTCTCATTGATAGGGAATGAAAAAGGAACAGCCCCTCACTATGGAAGTGAGAGCAATTGCTACACATACCACTGAATATTTTAGGGACAACTCAGTAGCTCTATGAACTGTATAACCTCAGACACTGCTACCTAGTTCACACTGAAATAGAGATTAAAGTCTCTCTAGGGCTGGATTCTCTACCTCCTACACAAATGAGCAACCTCTCTCAACGTAGGATCAGCAGAGGGAAAAGGACTACCCAAACAACTGAGGATTTGCTCGCTGACAGCACCAGGACTGCTTACCTAAGGGTGGATTAGTTAAAAAAATAAACAAATGCTGTAAATTATAGGTGGTGCTGCGAGCCCCACCTACACCTCGTATTGTTCAGCACTTCCTACTATAAAACCCTGCTGCCCTTTGCCAGCAGCTTTGCAAACCTGAACTGAAACTGGGATTAGAAACCTGGTAAGTGGCCTGGTATAGGGCAAGATATGGGAAACGGAATCCTGGGACAGAGGAGAAATGTGGAACAGAGAGCTGGATAGAAAAAAACAGGCAAGCTGGACAAGCAAAGCAGATATGAAAAGCAGGGGAGGTGAGCAGAGGGTGGGAGATCACAGGAAAAGGAAGGAGCAATGCACAAAGCAGAACTGGGAATTGCTGGGAAGAAAGCTGAGATGGGAGATTATGGAAGGCGAGGAGCTTGGGGCAGGAAAAAGAGGATGCAGGGCTGCAATGGTGCTTGTTAGGAAAGCCCACAGATACTGGGGAGGTGAATGACGCAGACAAGCACACTGACACACCGGGAAAGACATATTTCTTCACTCAGAGCTGAGTGCAACAAACATGGCACAGGGCCCACACAGAGATCATGGGGATGAGTTGAAACCCTGAATGCCCCTTGAAGCATCCAGCCCAACAAGGACACTGAGGATGGATAAAGTGTGCAAGCACGTTACTAATGACAGTGTCATAGTAATTTCAAGTGTTAGAGGCAACTTTCATTCTGAGATTTTGTACTTCCCAAGCACTTGGCTTTTGTACTGATATATTTTTTCAGAATAGATTTTCATACAAATGAAGGACAGTCTTATTTAGTACTTCTGCTCAGCACTTCACTAAGCAGTGAGAACCATCCACAGAGATACTCCAGCCATCTGAAGTTACCAGTCAAGTCATGCAAAACCCAACTTTCTTATTCCTTATCTGACTCTGGAAAATAGGAAAGGCCTATCACTGACATTGGTTGAATCCCTGTCCCATATCATGGTGCTTCTACGGAGAAAGCTGCTGCCACATGCCCCATACCCACCTGGAAGGATTGGTGGTTTGATATTTGATAGAGTTTCCTGCAGAAAATAAGGAAACTATAATCTCTCAGTCC
Source organism: Piaya cayana (assembly GCA_013389865.1). NCBI lineage: Eukaryota > Metazoa > Chordata > Aves > Cuculiformes > Coccyzidae > Piaya > Piaya cayana. The sequence continues at coordinate 151,428 of WAAB01025388.1, forward strand.
ATGCAGAGGACAACAACAACCCAATGAAAATGTCAAACCAGAAACCAGGCATACAAGACCAGATAAATTCAGTAAGATGTCACGATTCAACTACAGTCGAGGGTATTCCATACTTAATTTCTCAAACAACTGCTATTGTACTGTTCAAGCACAATATTTTTCCTTCAGGCTGAGAGGACGCCAAATCCACACTATTTCTGAATTTATTGCTTTTCTAATTGAAGGGGGGGGAAAAAGGAAAAAACATTGTCATTCCATATGCTTAGTACAAGTATGACTGAAAAATGACATGTGAGAAGCTTTTGCCAGGGTTAAGTCCTGACACAGCTATTGGAAAAACCCAAAATGAACATTTTATCCTGGCCAAATCAGTATTCTTTTCACTATTTATACTCTTGAATCCAGCAGCTGGAAGTGACGCTACAGGTCATGCTGTCCTAAGTGGACAAAGAATCTGAGGATCCTCTCAAGTTTTGGAGGTTTGTTTGTACTTCTGTTCTCCCAGTCAATACTTCATAGCGCTTCTGCGCTGATGCCAAGTTGCCTTGACTTTAAGTAGGGTACCCAGCTTTGGTTAGAACAGATTTTTCAGCTGGGAGTCTTCCATCTTAAAAAACAAAATGAGAGAGAGGAAAAACAGCACCATAGGATCAACATTGGCTGCTCAGTTGATAATACCCCTCTTTATTTGAAGTTATTTTTCTCCTTTCACCACCCACATTCATCTGGGACTTATTCAGTATTATTCTGTCTGACACTGGTCCAAAACAGCAAACAATTTCTGTAACAGCACAATAAGCAAAGTGGACCCTAATGGAGGAACATCATAGTCTAAGAATCCCCTTATGTAACATCCAATTATATACCAAAAATAATGTCAGAAAACTTGCAAGGAAGTTAGATACAGCTGTGCCTTTAACAGCTTTAAGTTCTCTGGTATCTGGTATCGGGACCTGCGTTTTACAAGGAAGGCAAAGTCTCTGCTGTACTTTGGCCTTCTGTCATCAGAGAAAGGTGGAGATTTATGCTCTCTCTCCTTTTAACTAAGACTCCTTCAGTGCCTTATTTTATATTCTTCCTGACAGGTCCCTATTTTGTGTTTTAAAAAACCCCTGCTCTCTCTGGGCTGCAGAGCAAAAGACCTTTCCTGATGAAACAGAAAACTCCTGCCATCAAGTCAACTGGCAAGAGGTGACGCTGTGGTTAAAACTGCGAGGATAAAATAGTTTGCCCAGCAACATATTAATTTCCAGTAGGATTTGATAAAATTGTAATTCACTGTCCAGAAAAAGGCTAAAACATTAAATATATTATACTGAGAAAGTCAAAATAGGTCATCCAATCAGCGTTATTCCCCCTTCATTTCAAACATAATACAAAGCAGTTAAGTAGTTTCTCTTGCAATTACCATCATCTTTGTCTCCTCAGTGTTTAAAATACACTGGAGATATGGAGCTGCTCTGGCTGTAGAGCAGCCCAGGCCCTGCTCCCCACCATCACCAACTTCTCAATAAATACACAGAGGTGAAATCCTATCTTCAACAGTTTAAACTATGATAATTGTATTTGTTTTTTCTAATTCCCTGGTTTATCACCTCACACGACAGACTCTTTCCCACTGAATAAGGAGGACTACAAATGCACTCAGTAAGAACCCAAACATCTCCAACTGCTAATGCACATCACAGTCCATCCTCCAACCAGGAGGACATACTACCTGTCAGAGCCCTAAAGAAGGTGGGCTAGAAACAGCCTCCCTGAGGAATGGCAGGGTTTTAAAGAACATTCCTGGATGTGAGAAGTCTGACATATGCTTCAAATGCATTTTACCTTAGAAAAAAAAAATGTTGGAAAGATTTTATTTATGTTTCTAATTAGGTAAACAGTATGCTTCCTCCACCTGCTCCAAGCTACCCCCCTAGGCCCAGTAGACATCAGATGTCTACGAGCATACATCAGGTTGATTTACTCCCTACTGTTAGTTTACAGAATCCTTCCTCCTCCCAGCCCCGTAGGCCACTACTTCATGGCCTACATGCTTTCCCTCTTTTTTTTTGTATGTAAAACAGCCTCACTATTGATTTTCAAATACCTTCATAAGCATGTAGCTCCCTTCCCTAGAGCTTTCTAAAAAACCAGCTCCTTATGAAAGATTTATCTCTTACCCCAAGTGTGCAAATCTTCTAGTGCATTTAAGGAGAAGTATTTTTGCCATCCATGAACCATGCCATAAGAGCAATGAGGCAATAAATAAATCTCTGCATTCTGTGGGAAGTAAGATTACACTGTCAACATCATAATGAAAATTATTAGGTTAGGAGCTTTTGGCCACTACACAAACTAGGCTGGAAAACTCTGGTCCAAACCATGCAGGGCTCTATCACAATTTCCATTTGAAAATCAAGGATTTTAGATGTGGCCTGTTTATCGAAGCCACATATGGGTTTCAGCCTGCACAAACGCAGAAGCTGTTTGCACAAGACTCACAAAATACTTCAGAGTTGTTACAGCTCCTCAGCAGCAGCAGCATTTTAGTTGCCAACACTGTTCTCCTACAGGGGAACTGTAGGACAGGAACCTCCCACCATAGGTCTTGATGAATACTTAAAGAAGTGCCATTCACCCTGAAACCTGACATCTCAGACAAATGGTTTTTAGTTCCCCCATATAGTGAAACTTTTAAACACAACAGATCATGTTGCACAAAAACAGGGACAGCAGCTTTATGTGTCTCAGCTTACAAACATCTCAGGACATGACTTGGACTGGCATCACCTTCTACAAACTCCTGGGGAAAAAAAAATTCTTTGAAAATTAGTTAAGGTCCAGAGCAGTTTCACAGAACAAAAAGTTACAGACTTTCAGGAAACCACATCACTGCTATCAGCACAAAACCAATTGGCATAAAAGGTGATAAAGTGGGAGCCTGTAAGAGTCTCACACAAAGACATTCTTTCTTGAGTGCTGTTCTCAATTATCAGATGCCAAATTTTATGTACTAAGCATATCTAGAACTTTATACATGAAACTGATAAATCCTCCATGAAGTACTAGCAAATATATTTACAAAAGATAGGTGTTCACTGCCTAACTTCACAAGTCAGCAACTTCTGATCTGGATTAAGTCTTGCATTCTAAGGTATGTTTACACTGCAAATTTCATGTGAGAAAGTAGTGCCAACTTTGGTCATAACGTGTCTTTATAGAATTGAAATAGGTGTTTCAAGAGCCAGCATAGAGAAAAAAAATATATACAGCAGACTTTAAGGGTGCTGGCACATAACTGGCAAGTATATGGAGATAATTCAGTCCATATTCTAGATAAAACAAATATGGCCCTGGAAATCATGTCCTAAATTGATTTCTTTGGAATAATATATTTACTCTTCTTCACCTTATTTTGGAAAAAAAAAATGCAGAAACCAACGTGGTACAGTATGAGAAAACACTAAGTTAAAAGGGCAAATCATCTACAATGTAGAGGTGCCGGCTGTCTGGGCTAGGTGAGTAGTTTGTATTAGAATATTATTAGGTAATTAATATGTTTTCCAACAAAGCTTTGTTTATTTAAGTGCAACACTATTACTAATGCTCCCTGGTCATGCTCAGTCTTCACTGGGAGTCCAGGCTCAGCTGCAATCAGGATTTTAAACACTGCTGGTTTGAGTCTTACTTACATTAATGCAAATGCATGTTGCAGTAGCAGTGTAGGAGAGCCTCACCCTGTTGCTTTAACATGGCCTTTAGCAGGGACAAGAGTCAGACTTTGTCCTCTTTACTTCATCTACCTGTGAAAGTTGCACTGACATAAACTGAATTGCATCCACGCAAACCAGTTTTCATTCCCGCCACTAACTGAGCAGTCGCAGCACTGGGAAAGCAGAGTGAGGCACGAGTGGACACGTGCCAACATGTTTAGGTGCTCCTCTATCTGTCCTCCCCCAGCTGACTGTTATCCATCCTCATCAGTGTCCCGACTTATCTGCTGTCTCCCACTTCTCTGGGGCAGGATAAGCAGATGTTACCTCCTTGTTTAAGTGCTGGCATCCAGCCTAGACCTGCCCTTTTCTAGTCAGAGAACTCAGGAGCCAGTAAGCCTACCAAAAAACCTTTTTCCTAGGACTATGTCCCACCCATTGGTCACAATTCCAGGTGTCCCCATGGCATCCACTGCTCCCTAGGGAGAACTAAAGGTCTAGGAAAGCCAGGGATGAGGAGTTGGGCCTGCAGGCACTGCAAGGTTGAGGGCTGGTTTATAAGCAGCCTCCAGGCAGACCCATAACACAACATGAAGTATGAAGGCAGCCTGAGAGGTAGATATAAAAGGAGAAAAATGGCACTTTTGACAGCACTCCTGCCCTCATTCCAGAGCTCTCAACACAGTTTTGGAATGGAGACGTCAGCGTGGACCCACCCTTCATCTCAGCACAAGCAATGGGTGAAGGGATGCAGAAGTGTCATGATCCGGTGACTCACCTTACAGAAACGCACCTCACTGCCAGCAGCACTCAGGTGCACAGCAGCCAGAGACTGCACAGGCAGAGCCCCACATCAACAGCGAGCAGCCTCCTGCCCCTCAAAGCAGGTGGGCAGCAGTCTCCAGGACACCTGGAGGCACAACCTGCAAAGGCACCAACAAGCTGTCAGTCCCACATGCCATCCTCTTCACTGGAAAGGGATCTTTCTCAGTCCCTCCAGCAATGACCTGCAGGCTGCCTCTGTCCTCTTGTCCCAGTGCGCAACTTCACCAGCAAGGGAAAAATGGCAAAGAAAAGCAAAAGAATACCTTACCAAGTAAACATTTTCACGTGAGAACCCAACATTTCATAATGTAGCTCTTGAGTACATAGCATGTTGTGATCAAGCGAGCAATTTATTCAATTTGTTAGCACACGTCTGTTATAAGAGCTAATTTTCACAAGGCATTTCTTTAGCAGTACAAATCCCCAGAAAGGCATTTCTCTGTCACTGGAATCTTACAAAGGTATTTTGTATCAGTGCAAGTATTTAAACAGTCTTTATTTTTAATAGGTACTAGTATACAGTTAGACAATTACTCCAATAAGGAAAGCCCAGGAAGGACACGTGCAGAGTTCTCAACAAGACACCAATGCTGTTAAATCCTAACTCACTGCAAACTCCATGCAAAGCAGCACTACAACCATGTCAGTTCTTGAGCAAATGTGCAAGGGTGGTGACCCAGAGAAAGGACTGGATTAGCAAAGTAAGCCTGGCTCCTCCTGGACTTCAGAGCTGGGCACAGTATCAGGAGGAACCATTCTGGCAAAAAGCAGTGCCATCATAGCAATGCTCTTCTCGTCCAGCCCCACTGCGAGGCAGCCCCTTTGCTATTTCACCACAGAAGCACTAATGCAACCACCTGCTTGTTCCCAACCACTTCAACTGCCCTGAAACTGTTCTTTGTCAATTCTGCAGCCTAATCACCTCCACACTGTATCCCCAACTGAAATGCAGCTATATGCTGCAACACACCCCACATAGCTATGAACCAGCCCTCTTACCTCCCACAAAGGCACCACATGCACTACACAACCCCCCCCGCTGGTGTTACAAAGGGAAAAAGGGAGAAGGTGTAGTAGGACAATGTCCTGGAGTATCCCAAGATAGGAATGAGGAATTGAGGGTTGGAGAATTGAGAAATGGATTTATACATATATATTTTTTTTATTTTAATATCAGTGTTTGGAAATTGAACAGGTGCTCTCTGCATGTTACTTTCCCCATCTCACAGGTTTTAGACCAATGACCTGTGACAACCCTTGCCCAATGTATTTTCCAGGAGATACCAGAGAAAAAGTAGCTGATCAATACAGCAAGACACAACTTGCTGTTTATGGAGACCATGCTCCACTTCAGCAGTGGTCTGCTCTCAACTCCAGAAACCTCAAGATGCATCACCCTGGACCACACAGACCATGGAATCATAAAATTATTAAGGCTGGACCTCTAAGATCATCCATTCCAAATCTGAAGATGACCTCCCTGCCAAGCACCACAGAGCACCCCAGCAACTCCTCGAACCCCTGCAGCTTCACACACGTGAGATTTTTCCTATCCTTCCACCCCAAAGAGGGGCTGGAGACACATCACTCCAATATCCCACTGAGAAACAGGGCTCTCTCTCCAGCTATCTCAATCAGAGAAGCAAGAGCTGTACCTACCACTAGGAAAAAAAACACTTGGAAACAGGTTGGTTTGCTTGGGAAAGCTAAGCTGATGTTAAAGAAATGTTAAATACACATGGGCAAGGAGTTGGTGCCTGTCAGTGGTGCAACGGTATCCCATCACACATAAGAACATCAGGAAACTGGCACAGCCGTGCAGAGAAGCACGGGATACCTCACCCTGACTTTGTCTGAAGCAAGTTAGAACAAAACATCTCATTCTGAAGGAAAATCCCCTTCTGTAGACAAGCCACTTTTTAATAATAAGTGCTAAATGGACTATTCAAGCAGGTAATTAATGTTAATTAACATATGTCAGGCCATAAATTGGCTAAATGCACCTCATTTTCCAAGCTTAGTGTGTGGCAATGCTCAGGAAATTGTAACAGAAAAGAACACTCCAAGTTTGTAGAAGCACAGAAAAAGAGCAAATAAAAGGTTAAGCTTAATCTTCACTTAACTTACGGTGTGCTGAGCCAGCACTACTGAAAACTGAATGCCTGTGCACATTACTTAAACACTTTATTTTGCTCCGAACCACTGCGCTACGCAGTGTCAGCCCTAAGAAAAGCCACATCGAACAAACCCTGCAGATCGCTGCGTGTGGTGTTACCAAGCAGGCCTTCATTATGATGCTCACTTCATGCTGTGGGACCTGGCAGCACCTCCTGCCCCAGGACCTGGTGGGGTTGTGGCCCCTTCCCCACGCTGGCTTGGGAACCACAGGTTTTTGTGGCAAGGGGAACGAAACATTAGCAGGATGCTCAGAGCTCACCCTCCTCCAGAGTCTGCCCTGAAACACGGCAGGTCTCGTACCTTTAAAATAAACTAACACTGCCATTTTATAACCCTGCCCTTGGGCACGTTTTCTGTGACAGGTAGTAGCAAGGCTTTTTTAAAAAAAGTGGGAGAGAAACAAGAACACACAGAGATTTCAAGTCTAAGTAACAACTTGCATTGGGGAACACTTTAGGTTTCTCCCTTGGCAAGCCGCCACTACGCTAAGACCCACTGTAATTGCATTGCAAATAAGAAACAATCTTCACAAAAGATTTTCCATACTTCCACGCAAAGCATTTGGCTGCCAAAATCTCACAGGGCACCTTGCGGAGGCTGCCACCTAGAGAAACGCTTTGGCTGGTTATTCTTAGTTTTCCCTTATCTCCGAGGCAATCCCTTTGGCCTCGCTTTGAATCCAGCACACACACCGTGATTTTCTGGGGTGATTTCACACTTGATCTCCCCCATCCACACCACACAGGTTGGCTGAAAACAGCAGGGTCACCGAGGAGGGGTGCACGGGGACTGCACGCGTTCCAGCACTGCCTGCCTTCTGCAGAGGATACCACTGATGCCGGGTTTCTACTTTGTCCGTGTCAGCACAAAGAGCTTTCACAAAACCACCGGGCTAACCCTAATCGCTCGCCTTTCTAAATGCACCAGCACGTGCCCAGCCTCCCCTAATCTCCCAGGATTACAGCAAAGTGGTGTAGCACCACCGAAATGACCCGAATACAAAATGGCCTCGCGTGTAAGGCACCGCTTGCTTTCCCAGAACAAAACCAAGCAGAGGCAGGATGTCCCAGGGTAGAAGCACCAGGACCCCTCTCTTCCTCAGCCTGATGGTCTCAGACAGTGCTTGCTCAAGTCAACACCATGTCATGGATATAAAAGCCACTAAGGTCATTTAATTTTTATTAGCATTAACCATGTACTTTCAAACACACAGGTAAGTGTAAGGGCCAACTCTCCAACTCTCAAGCTTCCTGTTTTAAGTACGCTCAAATATTGACATTAATAAACTATTACAGATGGTGCTGATGTTGCATAACTGTTTCAGGCAACCTTCTGTCTCCAAATAACTGAGGAACACTGATCCCAGTATTTATCACACAGGTCTACCTGACAGTGATACTATCTGGCATCATTCACTGGAGGTTTCCCATTCACATCAAAAGTTGAGTTTATCAGAGCCTATGACTCTTTGCAGCTGATGACATTCACCAAGGCAACCTGTTTCTATCTGCATTTACAGAGTCCTTCAGTGCTCCTCACTGTCACACCACGGATCAAACAATGTCAATGATTCTGGGAGAGCATCTCAGTCTCTCCTTCTCTCCTCTAGTAGCTGTCGCCTGCCTGAATGAGCTGCGGAAAAGTGAGATCTTTGATGTACGTTACAGATATAAAATAATAATGTTGACTAATATCTACACATGAATTCTGCTGGAAAGTTTAACAAGTTATTTGTTACTTTGATACTAAAGTATATGCTTCTGATGCAAGAAGCTTGTTATCTAGCAATTTCAACTTTGAGGCTGGAACTGTACATCTCTCTACACTGCTCAGCACAAAATTCACTTACAAATGTTACTGAGTATTTTAGTTAAAGCACAACATAGTAACGCTTTGATCAGGTAAGATGCTTAAGCAGTAAATTTAAGCACACAAGTAATCCCAGTGGAGTCCCAAGGATCCATTCACATGCTTAAATCTGTGCTTGCTTCAGTAAATCAAAACTTAAAATAATCAGACTACAGTTTGTAACTCAAACCCTACTGCATGGACAAGCAAGGCAGCTTAAAATCAAGGCAGGGAAAAATTTTAAGAATATAGTATGAAGCTGGGAAACAGTCTTTTACAAAAAGGAGGGAAAAAAGGGGGGGAGAAAAAGCATCAGAACAAATATGTAACTGATACAACACTGGTTTTGTGCTGCCACTCTTGATGAAGATGCTGTGTGCCACTCCAAGGAAAGAGAAATGAGAAGAACAGAGAGTGGTGTTGCTTTCTTCACCATCTTTTGCAAAAAGATGATAAAGTCCGACACGTCTGTGTATCAGCATCTGGCTAACAGATTTAGACATCTGTCTCCATCACTGGCAAACTTCTCAAGTCTTTTCAAGTCTCAATAATCAGAGAAAAGACTCCTGCCTTTGCTACGCTGAAGTGACTGCAGCCCTTCGGCACACGCTGGTCAATAAAACATGGTAAGGAATGATGAAATGACCATGTACAAAGTTTACAAAAATCTCCCTTCCAAATTAAATATCCCAGCCACCAGTATTTACCTTTCATGAGGAAAATGAATGCAAGAGGTAGAAAACAAAAACTTCTGATAGGGAAAAAAAGCAAATGAAAGCAAATCAACTGCATTTAAATTTGGGAATTGCGGGTATCTGCGTATAAAGGACCAGACTCATAGCCTTGCATACCACTCAGCAAAGAGGAAAATAGTCCCCCTAGTGTACTCTTCATGTAGAAAAGACTGTTTCACAAGATAGTACTGCAAGAAATTACAAAATAACACTATAGGAAGAGATATGGAAGCACTTAAGCTAGACCGAAACCAGGCACCTCTGCTGTATACACAGACACAAAGGTGTTTCAGTTTTGTATTTCTAGATTAAGGGAGCTGAGTTACTGCATTGTAAATACCTGGGGGACGAGGGGAGAAGAAAAAAGGTATTTTAAGTCAGTACCCCAGCTCTGTGACTGCATGGCATCGACAGGGTAGCAGATACTTGGATTTGGCAAGACGGGTAGCTCTGCTCATCAAGGAGCTCTATGGAAGTACCTGGAACAGCTGTCTGGCACAGTGCACTTCACAAGGGTGAAACCAGCTCACCCTCAGACCTTTTTCCTCCCCCCGCAGTGATGATAAATATAAATACCGACACTCCTTCAGTATTCAAGCACCTAAACCCTTCCCGGCGATTTGGAGGCATACGGGATTGTATCAAAGCACACTGTGTGGCACACGATAGTGCCTGCAGCATTCTGGTTCTACAGCGATGCCCCGTACACTACTGCGGTAGCTGGCTGTCAGGATTAGGTTAACTAACGTCCTAACAGGTCCTGGGTGAGGGGGGATCAAAGAAGATTGTTGGGGAAGAATGGGGTGTTGGGTAAACTTTATCTGAATTAGCAGAAATGCAATATATGCCTTCCTAACCACAGCTGAAATACTCACTTCTGCTTTAATGCCCAGGACAAAAAAAAAAAAAAANAAAAAAAAAAAGAAAAAAAAAGAAAAAATGGTGATTGTTGCAACTTTAATTTATAGCTCTTAAAATAATTGTTTTGAGGAGCATAATCCCAGCTATGTTTATGGATTATGGTATTCAGCACATCTCACTGGAAACAGTATTAATATTTCATATCTAATAATACATAAGGTAATAAACTCAAGTTCTCATCTTCCCTTTGTTTAAAATGACAATTTTCCCACTCGGTGCCAGAGCAGAATACTGTTAAATTGGCTTGCTGCCTTCAAAGACAAACTTAGCTGTGTAAAAATATTCTAAATTATGATAAAAGCTTTTTGATACAGAAGTATCTTCTGTTCATTTAAAATCTTGGTGTAACTAGCAATCTGAAAAGTCTGATGTGAAAAGCTGACATTAGTTCCTGAAGAGTTGTATTCATTACCTGTGAGGGAAACAAAGATAATAATCACATATAATGTGTTTTAGCATTGGGAGGCTAAGATGGAGACTCCATTTAAGGAGTGTTGCCTCTGCACAAACTAATTTACGTTCCAGCCAAGAAACCAAAATAGTCTTCTTCTGAATGTATACACATACATTAAAAGAAACTCTAGTCCTGCTAAGGAATTAGTATTTTGCAGTCTCGATCATCTGGCAAATTATTAGCTCCTGACCTCTCCTTTGCCCCTTTTGGTACATCCCTACCACCGATGCAAAACTGCACCCAGCATTAATGCCATCGAATGCCTTACCCTAATTTCCAAAAAGAACCCACAGTTATTACCATGGCAGAATTTTCTGCTACCAGTGTGCCTGCATCTCCTCAGAAAGGTCATCTTAAAGGCTTGAGAGAAACTTCTAAACTAAATTATATCAGAGGAATCTCAAGGGATCCAAGTTTTTAACATTTTAATTAGCTCCAAGTACCAGTTAATGCTGCTCAGCAAAAGAATCAATATCAAATTAACAGTATAAATTGTCAGAAAAATTGTGACTGTATTAAGCATACTAATCAATGTAAGCACTTTGCGTTATGGCCCAGATTCTGCTTCTGCTGAAGCAAATGGGGGGGTTGCCATCAAATCCAGCTGAAAGAGCATCAGCCCCACTTGTTCACTAAATCTGCCGGTGAATTGAGTATCAAGAAGTTACTGAAAATTCAATGTATCATATAAAAAGGCTGGATTTGTCATATCAACTGACATCTAAAGCCACTGCTTCTGTGTGAGACCAAACAACTTAAGAAGGCACGGGTTGTCATTGGAATATGTACCCTTTATCATACTCTGTGTCACACTTGTAAAGTCACATCAAAATTCAACACCTAATACAGAGGCAAAAGCTGTAAAAAGGATCTGTGTTTTGAAAAGCCTTGTCTTGAATCAGCTACACAACCAATAAACTTTGTGTTTGTATTTTCCCCAGCCCGAGGCACGTCTGTCGGTGAAACACTTCCTCTGCAGTACTTCATTTGGAAGGTAAAAATCATACAGCTGCACTTCAGCTCCTAGCAGGCGCCAAAATATGAGACAGGGTTGCTAACACGAAAATTGCCAGAAATGTTTCATCCATACAGTATTTCTGACTGATGTGTACACACTAAGTAATCCTCCGACCCAAAGATAAAGATTCAAAGAGGGAATTTAATTTCTCTGTAACTCAGTAAAACTTGCTGGCAAATTTGCCTTTAGTCATTTATTCAAAAACTCGGTCTCGGATGCTGCCGGTATCGGCCCTTGGCAGCAACTGAACCGTACCGGGATTTCCCTCCACAGTGTCGACATTGAGCAGCACCTGCGTTTCTGTACAGCTGCAAGTACGTGACATTTCAGTGACTAACAGGCACTAATGGATAGACATGAAAAACGAGGAAGAAGAAAGCAGTTCTGGAAGTCACTTCCAATGCACTTTACGTGCAGCACCAGCTCCTGGTAGGCCTTATCGGACTCTGCCTGAGAGCAAAACCCTGCCCGCCTGCAACGTGCTTTTGCACGCGCTAAGTAAACAAGCCACAAATCCAGATTATTTTTTTCTCACTTATTAAAACAGTAGCAATCTGAGCTGCTAACTGCCGCAATGCTAGACAGAAAATATTCGGATATACGGGATTTAGCAGCAGACAGTTTCCTTATAACACTGGCATTGCAGGAAACACAAAAAACAAGCATTCCCGTGGCTGAGCAGCCAATAACTCCACGCTTTGATTAACTTTATGAAGAAATGTCAAGACCCGAATTTCCCTCTATTGCCTTTGAGGAACGTGTGGGAAACCACTGGGATTTTTCTTGACAAAACTAACAAGAGTCGTTCTGTGTTTGAGCTTTGAGACACAGAGTGACCCTGTATAAAAGCAACTCAGCTTATTTCCAGCAAAAGTTACACTGAAGATACCTAGAACTTAAAATATATATAGACACTAAATAAATAAACCACAACCAACCAACACACACAACCAAACCAAAACAAAAAAACCCCCACCTTTAAATTTTCTTTTCTTTTTTTTTTTCCTTCTTTCTCTTTTTCTTTCCCTGCTTAAGGGCTGGTGCACCGGAGAAGCCAGCTCCGTTCCAGCGTTCCCTTTCCCAGAGTTCAGAGCCCTCATCGCTCACACCCAGCGTCAGGAAAGGACCAAAACTTTTATTTTCCCCTCCTCTGACAGATGGGCAGTCAGACAGACAGACAGATAGGTGATAGATAGACAGATGGAAAGACAGATAGATACATACATAGATGGATAGATGGACAGACGGAAAGACAGACAGACGGAAAGACACACAGACAGACGGAAAGACACACAGACAGACGGAAAGACACACAGACAGATAGTCGGATGGACAGATTGACAGTCAGACAGAGGGACAGGTAATCAGACAGTCAGATAGACGGACAAAGAGACAGTCAGTCAGCCAGTTCTGCGACGGGGCGGCGGAGGCAGTGTGGTCCCCGCAGCCGGGCGAGCGGCAGCGCCGTCGGGGGGAGCCGCGGGCGCCCCGGGCCCCCCGTGCTCACCTTCCAGCCGGCCGAGCTGTTGCTGTCGCCCTTGTCCTTGAAGTAGGGCACGCAGCGGACCATCCAGTCGTAGATCTGCGAGAGCGTGAGGCGCTTCTCCGGGGAGCTCTCGATGGCGCGGGTGATGAGGTCGGCGTACGAGAGGTTGCCCCACGCGTTGCGCCGCGACGAGCACTTCCTCGGCGCCGCCGCCGCCGCCGCGNGGGATGACGGCGGCGGCGTCGGCGGGCGGCTCGCCGGCGGGCTTGGCCGGGCTGGGCTGCAGCTCGGGCCTCTGCAGGGGCCAGGTGCAGGAGCGGGGGCGGCTCTGCGGCTCGAACTCGGGGTCCAGCTCCACGTCCAGCGGGGACGGCGGGGCGGCGGCGGGGGGCGACGCCTCTGCCATCTTAGCTCTGCGACGGGGCGGCCCCCGCTCCTCCCGCCGCCGCCTCCTCCTCCTCCTCGGGGCCCGCCGGAGCCCTAGCAGGCGGGCATGCCCCGCGATCCTCGGGGGAGGAGGGGAGGAGAGAGAGAGGGGGGAAAAAAAGGAGGGAGGAGGAAAAAAATTAATAAATCCACAGAAACACGGGATTAGGAGCCGGAGCGGCAGCGGGCGGCGGAACGGCGGCCGCTCCCGCGGTGCGTGTGTGCGTTTGTTTACGTTTCACTCCATGCAGATGCAGAAGTCGCTCCGGCGGGAACCGAGCGGTATTCCAGCCAGGAGAGGCCACCCCCCCGCTCAGCCGCCCCCGGCACCTCCGAGCCGGCTCCTCGTCGCTCCCGCAGATTATCTTCTCTTTCTCTGAAGGGGGAGTGCTCCTCTGCCCCCTTCCCCGGCGGGAGGGCAGCGAGAGGGGGTCCTTCGGGTGACGCCGAAGACTTTTTATTCCTTCTTCGAGACGCCCTACGGGGAGCCGAAGTCCTAGCGTACATCCAACCGCGATGCCAGCGTGGAGGCTGTCGCTCTGCGGTCCCCCCCGAGCCACACGCCGGCAGCCCCCCAAAACCTCACAGGGAGGGCGGGAGGAGGCCACCCGGGGGCTGCTCCGTTCCAAAAAAAATAATAAATCCTTCTTCGTGCTGGGGGGAAAAAAAAAAAAAAGCAAACGCGGCGTGAACAAATCAAATCGCCAGTCTTCCAACAGGTCCAGAAGCTTTAAGCCCTCCCTAGGGCTGCCAAAGAGAATAGGTTTTGTTCCAGCATCAACACCACATTCATAACCTCCTTGCTCCTGCTGCTGCCATCTTGACAGTTTTTCCCCCCCCTTCGCTCAAGTCATTTAAAAAGCGCAGGCAGGGGAGGCAGCGAGAGCCACGTCGGGAGGGGACGGAGACGGGGGGGGAGCCGACAGCCACCTCCACACCGGCAGAAATCGGGATCCGAATCCACGGGAGGAAGAAGCGGCGCTGCCGCACGGCTGCCGCTCCTCCCGCTCCTGCGCCTTCAGCTCCGAGGAGCCTTTCCCTTTAAAGGCGAAGGAGGCGAAAGCGGCGAACCCTCTCCCTCTGTGAGCGGCCAGCGAGAGGCAAACGATCCGCCTGCCGCCGCCCGCCCGAGCAGCCCGTCACCCTCCTCGCCTTCCACATCCCTCCTCCGCCTCCTAACAACCACCGGCAGCGACACAAAGTTATAGCCACACGCAGCGAGCCCCGGCCCCGCCGCCCCGCCCCGCACGCACCGCCCACGGGAGGGAGCGGGCGGCGCCGCGCAAGGGCCGCCCCGTCGGGGCGGGGGCGCCGGGGCTGGGGAGGGGGAGGTGGGGAGGCTGTCGGGACCTGCCGGAGAAAGCAGAACGCCTTTCCCTTCGCTCGGGAGAAGCTACCCAGGAGAGCGCAGGAACTATTGCCAAGGGTTGCGTTTAGCCCTGGCTCTCTGCGCCTCATGGAATCCAAACGGGAACGGCAGGAGCAGCCGTTTCGGTTTGCAGTCCCGCTTCGCTATATCATAGAATCATAGAATCACCGGGTTGGAAAGGACCCACTGGATCATCGAGTCCAACCATTCCTATCAAACACTAAACCATATCCCTCAGCACCTCATCCATCTGTCCTTTAAACTCCTCCAGGGAAGGTGAATCAACCACCTCCCTGGGCAGCCTGTTCCAGTGTCCAACGACCCTTTCTGTGAAATTTTTTTCCTAATGTCCATTTCAAACCTCCCCTGGTGGAACTTGAGGTCATTTCCTCTTGTCCTGTCCCCTGTCACTTGGGAGAAGAGGCCAGCTTCGTGGTCTCCACAACCACCTTTCAGGTAGTTGTAGAGAGCAATGAGGTCTCCCCTCAGCCTCTTCAAGACTAAACAACCCCAGCTCTTTCAGTCGCTCCTCATAAGACTTGTTCTCCAGCCCCTTCACCAGCTTTGTTGCTCTTCTCTGGACTCGCTCCAGAGCCTCAACATCCTTCTTGTGGTGAGGGGCCCAGAACTGCACACAGGATTCAAGGAGCGGTCTCACCAGTGCCGAGTACAGAGGGAGAATAACCTCCCTGGACCTGCTGGTCACACCGTTTCTGATACAAGCCAAGATGCCATTGGCCACCTTGGCCACCTGGGCACACTGCTGGCTCATGTTCAGTCGCTGTCAACCAACACCCCCAGGTCTTTCTCCTCCAGGTAGCTTTCCAGCCAGGCTTCTCCTAGTCTGGAGCTGCATAGGGTTGTTGTGCCCCAAGTGCAGGACCTGGCATTTGGCCTTGTTTTGGCTTTGCCCGGCCCACCTGGCCAGGCGGGATCATGGCTTCGATGCCCGCTGCCTGGCCTTTTTCCCCAAATCCAGCTTTGGCTGCCAGTCACAGCGGAGGAGTGTTTCATTTCTGACTTGTTTCTGCTGGTCATAAATCATCGGTGCTCTAGTTGTTCTGGTAAACTCTAAATTCAGAGTCCAATTCCTTTTTTTTTTTTTTTTGAAACCTTTCGTTCCACCTGCAAGTGGTAGGGCAGCATGTCTGGGCACATCCGCATGTGAACGAGATCCCACTGTCCTTCTTCCTCCAAAGCTGTGCCCTGGCAGAAAGCCCTCCAAAATAGCTCACTTGAAATGTAGTTAATTATGGGTTGGAAAAGGGGTGACCCACAAAGCCAGGAACATAGAGCTATTAATACAGAGGTAGTTATAAATACATTACATAGCTATGTATATGTATCAGCTCTCACCTCGCTTTGTGTCGACCTAAACTACAGACTAGATTGAGCATGAAAATGGTGTTGTCTTCGATACCAGATATAGACGACTGCATGTGCTGAGGAGTAGGTGTACTTCTGAAGCGCTGCTATATAGAATTAGCCAACACATTGTATGATTCCCAGTTTATTTAGCATTATAGACCAGCAATGAGATTTGAAAACCATTTGGTTTCATTGGAAAACAGCAAGGCCCTGATCCTGCATGCCTTACATGTCCTGCTAAGGAGGGACTAAGGCCCTCAGGGTCTAGTTAAGTTTTGAATTCAAGTGGCACTCACGTTAGGAATAGTTTGGCATGATTTTATTACAAGGGACAGCATTTCACCACATATACAATTAATCCTCAGTTATCTAAATATAGTAGGAGATGCTGAAATAATCAGAATGAATGCCGGTTTGAGCGATGGAAGTAATTTTCACTGCAGCTCCATTTTGGATCACGACATTGCATGCCCTGCAATGGCTTTTGTTGTAATGTGGTTCTTTATGGGACTGCAAGGCAGCTCAAAAAGGCACTAGCTACTCTGCACCTGGGATACTGGTATTTGTGTGTATGACTGACTTGGTAGGAGAGGAGAACTGCAGTAGCATTCAAGAGCCAGGAACCAAGATCAGACAAGGCTGGGCATGATAAGAAGTTGCTTAGTCCAACGCCGTATCTCCAAGAAGCCTTTACTTGCGGCTTTCAGCAGCTCACCAAAGAAGGCTAGCTGCGGAGACATGACTGATGCTCTGTCCTTTCCCAAAACCCACTACTGCTTGGGCCTGGTTTGGACCGGTACAGAAACCTTTCACTTCTTTAGGTCCTGAGGCTCCAGGGGAGTGTAGTACTTTGACCTTGGGCTGGAATACAAGCTGCAAATCCAGTCCTAATTTATATTATCAACTTCATTTATTTATTTAATTGGCATTGCATTACTGCACAGGCATTGCGATTAGGCCTCATTGTGCTGGGCGAAGGCCTTGCACATGGTAAGAGATGCTCCACTCCCTGGCAGAATTGCAGCCTAAGTAAGGCAGGCCAGGGTGGGAGAAAGGAAATAAGTAGTAACCCTATTAAAGAGATGATGGACTGAGGCACAGAGCAATTATATGCCTGTGCTGAGATCATACAGGAAGGCCATGTCAGAACTGAGAAATAAAATGAGATCTCCTGAGCACCAGCCCTGGCCCTTTACTGCAAGATAGTCTGCCCTCTTCAGAATTCACCGGTGTATCAGCCATTCAACCTTTATCACGTAAGTCACCGTACCAGTTCTTCTCAGCTCCACACAGCACGTGTGTGCCCATGATACTGCAGTTTAAAGGAGGAATTAAAACCACAGTACAATACGTGTTCCTGCACATTTTCCTTGCCAAAAGTGCACACACAAAACAGAAAGGCAGAGCAGCCCTTCTTATCGCCATTCTGTGGCTGGGCCCACTGAAATACGTAGAAAACCGATCAAAATTGAATCTAAAGCCTGCACTATTTCCAATCCCTTTCTCTAAGTACTTAAATGCCCCAAGGCTGGGATTTTCAAAAAGGCTCCATTTATAGGAGTTTTATCGCTGACTTCAACAAGAATAAAGTTAGGCCAGCCCTGAGGCCATGTGAAAGCCTCGCTCACTTCTTGTGGCTGCTTAGACTGCAAGTGTTTGGGGGCAGTGCTGTGTCTTCCTCTGCATCTTTTGTCTACTGTCCCCTCTCAAGGTTACATCAAGAATGTGTACCCATCACAGTAGCTGATTATACAGATCTGGTAGAGTCAGAGTTACTCCGCAGCCCTGAGTTATCTCTGTGGGTGATCTCACAGACCATGCAAGAGCCATCAGATGTGACTGCTTTAACGTTCCTATGACAGCACTCTGGGTGGGAATCCTCATGAGTGATTTTTGCATTGAGATTAACTCTTTTGGGCTGCTATGTTCAGCTACAGCAGGCTATCATCAGCTCAGTTTTCATTCTCATTCTTCCATTTTGTTGATTCAGAGAGCCACCTTCTCATAAGGTAACAGTGTACCAGTTCACGGCGGTAACCCAGATACGATCACTCCTTTATTCTGCCATAGCCTACATTCTCCTGGACTCGGAGGTCACATTTCTGGCTTTACCCCTCTTACACAAATAACTTACCATGGTTGGAGCTACAGTTGAGGGTGGGGGTGATGGGGACCTGGAACAACTTCTCATCATTACATCACTATAGAAATCTGTGAAGTCTACCAGCCTTCAATAAAACAACGTTATATTGCAGTTATATTAACAACACTGGCATTGTCTTTGAGGACTTCATACAAACTAGTATATGACAGGCTGTTTTCTAAGCCACCTGCAGCTGTGTTTCCAAGAAGTTTGTGTCTACTGCAGTAACTCTGTCTACCCCTCCCAGACACCCCCTGAGAGAGCAACTCCCTTAGTGTATTTTTTGTTCTTCCCACAGTTCCTTATTATGTCCTTTAAACACAGACTGGGCAAAGGGCAGTAGGTTTTGTGACTGATTCAGAGCAACCTATGTGCTGATTAGAAAGAAATGTCATCTATAAGCCAGCCAGCTTTGTACTTTGAGACTTTAACCTTTCTACCCAGTTTGGCTAAAACTGGCTAATAGGTTCCACAGTTATTAAGGGGAGATTGGCTGACTGGCAGATAGACATAGAGCAAGGGTCCAGATTATGCCATGGAGACACAAAGTGTTTGCCAAAGAGGGCTACGCAGTTCTGACTGTAAAATTTTCCTCTAAGTGATGAACAGCAATTTAAAGATCAATTGAATTTGGACTTCAGCCTGTGAACTGGCTGACTGACCGCTGTAACGGAGGGGAGGGGAAGGAAGAGAAATGCAGTAGCAGAAGGAAACAGTGACATTACTACTGTGGAAAGAAGAACTCTTTCCTCAAGTGGTTTTGACAATTTGGGGACCAAACCCTACATGTGGAAGCATTCAGGTCTGTATACATCTACAGTCAAGCACCCACTGCTGAGGAATTCTTGATCCATTCCTGTACCATGTGGAATAGGGTGACCAGACCATTCACCTTTCTGGAAGAAACAATTTTTACAATGAAACCTCCAAAAAAAAAATGCTTGGGTAAAGAGCTGTGAAGCTGAGGAAGTGGGAAAATTCAACCTCGTATCTTCAAATTGTCATTAAGGTAGCCTCACGTCTGCTGAAGCTGCATTGCCAAGGCCCACTGAAAAGGGGCCAAGAAAGTCTCAGTTTCTTGTGGGCTGAAGTAGCAGGTTTCTAACAGTGTTTCGTACACTTAATAAAACCACAAATAGCACACAGCAGTGTTGCCAGCTTTCTCAGCTTTATTTATGAGCTCCACAATACTGGTGTTTTCCTGAAATCTCTGTTCTTAAAGTCCCATTAAAGGAGCATTTCAACTTCCATTTTAAACCAATAGCCAAGTTCCCGATGCTCTATGGATGCGACCCAAGTATACTTTCAGGGCCAGGAGTGAAGCAAGAGAAAAAAAGCCACCATCTAATTGCATAATTTGAAGTCTTCTAAAACCCAGTTTTTAAGATGACATTATGCTACTCAAAACCTTGCATCATAATTTTTGAATACTTGGGAGTACGTGCAATTATTGAGTTTATATCGTCAGGGTGAAATGAGTCAAACTGCTGAGATCTGGCAAGAAACTCCACCTTTTTTCTTCACATTCAGCTAGGATGATATGAAAGGGTTTCATCCTCACAACAGCAGTTTCTGCTAAGGATTCAAGGAAGCATTTAATCATCTCCCCTGGTCTCTTCGCCTTGTCGGGACACCTCCTCGAGCCGACCTGTCCGGTGTGGGGACAGCTGTGTCCCTCTTGGCCCGGTCCTGTCCGAGAGCCGTTCTGCCTCCTTGTGCAACCCGGGCGCGTCACTTCACCCGTCTCTGTTACACCACGCGGGCTCCATTACGTCCACTTATACCTTAATTACTCCTTTATTATAACTTAGCACCTTCCCTTGCCCACGCAGCGGCGCGGCAGCAGGCGGAGGGGTTAACTCGCCGGGGTGGCAGCCACAGCCCAGCCCGCACCCGCCTCGGCCCCGCCCCCCTCGGAGAGCTTATAAAGGCTAGGCAGAGACCACGCCCCCTCCAGTCTAGCCCGCGCCCCTCCTTCTACTAGGCCACGCCCCCTCAAGAGGAGCATACGTCATATAGCCTAGGCCACGCCCCCTCCCTCGCCACCACCCCGGGTGCGCCGAGCAAACAGATGATGTCATGCCCGGGAGCGTCACGTGACCGCCGCGGCGCGCCCTCGCCCTCCCATTGGCCGGCGCCCGTCGCCCGTCGAGGCAGCGGCGCTCCCCATTGGTCGGCGCCGCCACCCCTTTGGAAAATAATAAACAATCGAGTAAAATGCGGCTTGGGAACAGGGGATGCGGTGCTGAGGCCGGGAGGGTGCGGGCAGGCTTCGCACACGAGCATAAAAAGCCTTTCCCGAAGGTCCCGCGGCACCTGCCTGGAAACAGCCCTCAGGCAGGAGCGGCGGCGCCACCGAGGAACAGGCGAAGCGCTGTCCCGGGGTTCCCGTGCATCAGAGCTGGGTGAAGCCACCTTCTGGAAGGGACTCGCAACCCTGCATGAGGCCGGAGGGAAAGGGGCTGGTCCCTTGTCTGGCCGCGGAGTAGAATCACTGAAAAGACCCCCAGAATCACCGAGTCCAACCATTCCTATCCAAGCCATGCCCCTCAGCACATCATCCACCCATCTTTTAAACACCTCCCGGGAAGGTGACTCAACCACTTACCTGGGCAGCCTCTGCCAGTGCCCAATAACCCTTTCTGTGAAATATTATTTCCTGATGTCCAGTCTGAACCTCTCCTGGTGGAGCTTGAGGCCATTCCCCCTTGCCCTGTCCCCTGTCACTTGGGAGAAGAGGCCAGCTCTCTCCACTCTAAAACCTTTCAGGTAGTTGTAGAGAGCAATAAGGTTTCCCCGCAATCTCCTCTTTTCAAGGCCAAACAACCCCAGTTCCTTCAGCTGCTCCTCATAAGGCTTGTTCTCCAGCCCCTTCACCAGCTTCATTGCTCTTCTCTGGACTCACTCCAGAGCCTCAACATGCTTTCTGCAGCAAGAGGCCCAGAACTGAACACAGGATTCAGGGAGTGGTCTCACCAGTGCCGAGTACAGAGGGAAAAAACTTCCCTGGACCTGCTGGCCACACTGTTTCTGATAAAAGTGAAGATGCAGTGTGCAATGTGCCTAGAGGTAGGGCATGGATAGGGAGACCCGAAAGCTACATCTCTGAAGCTGTGGCATCATCAGTTCTCTTCACTGGGACAGAAAAAGCATCTGTCCTGTGTGCATGGTGCTGAGAAGAGATGCGGCCTTGATCCTTGTGTGGTTGTAGTGGTGCTTACATGCTGCAGCAGTAAAATAACCACCTTTCATTGTTCTGCTTCCCTCTGCCTGCAAACATAAGGCATGCTGGTCAAGAAGAGACTTTAATCAGGGATCAGACAGGGAGAATGAGGGTTGCAGGAAAGGATTTCCTTTTGCTGAGACTCTCAGTCTGGCCTCTCCCTGTGAGAGCAGGTGCCTGCATACTGCCTGTTTCGGTTCCTTCAAAGAATTAATAATTTTCTCCTGTATATGACCACTGGAGGAAGAATTCCAAGCACCTCCATCATTCAGTATGATCAGAGCACTTGCTTAGAAGCTGGAGATGTGGCTCATGGTCCTTTTTGCAGAACTTCTTGTTTCGTCCTCTGACAAGTATTTGACATAAAGTATATAGAACAAACTTGGAAAAGGGGACTGAAATCCAAGGCTGTTTCCCTCCCTCCCCCATGGCAATGTTGTTATTGCTAGGTCATGGCCTCTCCTTGATTGCTCCCATGAATCCTGGATCTCCACCCTCTCCCCCAGGCAGCAGTATGGGTTCAATGGGCTAGTTGAAAATGGGGTGCATGTTAGGTGAGCCTACCTCCCAGGTAAGATACTCTCCAGGAAGGTCAGAGGGAGGCATCTGAACCCCATCAGGCAGGAGCAGGGACATGTTGACCTTGGTTCTCTTGATGTGGGGGACACTGCAAGCTACACAGCGGGAAGGAACCCCCGCCACAGGGAGTTAGCAAAGGGTTCAAAGGAGCTGGGGAAGTATTAAGCAAAAGCAGTCAGCAGCTCACCACATGGTGGGGAAGTTGATAAGCATTTGCAGCTGGTTTTCTCCCTCTGCCACCCTGGAGCAACTGGGCAGCTGCTGACTCAGGAGCTGCATCGAGTTGGAGGAATGGGAAGAGGGTCATGTTTCCTGAGTGCCTGAGACCCTGCAGTGAGCAATGGGACAGAAACAGGCACCTCATGCCTCCTGTCCCATCTTGGAAGAATGATCACAGCACTATGCTGTAAGGTGCTGGAGCCTGCTGGTATGTGTTAGATGTGCTCTGAGGAGGACATGCAGCCAAGGCGTGGGTCTTGTCTTGCATGGAGGAGTGTTTGAGCTCCAAATTCCAGCACTGGACCCAAGGGGAAGAGAGGCATGGAGCTTCCCAACATGGGGTGGTTTGGGTATGTTAAAAGCAGAATGTCCTGTATCTTGGGATGCTGACAGCCCAAAAATAGGACTCCATCAGCTGAGCAGGAGCTTTTGGGAGGGCAGTTCTGAACTCTAGTTGCTCAGTTCTGCCCTGATCCCGCCTCTGGTATTAAAGACCTTACATTCCTTGCAGCTCATGTAAATGTCACTTAAACATGCTGAGGGCATGCAATTGTAGTTAACTGCCCTGCAAACTCCTCCTGGAATCTGAGAAGTTGAATTCTTCCATTCATACACACCCTCTTCTGCCCTGCAAAATCATTTCCTTCAGTCTAGCAAACCACTGTATTATAAGTTTACATCTTAAGTCATTTGCTGTCATTTTTACTGTGGCAAGCCAGCGACTGCGTGACCTGATTTTATTTTTTTCATTATTTTTGCGGGGGTATCAATTAATTGAGCACATGTTATTGAATGCATACTGAGAAGAGCCTGTTGTTTCTAAATATGGTAGCTACTTTTCACAATAGGCATGTTAAGCTTAACATATGTATGTGTAGGGGTATTATAAGCCTTGTTTTAATAAAATGGATTTTTTTTTCTCCTTGGAAGTAAGCAGGCAAAACTGGGGAGAAATTATAGCTGAGGTCTGACAGATGTTCAAGTACGCAAAGCTTAAAGAGGAACGTATGCTATTCGGTTTGCTCACAGCGGCTTTGTGACCTATGTCTTTGCAGTAATGATGACACAAGCTTTTTTGAATAAAAGGAAGAAATTAACTGCATTGGCTAATCATACCCTTGCTAGCTAGCTAACCAAGGACACCATTTGACTGTGAAAATTGTTGGTGCACCCAAATTTCTCAGCTGGGGATAATATCTGAAGTGAGAGTGTTTCCATGTCTGTGGGTTAGAAGGGCTATTAAAAAAATCTTCTTAATTGGAAAACTACACACTGTTACTTTAAAACAGTGGTGCACTGCTTTGAAAAATTAAGACCTTATGGAATTATGTATTACTTTTCAATATGTATTCAGTCTCTGGTGCAATTTTATGTACCTGATAATGAATAAAGTCTTTTGGAGCAGGAATAAAACCCCATAAAGCATGATTTAAAGCTATAGGGTCACCAAATCTGTTTCAGATTACTGGATGTTTCAATCTGCTGAGAAGAAGGGGTTGTCCCTGAACCAGTGAAACAATAAGGAGATGGGAGGGCGGAACAGCAGTAAATTACTTAAGAGGTACACTTTTAATGTAGTGCACACATCAACAGAAACTTTTAAAGGTTCAGTGGGGATTTGCTCATGTAACAGATACAGTTACAAGGCTAAATTATACTAAACACAGGAAAGTTAAAACAAAGTCAGTATTAATGGTACAATACTTAGTTGCAATTTAAGGTATCTTAATGAATCATGTTTTCAAGGAGTACAGGCCCACATAAGCATGTGACTGTAAGAGAAAATAAGAGCAAGTAATCCGGGAGTGCACAAAAGTGCTTTTGTTTACAGGTCTGCGGTCACTGGGAGTGCCTATTCTTGTGCTTGTTCACAGACACCTCTGGCTCTTTCTCCCAGAAATCCTATCCAAACATTTTTGTTCCAACTTCATTAGAAGACTTTGTGCTTCAGTTCTTTTTTTGTGTGACTTCTACAAGGTTCAGTCTTACGGTGCCCTTCCTCTGGCAAGGGACTGAGATGAGTCCAATGCCTCAGCTGCTTTTTTTTTTTATTATTTTGCTGTGTAACAAGCTGTGGGGCAATCTTTGCTCCCAGGGCCTGGGCATTTTCCTTTCACTGGTTCAGCAGGGACTGAGAAGAGGCCAAGGCAGACAGGTTAACCATGCATGGTCTGTGCCACCTGGCAATAAGCGCTGCAGGCATGAGGCGCAATCTTTATGCCTATATTACAAACCTGAGAGCAGTATAGCTGTCTGGCTAGTTATAATTTAACAGAAAACTCACTTTTCATCTTGCTGTGCATTCTTTTAAATGTCATCTGTAGAGTCTCCCAGTGAGTGGGAGCTTCAGCTTTGTTTTTTATTTTTTACAGGTACTGACAATTTTTTTTTCATATGAACATGGTCCACTAGGTTACTGGAAAAGAGACAGATTATTTCTTAGAGGCATAAGCAAGCTAAAAAGAGTTTGCAGTAACTTTTATACTGCAATCAAACTATTTTGTCAGTATGTATTTGTCATTTATAACCAGTAGATTAATTGACTCGTTCTTTTATTAATGTTGAAATCTTACATATTTAGAGGAGATACTAAATAAGTAAATTAATCTTCAGCTTTCCTGTATCACTGAAGCTTGTTCATTGCTGTTGCGCCTTCCATCGTTCTTTAAACATTTTATAATTGATAGTAGTAATTTCAAATAATTTCAGATCTTTTGTTTAAAATACAGGGAGTATGTATGCTGTTTCTGGATCAACACCTTAACACAACCTCTCCCACCTGCTCAAATTATAGCATCAAAATAAAATTCCTCAGGCAAAATTAAGCCAGTTGAATGAATTAGGATTAATACAAATAACATGAGAAGTAATTGCTGTCTGTATGAATAACTTTTATCCAGATCCAGTATCTTAGTTGTTGGAAAAATCTTAAATAAGATCCTTTTTAAAGACCTTTAAAACTTTCCTGAGACAAGTTGTCAGTTTAGGTATGTTTTAACTTGTAACTACGTCTGGTAAGGCTATTCCTTGCCCATAGATGGCAATAGCATTGCACTGTTGAAGTAGCCCCCAGCCTATGAAATGAGGCTGTGGTGGAGGTGAAAATTAACTTAAAGAATGGAAAGAAAAAAATAACATGCTATCTTTTTTTTTTCCTTTATTTAGCTGCAGCAGTGGTGGTGGGGACTGCTCTACTTGCAGGAATGTTGGGACTAATCACGTGAGAAAAGATCCTGGAGTGATGAGGCAGCATATTTCCCATGTCTGAGGTCACGATTTGTTCTGTGAAGCTGACCTTTTAAAACAGCCTGAAAATGAGGAACGTGGCACCAGAGAGCAGAGCAGGAAGCATGAAATGATGTAAGATATGTTTCTTCTGCATATGAAATACTTTTTTTTTTTCAAAACAAAGCTCCAGGTTTGTGATTCAGCATTTTCTGCCACTCACAGTATATAAGAAAAGATAAAATTATATGGGAAAAGATAAATTCCTATTGCTCTAGTTGAAATCTAGTAAAATATTAGCTATCAAGTAATTTTGTTCCCTTCTGCTGAGATGGGGGTAGGGGGTTGTCTTTTCCCCAAATTAGTTTTTCCTCAGCCTTCTGGTCTGAAAACCCTGGAGTGGTAGATAATGTGGCTTAGTCTGGTTGCCTTATCTACCTATAATGTGTATGAAGTGACACCAGCTGTGTTGGCATTGGATACCTGAGTGACTGGTGTTTTGACTCTGACAAGTGACAGCAGGACAGTCTTGCCGTGAGAAAGCTTTGGGCTGTCGGTGCTGGATGGATGTTTAATGCAGCTCTGGCACCTTGGGGACACCCCAGGGCTAAAGCAACAGCCCATGTGAGCTTGCCCGCCTGGGTTTGGTCCCAGCTGCACAGTGATATAAGACCTCCTCTCTGGGCTTATGAGAAAGTACTGTCTTTTCTTCCTTATTTCTTGCCTTTTCTTCTTGTGTCCCTTTCTCTTGTGGAGACTCATGAGGCTGTACTGGGAGGCTTGATGCACTTGCTGGAGGCTCTGCTGTGATGGGATTCTTGCCTCTCCAGTGTCAGTGTGAGGCCTGAGGCCACCCCTGGGAAAAGGATGCCCCAGTCTGTTGCCACCTCTCAGATCTGAAGTGCTGCTGACCTGTCAGGAAACAGAGTTCGAAAGGAGAAAGCAAGGGAGTTGCTTCATCCTTCTCCCTCCTTGGAGACTGGTTCTTTGTTAAGACAATATTTATCTTCCTTCATAAAGGGGACAGCAGTGGGGAGCACTCCCAGGTACTGGAGCTCCTCTGGGTCCATGGTGAGACTGCAAAATTGTTGGGTCAGGCTCCTACCACTTTCCCAAAAATTTCCTCCAGTCATAGACGTAAAAAGTCTGGTGGCAGCCACTCCACTGTGATGGGTAAGAGGGTTTAACAGCCTGGACATGGCTGCTCTGTTCTCATTGACTTGTTTAAACCTATGGATTTCAAGGGCAGGGAGGGTTCCTGGGTGATCTCTGCTCAGAGTGGTACCCTGTACAGAGGCAGCCTTGTTTTCCAATGTTGAATCACCTCACAGTGGACAAGCAGGGAGACAGCCTTGTCATGCTTTCTCTTTACCTGCTGAGATGGCAGCACCAGTGAAGGTGACTGATGGCTGTTTTTCATGTGCTCCAAATGCCAGCCAGAAGGAAGCCAGCTTGCATCTGCCTAGGACTCCAAATAGATTTTCTTTAAGAGTCCTAAGGGACAAGCAACTGGATATGAGCACGTACCATGTTCATGAGAACGGCACTGGGATGGATTGCGTATTTTAAATTGATGTTGAAAAATGGGTGGTGGAACATTAGAGCCACACAAAACAATTCAGAGCCTGAAGAAAATGCTTTGCAATGGGAGATGTGAAGCACTCACTCTCTCTACCTTATCAAAAAAGACGGAGCAGAGAATTGATTATGATGGTGAATGAACTTCCTTGGGAGAAAAATACCAGGTACTGAAAGGCTCTTTAATCTAGTAAATTATGGGAATGTGTAGCAGCAAGCTGAAACCAGATAAATTCCTATGAAAAACTGGGCACAAATTTATTGGAATGAAGGTGATTAATCACTGTAACAAGCTGTCAGGGTGGCTGGCGCGTTTTCCAGATGTGTCCAAGCCAAGACCAGCATGTTTCTGATGGATGTGCTCTAACCACAGTTAAAAGTGTGAGTGACACTGTAGTTAAGTCTCAGGCAAGGTAAGCAGGTGAGGTTTGAAGGGCTGTGATATACAAGAGGTCTGACTAACAGTTCCCAAAGGAGCTGCAAAGATCTAATGGTTCCCATCTGTCCTTAACCTCTGAGAGACTGAGAAAAACAGCACTGAGCAGAAAGTGGAAGGGAAGAATCAAACTGACAGCCCCATCACTGGCACGTGAATGTGCACTCTGTTTCTGCAAGGACTGTATCTTTCACCTGCTTGGGGCTTTACTAATATATTCTCAGTGCCCATCACAGGGTAAATCATTCCATAAGGACTCAGTACCAATTGGTGTCTCTTTCATCTGACGAGAGCTTGAGAAAAAATTTGTGTTGCTCAGCAACTCATGTGATAGCTCAGATGAGTCGTTTTCTTTTTGTTTGTTGTTATTTCATCTTGTGCTTTGGACTTGCTTCTTCTTGCCTCTGAGTGTCCCTGCTACCCATTTCCTTTGCCACTGGGCTTAGTGCACTGTGCTACATTTATAATATTTGGTGGAGTAGATCTTGGCTTCTTACTTATTCTGAGACCATTTGTTCCTCATAGTGTGACAAAAATGAACTCTCTTGCACAGATTTCACACAATACGAGTACATCAGGCATGTGCTGTGTAGGTAAGAGCTTGTCAGGTACTTTTGATAAAATGCCTTTCGTCTAGAAGTATAAATTTGTAGATGCTGGTAGCTATTGACAGGAACACACTAAGATGTCTTTGGAAAATACCTGCAATCTGTATCTGGGAAAGTATTCTAATCTCATTTTAAAAACAAGACTTCTCTTCTGGAAAACCAGTTGGTGGTGGCAATCAAAAATTCCTCATTTCTTGTTGCTTTTTCCAGGGTCCCAGTGCTTACCTGCTTTTTCCCTGTCTGCTTGGGATGATGCAAGAATTTTATTCTCTCAAGCCTTAAGTCAAGTTTGCTGGCTTCTCCTTGCTCCAGGGGGTAATTTTGTACAAATTCAGTGCTGAGTAAGTAACAGAGGTGTATTGAGGTAAGTACAGAGGAGTGAGAGTCATGATCTTATTTCTATGTGGGAGGAGAAAAAAAAAAAAAAAAAAAAAAAAATATTT
>WAAB01025388.1:180549-246768 GCA_013389865.1 Piaya cayana
AAAAAAAAAAAAAAAAAGAAATAATAAAAAAAAGAAGAAATGTTTTTAAATGTTGGTTTGGGTGGGGGTTTTTAAGGAAATGCAAGCAGTCTTCCATGCAGTTTTCCAGATGCCCACATGCCTCTGGAAAGCAGCAGAAGCTGCACGAGCAAAAAGCTCCAGCCCAGGAAGGTACAGAGGGTGTAAGAATAAGACTCTGGCTGGAGAGATGGAAATGGCTTAGCTGGGGCACCAGCTGAAGTCCTGCAATGGCTGGTCTTATTTGCAAAGACTGCAAGTGACAGCAGACCTAAGCAGGAGCTGATCCAGAGTATTCCCAGCCTTTACGGAACATTCAGTTTTGGATCTGAAGGACCCCTGTTTTAGGCTGAACTGAACCCATGAGTCTAAAACTTCTTCAGAACTCTGGGGAGGTGTTAATTTTGACCTCATTCTGTAGCTTGGATCCATTTGCTTATTCACTAGCCAGAGAAAGGTTATTCTCAGTGTCAGGAAAAGATCTACCTTTGCTCTCATGCTCAACTTAACTTAGTGCCACCCCTCAGTTTACCTGCTTTTATATGCACATCCTGCTGCTAAATGTGGGCAAAATAAGTGGCTAGTCCTTCTACTCTCTTTCTTTTCAGCTCGTTGATCACAGGGTTCAGTCATATGTGTGGTAATGCGTCACTGAAGGATGGTAGCTTTGTCCAGCTAGCTTAGATCTCACCTCTGAGCACATACTCAGAAAGGCCTACCTATTCTGAGCTGTGTGAGAAGCTCTCCAGGGCCCAGAATGTGACAAGGAATCAATTCTTGCAGAAACATTTCTGCGAAGTCATGGAATCCAGCCAAGAGACATGATGAAAGTGAATATTTTCTAGGACATCCAGTTTCATTTGGTTTTGTTGTGCCTATAGAACTTCTCAGCAAATGTCTGTGTGCTGGTTGTGTCCTCTGCTCTTTTGGGATTTGGTTACCCTGGCAATCCAGCTAATTTTGCAGAAAAGTCAGATCAATCAAAGTTCATTGACTTGTTATGTTAGTGGCTTGCTTGCTTCTTCAGTAGACTTCAGCATCCATTGACTGCAGGTTGTTTCATCAGCTTGGACCCTTATGAGAAGACATCTGCAGAGAGGTTTATGGCTTGGCATGCCTGATTGGAGCTGTTTAGGCAGGGGTTTACCTCATTTCATCTTCACTCCAGCTGGACCGATCAACTTTCTTGTTCCTTGAAACTCTAGAAGAACTTTTCTTCATATTAACAGACTTCTGTTGGACAAATTCTCTATAGGAGTGAAGTTTTGTGGTAAAAGTCTCTTCTTACGTGCCTCCCTTCAACACCTTTGTATAATAGCTTGACTTGAAAAAGTTTCAACATCATTTCTGCCTCTAGGAAAGCCTCAGAGGGACCAATGCATAGCAAGTTCAGCTCTATTTTCCACTTGAGATGCTGGGGGGAAGGGATGCCATCCAGAGGGACCTTGACAGGTTTTAGAGGTGGGCCTGTGCAAACCTCAATAAGTTCAACAAGGCCAAATGCAAGGTACTGCACCTGGGTTGGGGTAACCTCAAGTACAAATACAAGCTGGGCAGAGAATGGATTGAGAGCAGCCCTGAAGAGAAGGACTTGGGGGTGGTAGTGGATAAGAAGCTTGACATAGGCTGTCATTGTATGCTTGCAGCCCAGGAAGTCAACTGTATCTTGGGTTGCATCAAAGGAATGTGACTGGCAGCCTGAGTGAGGTGATTCTGCCCCTCTACACTGCTCTTGTGAGACCACATCTGGAAATCGTGCTTAGATCTGGAGTCCTGAGCACAGGAAGGACATGGATTTGTTAGACAAAGTCCAGAGGAAGGCCACAAAGATGATCAGGTGGCTGGAGCATCTTCCCATGCCCCTGGTGCAGCCACATTCATGTCTTCCCAAGTGACAAGGCAAGAGGAGATTGTATCAGGGGAAGTTTAGATCGTAAGAGTGGTGAAGAATCGGAACAGGCTGCCCAGGGAAGCAGTGGAGTCACAATCCCTGGAGGTGTTAAAAAACCATGTAGATGTGACACTTCAGGGCACAGAAGGACATGCATTTCTTAGGGTGAGTCCAGTGAAAGGCTGATGGTCAGAGGGCTGGAGCACCTCCCATGCGAGGACAGGCTGAGAGAGTTGGGCTTGTTCAGCCTGGAGAAGAGGAGGCTAAGGGGAAATCTCATTGCTCTCTGCAACTACCTGAAGGGAGGTTGTGGAATCATAGAATCATAGGAAAGGAGGGTGCTGGCCTCTTCTCCCAAGTGACAGGGGACAGGACAAGGGGGGATGGCCTCAAGCTCTGCCAGGGGAGGTTCAAGCTGGACCTCAGGAAAAAAAGACGGGTGGATGAGGTGCTGAGGGGCATGGTTTAGTGATTGATAGGAATGGTTGGACTCGATGATCCGGTGGGTCCTTTCCAACCTGGTGATTCTTGCGATTCTATGATCTCAGCGGTCTTCTCTGACCCCAGTGGTTCTGCCTGCAGGCAGCGTGCCCAAGGCACCGGGCGATTTATTCCATGCCAGAAGCGCTGCTATTTGGACTCTTCATTTTCTTTCCCCCCAGCACTTTCTAAAAGGAATCTCGGCCCGAGCGAGTGCGGGGTGTTTCTCTTTGCTCGCTCTCGGTCTGACGGCAAAGCGGGCTCGTTCTGCCACCTCGTGGGCTTCGCCCTCCTCGCAGGCAGCCTGGCCCGGCCGGTGGCCAAAGCTGCTCTGCAGCCGGAGTGGGGTGGGTGTTTGGGGTTTTTCTTTCATAAGTTTCTCAGAGAAGTTTTAAAATTTGAAAGGTATTTTAAAGAGAAGAGTCGGGGCAAGCCTGAGGCACCGTCCTAGGACGTGCAGTCCATTTAATCATCAGGGAAATGACTGACTACGGAGTGGATGTGTTAGAACAGAGGCGGCTGAAGGAGCTGGGGTTTGTTCAGCCGGGAGCAAAGAAGGCTGAGGAGAGACATTATTGCCCTCTACAACTACCTAAAAGGAGGTTGTAGTGAGGAGATGTTGGTCTCTTCTCCCGAGTAACAACTGATTGGATGAGAGGGAGCCCCAGAGCCTTCTCTTCTCCAGTTGTACCAGGGGAGGTTCAGATGAGATATCACAAAAATATTCTTCACTGAAAGGGTTATTGTGCACTGGAACCAGCTGCCCAGTGAGGTGGTTAAGTCACCGTCCCTGAAGATGTTTAAAGGACAGATGAAGTGCTCAGGGATCTGGTCTAGTAGAGGACAGGTATGACATGACTTGGTGATCTCAAAGATCTTTTCCTAACAAATGATTCTGTGTTTTCAGAGCCCCAGTAGTTGTAGGCTTTGTCAGTGTTATGGCCTATCTAGATATCTCCTGTTATCTGGAAGACAGGTATCCCAAAGTATCTTTGCCAATCTAGAATTTTATAGCCCTATCTCACTAATGTTTTAACATCGGAGCATATGCATAGAATTGTAGAATGGGCTAGGTTGGAAAAGACCTCATAGATCATCTAGTTCAAACTCTCCTGCCATGGGCAGGGACATTTTGCATTAGATCAGGCTGCTCAAAGCCCCATCCAGCCTGGCCTTGACCACCTCAAGGGATGGGGCATCCACAGCTTCCCTGGGCAAGCTGTGCCAGTGCCTCACCACCCTCATGGGAAAAAAAACATCTTCCTAATATCTCATCTGAATCTTTCCTCTTTCATCTTAAAACCATAACCCTTTGCCCTATCACTAGCTGGTAAAGAGTTCCTTCCTGTCTTTCCTGTAGGAACTCCTTTAAGTACCAGAAGGCTGCTATAAGGTCTCCCCAGACCTTTATCTTCTCCAGGCTGAACAAGCCCAGCTCTCTCAGCCTGTCCTCATAAGGAAGGTGCTCCAGCCCTCTGATCATCTTTGTGGCACTGCTCTGTGTAATGAGGACTCCAGAACAGAAGGCAGTTCTCCATGTGAGGTCACCGGAGAGCAAGGTAAGAGGGGCAGAATCACCTCCCTCAACCTGCTGGTTACACTTCTGATGCAGCCTAGGACGTGGCTCACTTTCTGGGCTGCATTCTCTGGAGAAGACGAGCAAAGGAGAACAGGGAACACATTTCAATTGAAAGTACTACTGCAGTGCACAAATAATGAGCCTGATTTACGTGAAATTGCCTGTTTGATACTATTGAAATGCTGTACTGCAGAGAGAGCATTGCGAGTGCTTGCACATTGGTGTGGGAAAGGGTGAAGAAAAAAAATTCTATCTTCTGTGGCAAGAGGAGAGATCCCAACACATGGTGGAGCTAGATGATGGCATATTATGCACCCAAGTACAAAGATATCCCTACAAAACAGGATTAGGGACTAGTTTTCTCTTCTCAGAGTCAGCCTTTCATGCTAATTTATCTGCTTATCCTGTTTTAGCCTGTGTTCTCCATTTTGCCTAGATTATGGAACAGCAGTGCCTCAAGTGACTTAAAATAGAGCACTGAACTTGTCTGTTGGCAGTGATAGTGTAATAAAAGCAACAAAGTTAGGGGAGGAGGAGCCACAAATTCTGACTGTGTCTAGCCTCTCCCTTAATCAGGAACATCTAAGCCCAAGTAAAAAGGTAAAACCTCCCTAAGAGCCGTAGCACCACAGGGTTTGGTGCATCTCCCTTGCATGGCCTTGAGAGAGCTGTAGAGTGGAAGCTATGGGAAGAGAGGAGCTTGTATCTGTTTTTCATCCAGGAAATGGGAAAAACTGCTGAAACTCACTTCCCCCTACTTTTAGCCTGTTTACCCTGTTAAACACAAGACATGTGAATTCAATCATGTTCCCATTTAAAAGACAGGAGGTGCTAGTGCCCTGCTCTGCATTTGTAAGGACCTGTCTTTCTTGCAAGGACCTACCTTTCACAATAGCAAGGTACCAAAGTACGCTGGAGGATTTCAACTTAGGGGCTGCGACTTTTGCAGCTCATTTCTCAATTGGGACATAGGCAGAAGCATATGGCATTTACAGTTCCAGTGGCTTCAGCTCAGAAAGCCCAGAAAGCTTTTTATATTTTCTTTCCAGCTGTAGCAGTTGATCAGGGAAGCAGGTGGTTCACCATCTGGTAGTGTTGTCCTTGCAAAACCTTGTTCCCTTTCCACAGCAAGTCACTTAGCCTTTGGATTCTTCATCATCTTCTCGTTTGGGAAGACTTTAAGTTAAATAAGTCAGTCTGACTTCTAAAGAACTGTGCATTAAGAAATTGTAAATGAACAGAATTGCAATTGGACAAAAAAAATTCTATTTACTACCTGAAGCGTATAATTCTTCTTCTGAAAAACATATTCCATACAGCAAACATTTCATGGATTTGATAAGCCATGACTTGTTACCTTGTTCACTCTTACGCTGCAAGACAAATCTCATTGCTTTTATTAATACAGGCTATATCATTTTATTTCACTTAAAGGCAAATGTTTTTCAAGGACAGCCTGTGAAGAACTGATGTAATTGGAAATTGCAATATAGGCAGGTGTGAAATCCCATTGATTCATAAAGAAGTCTTATTGTTTTATCTCAAAGTCAAGCACGACTGGAAAAGCAACTGTCCTAGGTGGAGCTGTTAACAGAATCATAGAATGGTTTGGGTTGGAAGAGACCTTAAAGATCTTCTAGTTCCAACCACCCTGCCATGAGCAGGGACACCTCCCACTGCCCACGCTGCTCAAGGTCCCATCCATCCTGGCCTTGAACACCCCCAGGGATGGGGCAGTCACAGCTTCCCTGGGCAACCTGTGCCAGTGCCTCACCACCCTCAGCATGAGAATTTCTTCCTAATGTCTAATCTAAATATTCCCCTTCCAACTTAAAGCCTTTCCCCCTCATCCTTTCACTTCACGTCCATATAAAAAGTCCCTCCCTGGCTTTCTTTGTACACCTCCTAAGTGGGTGTAGCACTGA
Organism: Piaya cayana; assembly: GCA_013389865.1. Lineage (NCBI taxonomy): Eukaryota > Metazoa > Chordata > Aves > Cuculiformes > Coccyzidae > Piaya > Piaya cayana. Next base: position 186,443 of record WAAB01025388.1, read on the forward strand.
AGGCTTTGCTGCCTGAGCTGGCAAACCAGCTGCATGCAACTTGTGGAGAAGGGAAATGGCCATATTGTGTCAGAGCATTATGTGTGTCTGAGCTTACCTGCTTGACACCCCTCTGCCTGACTGCCTAGGTTAATCAAAGGAGGCCAAGAAGAGACGGGAGCAAAGAGGAAATGAAACAAAGACAGGGATAAAGCCTAATAATACCGATGGTCCTTGAGAGAGTCTGTAGGGAGCAAGGCACTGGAATAACCAATGCCAGCCTGCTGCCAAAAGTGTTACAGGCTGTTTTTCCAGGGCTAGTAATGAACATGGAAAGATAGTAAACTCTCCCCCAGTACAGATGAAAAGACCAGAGAGCGAGGGTATGGGCAGGAGGGGAGAGCAGCCTGTTGGAGACATCGCTTGAGTTGCAGATGCATCTAGGTGTGTAACCAAATCAGAGGACTGAAGGGTTGCAGGGGGAATTTCAGAAGCTTGTTCAAGCTGCTGGAGAGCTGGTGAGGGGGAAGCCCTGAGCACCAAGACCTTCTGCCAATTTAGCTTTGTCTCCTGGTGTTCAGCAGACTTTCTGCCCATGACCCTGAAGGGAGAGCTTCATCTGTCCATCGCAGGCTGTTTGGAGGGGAAGGGGCTGGCAGGCAATGTGTTCAAGGAAAGCAGTCCTATTTTCTATCATAGAATCACTAGGTTGGAAAGGACCCACCAGATCATCAAGTCCAACCATTCCTATCAATCACTAAGCCATGCCCCTCAGCACATCATCCACCCATCTCTCAAACACCTCCAGGGAAGGTGACTCAACCACCTCCCTGGGCAGCATCTACCAGTGCCCAATGACCCTTTCCATTAAATATTTTTTCCTGATGTCCAGTCTGAACATCTCCTGGTGGAGTTTGAGGCCATTCCCCCTTGTTCTATCCCCTGTCACTTGGGAGAAGAAGCCAGCTCCCTGCTCTCCACAACCTTCTTTCAGGTAGTTGTAGAGAGCAATAAGGTCTCCCCTCAACCTCCTCATCTCCAGGCTAAACAACCCCAGCTCTCTCAGTATCAACACAGGTAGTAGGGCACAGGGAACAAAACGAGGGTGCCAGTCACACCCGTCAGAGAGAGGTGAATGTGACGGCAGCCCTCACCTCCTAAGCTTGTGCCCTGGGAGAGATGGTAAAGACACACTGGGGAGGGACACTACTCCCCCATCCTGGATTGTTCCCCACAGACATCCTTTATTAGACCAGCCACGACTACCTTTCCCCACAAATCTCATCTCAGCTTTGTCCTTAGACTGCCACAGCAACATCACACCGTACCTGTGAGCAGGGCTTGTGGGAGAAGCTGTGGGGGGAGATGAAGCCCAGGTGCACCACGCGCTGGAGCCATCTTCCCACCAAAACTGTCCAGGCGGCTGTGACTGAAATTTAATTTGCCCGGTGCATTCAGTGGACATTTTAATCAGCTTTTCCTGCAATCTACTTGGCAAAGAGGCTCAACTGGCAGCTGCCTGACTGAATGGGCTTTGCACCCAGTCTAACCTTCTCCATTTGCTGTTTCCAGTGCTGGAAAACCTCTCTGTCTCGCTCTCAGAAGTTTCTATAGCAATCATGGCCATCCTAGCGAAGCACTGAAAATGGCAGTCCATTCAGATTGTAATTTTGCTGGACAGTAATTGCTTCTCTCTACATTGGCCTCTGGAGCATTACTTTTCAGGAGATATCAACCACAACTGGAGGAGACTGGTCCTCCTCTTGTTTCTTCAACAAACACTCTCCCTGCCCCCCCCCCAGCTAACTTTGTTTGCTATTTGCACCATGTTTGAACCTTGACTAACAGGGAGGTGTTGGTGAGCACACTGTCCCTCGGCTACAGGGAAGACCTCATGCAACTGATGTTTTTATCAAGCCTGCAGGGAAGAAGCTTCACCACCCAACATGTCACATTGTGACCTGAACATTATCCATCACTGTACGTAGAAGTGACGTAAGTCTGTTTGGTTTTACTAATTTTACAAGATGGGAGAATACAAAGAAAGCTTTTTCTCCATGTCATTGAGCTTACTTTTCCTGGTTCAGTTAACTTAATCTTAAACAATCACTTGATCTTTCGTTCCATGCTTCATCTTTCAGCAGCTGTGATTGCTCTTAATTACTGTGACAATGAAGAACCACATGCTAAAAATATATTAAGTAACAGAACAAAAGGTTTCGCTTCTTTCAAGAAGAGGATGTGGCAGCATTATAGCCCAGCTTGTGAAGGAATAGATCAACTATTTCTCGATCTCTTCTAATAATCTTTCCCAATACTTCTATGGCTATTGTTGCCTGCTGGAAAAAATTAGCTTGGAGCTGAGTAAGGGGAATTGTGGATAAGTGTTTGCAATTTGGCTTTGGACTGACACAGTGTGATTGCACTCAAACTATTTGAAGTCTTTGCACTGGCAGCAGTACTTGAATCTGGGAATATAGGATTCTCATTGGAAAAGAGTGGATTTTTATAACGATTTAAATGAACAATTTCAGCTAGAGAGTGGATTAACAGAGCCAACTAAACCCTTCACCCTGACAAAGAACTGGCGGGGGGACTATAGAAACTCATCCAAAATTTTACCAACATGAATGCAGAGTAATAGGTCAGTGAGAAGCATTTCTGTATTTTAATGGTGCTCTTAGAATTCAATTCAATTTAAAACAAAAGTTGTTTTACAAATACGTGGAGAATGCAGAAGGCTGGAGAGGGAGCAAGTGGCCTGCATCCTCCATCTGCTCCATCCTCCCTCTACTCTTGTGCAAGCAACTGCTACTGCAAAGCCTCCTTCTCGGCAGGCAGAAAGGCAAATGTAGACACTTCCCTAACCCAAGGGTCAGAAATGTTTCCCACTCCGTAGGGGCAGGGATGCACCCCCAGGACTCCACACTCTGTATTTCATGCGCCAGAGCAGTGAGGAACTCTGAGCCAAGGGGCGTCAGGCAAGCTGAGCCTCCACAGACCTGTGCTCCTACCTTAGAAATGAGGTTGCAGAACAATAGACTGAAGATGAAATAACCCAAAATGAACAGATCTCTTCTCTGACAAGAGATGGACACACTGGGGACTGCTCATCTCTGAGAGGAAACAGATTAGGGGGATATGAGAGAAACATCCAGCGGGCAAACAGAATGGCAAAGGCGAATTTGCTGCCTCTGTTCCTGAACTACCTTGGAAGAGCCAGCAAAGCATGCAAAGGGACTTATTTTGAGCAAAATTTCCAATGTGGCAGCTAACCGCTGCAGGATGTCTGAGGCCAAGATAAAAAAAGATCTTAAATCAATCTGGAGAGGGATCCGAGGTTTACATAATTAACAAGGCATGCAACTTTTGGTAAGCTAGCAGCCTCCTGCTTCCCAAACCTGTGCGAGTCTCTAAATGGGATATTAGAAAGTTTTCTGGATGCTCTCCTCAAGTATTGGACACTGCACTGCTGCAAGCAAGATACTGGGGCAAATTGGTCACAGCTTGATATCCAATATGACAATCCCTCACTTTGGAAGAAAGGGGGAGATTGAATGTTTCCAGTAGAAGGTGTAGAGATAGCCTCAAAATTTAACCCCTCCTAAAATAACCCCAAAACATTGGCTTCTCAAGCCTGAACTGTAAGACATTGACCATCTGCCACTAGCATCCATGAGGTTCGAGTGTTGTGCTGCAGCCTTGCTCTCCAGTTCTCAACACCAATAGGTTCTGCATGAGGGCACCTGCACTGGGGTGCTGGGGTGACCCTCAGCCCCTCCCAGCCCAGCTGCAGAAAACCTGTAACCCCTACCTCCCCACAGAGCATAACTGGCTGACAGTGAAAGCAGATCTTGAACAGTAAGAATCCTAAATTAACAGGAAAAAAAAAAGAGCACTTTAATTGTGGTTTGCACTCAGCTGGGGAGCCCCACCCTCAAGCTGTTGGAGAAAAGGAGTCTGAGAGGTGGAAAAAGGTTCCAAACCCACAAATTATGGCTGCTGGCAGCAGTAACTGAGGACAAATTTAAACTGCCTGTGGAGGAGGAGCTTTCTGACAAGCCCATGATACACCTATGAAAAGCTGAGCCACCTGTAGGGCACTGGCCTGTGGTGCTACAGCTCATCTGGACAACAATATGGCTGGAAAATAGGTGTGAGCACCGGGTTGAGGGAGGTTATTCCCTCTCTGCTCTCATGCTCTTGTGAGACCTCACCTGGAATTCTGCACTCAGTTTGGGAGTCCTCTGTGCAGGGAGGACATGGAACTGTTTGAGTGAGTCTAGAAAAGGGCCACAGAGATGACTGGAGGGCTGCAGCTCCTCCAGTACGAGGCCAGGCTGAGAGCTGGGGTTGCTCAGGCTGGAGAAGGCTCTGGGAAGACTTCTAGCACTTCAAGATGGCTTAGAAGAAAGCTAGGAAGGGGCTTTTGATCAGGGAGCATAGTGACAGGATAAGGGGTAATGGTTTTAAGCTGAAATACAGGAGAGGTAGGTGAGATATTGGGAAAAGATTTTTTCCTGTGAGGGTGGTGAGGCACTGGCACATGTTACCCAGAGATAGTCGAGGCTGCTCCATCCCTGGAGGTGTTCAAGGCCAGGCCGGATGGGGCTCTGAGTTCAGTCAGCAGGAGGTGTCCCTGCCCATGGCAGGGGTGATGAATATGGATGATCTTTCAAGTCCCTTCCAACCCAAACCATTCTATGGTTCCATGAAACTGGCACTGCTGCCCATCCAGTATTGCCCCTGGAGACTGAGATTAAAAAAAATACCTCTAAGTAAGTAAGAGAATTCCTGTATATTCTGAACAACATACCTACAAATAGCATTAATAATGTTAAATATTTATAAAATCTGAATTTATTAATTTGTATTACAACATAAATTCTTCTCAAGAAACAGAAGTATTCAACAGTGTTCAGTTATATATGAGAGTCAAAAATACATTTTTAAAAAAAACATTTCTTAGTATATAATACAAGGAAAATCCTGACAGAATTTACAAAGCCACTGTAGCTCACAAGTACAGGAGCTAAGGAGCTAAATCGTATAGGAAAGCTGTCATTACAGGTAGGACAAAAATTACATTAACTGGTTAGTATTTTAATCACAATCCTCAGAATTTATTTTCTTTAAAATAGATACATTATACAAAAAGAAAAAAAATCATGACTAAAGAGGCACGTGGTGTTTAGTTGATGCATCAATTCTGTAACCCAAACAAGGAAATTAATCCACTCTGAGTAGATAAATTACTTTTTGCACTATTTACATTCTTTACTGAAGTATTTTCATCCCAGAGCCTTGGCAAGCATCTTGGAATATTAATGAGTGAAGCCTGGCACCACTCCAGTGTTAGGAAGTAAGAAAAGAACCATCATTCCCATTTTAGCCACAGGGAAACTGAGGCACTGGGATTATTCTGAGCCAAAACTATAGAAAGAAAACTCCTGGATCTCGATCCTCTTAGACAGGTCTTGGTGGAGAGCACAGTATTCCTCCTTGTTAGATGGTTGGTCGCCGTGCTAAACACTGTTTGAAACCTAGTCAGCTTTTTTCATGTTTTAAGTTGCTGCAAAAGAGGTGACATCTATCCAGCTGGAGTGTCATTAAGATCACCTTTACTCAAAAAAAGTGGTTTTTATTTTTAGGGGAAAGTGACAACAGCAAGCGCATCTTCAAGCCCTCCAAAGACCTTTGGAAGGCTGTTGCGTTACACCCAAACTAATGCAATTGCCCCCTCAACGTGTGTGAAGATAAATACAGAAAATCAGTAGCTTTGGAAGGCAACATTATCAATCAATTATTTGAAATAAGTTAGCTGAGAGATTCTTAGCTAAGATACAGCCTTTATAAATCAATGTGAAATATTTCACGTGGTCTGAATGGTTGGACTCGAAGATCCAGTGGGTCTTTTCCAACCTGGTGATTCTATGATTCTATGATTCTGTATCACAAGGATTTCTTTCCGTGGCAGCAAAATATCAAACCATATCAGTAACAGTACACAAAAAGGCCTTTAAAAATAACATGGCAATAATGTTTGTTGAATGAGTAAAGGGAAATAAAACCACTGCAGATCTGAGATGACATGAACTTGTCAAGTTAAGAAATACCTAAAAGTCAATACTTGAACTTGAGATGCAGCATAAATCCAGCAATTTTAAGGCCACAGCAGAGTGTAGTTTATTCACAGGCATCTCACTGTTTACACTCCGGCAATTCAAACATCTTCATGTGGCGATAAGTCCCGGACTGCGGCTGTCCCACAGCAGTGAGAAGCAGGCCAGGCAGGAGGGGACAGGACTGCTTGAAGCGTGACCTAGTGCCCTGGGGGCAGGACAGACCCAGTGTTGTCCATTGTGCCCCAGTGACGGGTTCTGGCCAGCACCAGCAGCCTGGAAGTTTTTCGGCCTCAGAAGAAGCCTCCCCCACGTTTGCTACTGGAAAGAGACTTTATGCGTGCTGCAACATTACTAGTAGTGTATAGGGGCTCACTTCCTTCGGGGAAGCGTATAGACATAAATATGCTACTTCTGTGGTTACTGTGGGGATCTCTGCCCCGGTGTCGGGCCTGGCTGACAAACTGGTCCCATCAATCTCTCCTTGTGGTCCTGCCCCAGCAGTGGTAATCCACACTCTATAGTGCAACCACAAATACTGCGCAGTGATTTAAGTACCTTGTTTACAGCCTCTTTCAGCCCCCAAACCCTTCTGGAATATTCCCCATTTTTTCTGCTTGCTTGTTGCTGGTACATACCGATGACTCCAACAGACGGCTTTCTTGTTGGCCAGGGAAAGACTCCACTGTGGTTTTATTTAGGAATATGCCCTGGAAGCAGCGCTGGCTTTGGAAGCTTTTGGGAACTCACCTCATGTGGTTTGACAGAGCTCACCTACATCTCAGGAGGTTTTCAATGAGACCTGAGTTCCACCGTGTGTAGGAGCTTCCAAAAACCCAGACTATCTGAGTTTGGGTGGATGCTCAAATTGCTAAAAAGCCTCAACTACCGATGGGCAAAGCAGCAGCGACGGGAGCACCAGCACCTCTGCCCAGGGGCCTGCAGGGAGGTCTGACATCACCCTGTTCATCAGTGTGAAGAAACACTGCCCAGGACGGTCTCTGTGGGAACACAGAATGTGACAGAACCTCCTCTCAACACATCCCAAATGCCTCACTTGTTTTCTGCAAGATTAGGCATTTCCCCTGTCCCATGTGATGGAGGAGGAGATACAGGCTAAACATATAAAATGATTTTAAATCCATGCAAATAAATTTGCAGATGCAAAATGCTTTAGGGCATCTACCACCATCTCCCACCTGCCCACAACACATTCTGGTTCAGAGTAGGCAGGAGATATTTGAATGCTACTAGAAAAAAAAAAAAATTAAGGCTAAAGCTTTAGGGGAGTTATCAGCACAAGCCCAGGATGATAAACACAGACTGCCACACATGTTAAAATTATATATATTAGTTTTATCTATATTTATATAGATGTATAAATTAAGTATACATATGTGTATGTATATACAGACACACATGCATGAATCTCAATAGTCCCTCTGTTGAGAAAGCTAATGCAAATCTCGAAAAAGATACATAAATTATTCAGATATTCTTATGTATAAGCAATGTATTCTGATTGGGTTTTTCATAAATATACATTAAATTCTCCATGGTAGTAATCCTTGTGGGATTAGCAACGTAGTTGCTTAAGTTGTAAACTCTATTTAGAGGCTTTAAATATTCGTTGGAGAACAGGCATAGCCAGCGTAAGGAACTTGCAGGGCAGACAGAAGTGATCAGAACTGAACACCAGACAAGCACGCAGCTTCGAAATACCTGCACTGCTGTAACATGCACGAGCACAGAACCTCTCCAGTCCTCCCTGCCCCACAGAAGTCCCTTTGAAAAGCTTTCTGTAATTGTGATGGGGGTTACGACTGAAGCAATTTAATCAGGCTTAACAAAGGCAGAGAAGGAGATTTTTGGTAATAGGTAATACTATATGAAAAAGATCATGTTGCAAAATCCAAGAAAACCCCTCAAATTTGGGGACATGGTGTTACATATCTCCTCCTTAAGAAACTAGGATAATCTTTTCAGTGCATCAGCATAATATTTGCCCTATTCAGGGTTTCTAAATGTGCTCTTAAAACGTGTTTTTATAAAAATACAGTATAAGGCAATTCATGCAATACCACATTTTGTTTCAGTTAGATTAAAATCAAGAATGACACAACTACATTCTTAACTAAATGAAAGTTTCCAACTACAAACATGAGGATAGGTGATGTGTTTTTGGGAAATCAGCTAAGATCCCATCTTTTCCATAAAATTCACTCCTATTGTAAGATGATGGATTGCCTTAGCAATACTGTGCACNCTGCCCAAAACACATTCTGGTTCAGAGTAGGCAGGAGATATTTGAATGCTACTAGGAAAAAAAAAAAAAATTAACGTTAAAGCTTTAGGAGAGTAATCAGCACAAGCCCAGGATAATAAGCATAGACTGCCATGTATAAACACAGAACCACAAATGTTAAAATTAATATATATTAGTTTTATCTATATTTATATAGATGTATAAATTAAGTATACATATGTGTATGATTATACAGACACACATGCATGAATCTCAATAGTCCCTCTGTTGAGAAAGCTAATGCAAATCTCGAAAAAGATACATAAATTATTCAGATATTCTTATGTATAAGCAATGTATTCTGATTGGGTTTTTCATAAATATACATTAAATTCTCCATGGTAGTAATCCTTGTGGGATTAGCAACGTAGTTGCTTAAGTTGTAAACTCTATTTAGAGGCTTTAAATATTCGTTGGAGAACAGGCATAGCCAGCGTAAGGAACTTGCAGGGCAGACAGAAGTGATCAGAACTGAACACCAGACAAGCACGCGGCTTCGAAATACCTGCACTGCTGTAACATGCATGAGCACAGAACCTCTCCAGTCCTCCCTGCCCCACAGAAGTCCCTTTGAAAAGCTTTCTGTAATTGTGATGGGGGTGTTATGACTGAGGCAATTTAATCAGGCTTAACAAAGGCAGAGAAGGAGATTTTTGGTAATAGGTAATACTATATGAAAAAGATCATGTTGCAAAATCCAAGAAAACCCCTCAAATTTGGGGACATGGTGTTACATATCTCCTCCTTAAGAAACTAGGATAATCTTTTCAGTGCATCAGCATAATATTTGCCCTATTCAGGGTTTCTAAATGTGCTCTTAAAACGTGTTTTTATAAAAATACAGTATAAGGCAATTCATGCAATACCACATTTTGTTTCAGTTAGATTAAAATCAAGAATGACACAACTACATTCTTAACTAAAAGACAGTTTCCAACTACAAACATGAGGATAGGTGATGTGGTTTTGGGAAATCAGCTAAGATCCCATCTTTTCCATAAAATTCACTCCTTTTGTAAGATGATGGATTGCCTTAGCAGTACTGTGCACTACTCTCTCTCCAGATCAGAGCAGATGAGCTTGCAGCAACAGAAGGTTTGGTATAGATGAAGCCTGAGAAAATTCAGGGCACAGATCTGTCACTGGTGCAGAGGCAGCAGAGCCAGGCTTGCAAGAACCACAAAATTTAGCAAGAGTATTAACTCGCACTTGTGTGTTACAGCATCCCCAATCTTATCATAGTTTCTTTTCCCGTCCGTGATTATTTAGACCCTAATGCTGTGCAGTTTCAAGTACCTCCAAGCTCATCCTCAGGCTGCTCTTCTGGTTCAAACCGTTAGTTTTTGATGAACCATGCTGAGTCACAGCCTGGTTACAAGAAACTCTTAAGAGCCTGAAAGTCAGCAGGTGGCTGCACACAGAAAATAGGGACGCACACACCCCCCAGAATACTCTACAGAGGAGTTCCAGGATTCTAACAGGGACCTGTACAATATCAGGAATTTCATAAAGAAAGCATTTGATTTTTCTCTTGTGCAAACTGCATTGCACATGCCAGAAGCAGTGCATGAACCATGAAGTGGCCTCTTCACATGACATTATAAATCTACCATGAACCCTGTATGGCCCATTATCTTTGTCTCCAGACCAATTCTCCAGAAAAAAAAATCTAATCCTAATAAACTTCCTGATCATCAAAGTTATATTTTATAGAAAAGAAAATGAAAGTAAAATCTCACAAGCCCATGGGATGGTGGTACAGAAAAATAACCAAGTCCTCATGTCTTAAGCCAGAAAAAAACACTATGAAAGAAAAGATGGTCCAGACGATAAAGTGCAGTTTTCTTTCCAGTTGTACTAAAATGGTTTCCAATTCTGTAGTTTTACTTCTTGGTGATTTTATTCAACTTTTAATTATAACGTTTTTTTGCTTCTGTCCCCATCCTTCCAGTACTGTTCAGTTTGCATTTCTGTGAGCCGTGAGACAGTACGCTGAAAGGCAAAGATTTCCTCTTCTCCTGTAAACATGGAGAGTCCTTTGGCAGAATCCTACATTAATACACAAAAACAATACCACAAAACAGTGAGAGACATCACTGTACTGAGGTGCACTCTATCTAACTCCTAAGGCTAAGCACTCTGCAGGCTTTGACAATGCAAGACAGCAGCATGGCACCAAAAAATAAAACTTATGTCCAGAAATTAAAGAAAAAGATCTCTTTCAGCTAGGTAATCTTGTGAAGGTACATAGCAAAACAATCATTTGCCTTTAGAACAACAAGATGATGTGTTAAACATCTGTTTTCACTCTTCTGTTGACTAACTGCATACTGATTTAGACAAATAATTTTAAAATTCATTAACAATAACTAGGTTCTAGGGAAGAGGAAAACCAGAAAAAAGCAACATGCACGATAGTACGATTCGTGAGGATTTGTGAGGCAGTCCTGTATAGTCTAGGAAGATGTAGAACACAAAATCTTTTATTTCTGTGTTTTTAAATGTAGGAGCTAAACTTAAATCAGTATTTTCACACGTGATTGAACAGATATAATGATTAACAGTCAAAATGACCCTAAAACTTACACAAAATGGCTCTATAAATTGTGACATTTTCTTGGACTATGAACAAATAACATGCAATTATGAGAGTGACAAATACACTGCAGAAAAAACAGCAAATCACTAGTTAAATGTTTACTTGATTCCTCTTCCTAAAGGGCTGCTGCAATTATGAGACCAAAACCAATTTTGTTACAAAAGGGAAATGATGTTAGTATCATGTACCTGGCTCAAGTCCAAATTGTCCATCAACACTCTGTTGTCCTCTAGCTCACCACTGTCATGTTGTACCAGGAACAAGCTTTGGAGAGGAGTCGCTGCAGAACAAATAATACGCACCTGAGAGAAGGAAAACAGGCATCATCATCATCATCACTAGGGCTTTATAGAAAAGGGATAAAATACATCTTGTATAAAAACTTCAAGTTATGACCTCAGGCTTTTTTGAGATATTTTCCCTTTTTCTTATTAGCACTGCTGTTACAGATTTACTTGACGTATTCACTTGGAATATTAACCTTTTTTTTAATAACAACTCTTGTAACTTTTTTTCAAAGAGCAGAGTTAAAATACTCAGCATATCTGCTATACAAGTAACGAGCTCACAATCAAGTTTACTTTTTAAAACAACAGCTATAAAGCGTTAGTAACCAATGCTTGCTTTCCCCCCATAGCTAAGTCCCTCTGACTAGGTAAGCGAACTGCATACATATTTTCATCTAAAGATTGTTTAAATTTCAAATTTCCCAGAAGGCTGAGTCGATACCCTCTTGCTTTCACCTGTGCTACTCAAGCACAGATTATTTGCTGCTTTTCCTGTCTGCTTGGTGGAGATACAACGTGAAGTACGGTATTTCTGGAGCTGCACTGAAGAGAGACTGAAATTTTATTACAGAAGGAGACACCATGCACACGATATGTTTGCATTGTGAGCGGGTCTCTATAAATACGCTCTCTCAGGTAGTTTGCTTTTCCAAACAGCTACTTGTGACAGGACTTTAAAAATTGTTTTCTCCTGTGGAGGAAGGAAATGAAAGCAGCTGTTTGCTTGCAATTCTTAATGACAGCACATGGATAGAGTAGATCCACGCCCTACCCCCCTTTTATAAATATTAACATATCCTCTTAGAAATTGTCCATTTCCAAATCATAAAGCAGAAAGAATCTAGCTGACTTAAGTGAGACTACTCATACACTTAGTTAGCTCAATACCTTGCAGAATCAGGGCCTTTCTGATCATCTTGCCAGGACAGTCTTGAAAAAAAAAAATCTTACAAATGCATAAATATTTACATGTGTGCATATATAATCACATGTAAGACAGGGTTTCATATAATGTATTTAGAAAAAAAAAAGAAACATTTAAAATATGAATTTCTCTTTGTTTTAGCAGTGCTGATTTTGCTTCCATGACTGAAAACTCGGTAAATCCACAAGGACTGTTGCTTTTATGATTACTATTCCATTAGCAGTTCTGCAACCTAATCGTAGAATAGTTTGGGTTGGAAGGGACCTTAAAGATCATCTAGTTCCAGCCCCCCTGCCGTGGGCATAGACACCTCCCACTAGCCCAGGCTGCTCTGAGCTCCATCCAACCCGGCCTTGAACACCTCCAGGGATGGGGCAGCCACAGCTTCCCTGGGCAACCTGTGCCAGTGCCTCACTGCCCTCATCGTGAAGAAATTCTTCCTAATGTCTAGTCTAAATCTGTCCCTTTCCAATTTATAGCTGCTCCCCCTCATCCTATCACCACAACCCTTTATGAATAGTCACTCTCCAGCTTTCTTGTAGGCCCTATATAGGTACTGGAAGGTTACTATAAGATCTCCTTGGAGCCTTCTCTTCTCCAGGTTGAACGAGGCCAACTCTCTCAGTCTCTGCTCATATGGAAGGAGTAAAGCCTTCCATATGCATAGCCTATATGTAAAGCCTATAGCGACTGTGTCCTTTAAACTTGATAATGCAAATCTTCTACTAACTCCTCAGCAACCTGTTCAGCAAGGTGCCTGTTCCCAATGAACTGCCCACACAAATTAAAATTTAAAGAATTTAAATTTACTCCAGCACAGCTGGCAGCACAATCTTTCATTACAAAAATGATGATATGGCTTCTGTGGTTTTCCTGGGTTAGGAAAGAAGTAACATTCTTATTCAAGAAAGGCAAATGAGCTCAGGCTTATATTTATGGTCATGCTTAATACTCACAGAAATAAAATTTAAAAAAAACCACAACAACAACAAACTGCTTATTTGCCTTTATTGCAAGGAGGCCTTTTTCTGCAAAGCTGGAATGATGTTTCTGTGCAGTGTTAGTTCGTTCTGCTCGTGTTTTCTAAAATACTGCTACAGAAAACCCTACTTCAAACCAATTACAACAGGCAGGTTCTAGAGCTCCAAGTATTATTCCTATACATTCAAGAAAGGCTTGGTTCTCACCTTATGCTCATAAAAGGTATCAATAAGGGTAATGAAACGACGAGCTTGGGTCCTTTTTGCCATTGTAAGAAGTGGTATGTCACGAACAAACACCGTGTCAAAATGCTTGGATATTTCCAAATAGTCACTGGCCCCAAGAGGCTGAAACAAAACAAACCGTAAGAAATGGAAACCCATAACAGAATGACACACACATCACTATATCTTGAAATACACCCTCTCTTCTGTAATTGTAGTCAAGTCCTGACCATATTCTTATCTCTTTTTCTTCAAATCTTGCTTCAGGAATGTTTGTTTGCTCTTACCAACTAGGGATACATGGGTGCTCATTCATACTGTCACCTTTACCTGAACAGTGTTTAATAGTTAAAAGTGTGGCTCTTCTGCATCCTGACAATGTTATGATCTCCCTGAGAACTACAAACAAAATAATCACTCTAAATTGGAATGTGTAGAAGAAAAAACATAGTTAGGTTAAAACATTAACCAAAAGCATAAAAAATTTGAACAGCTATTAGGATGCTTTCCCGCATCAGGATTTTTAAACAAATGCAGAGGCCAGTTACTAAGTCACAAGTAGACCTGCATTTAATTCGCTCAAGACTAATCCAGACTGAATAAAAATGTTATGTTTCAAGTACTGACAGTAAGAGGAAACAAGATAAACCCACAATTTTGTAGTAGTTCCTTTGTTCATGGTTTCACCTGTAATGATGGAATAAAAATCTATAAGACCACCTTACTAGTTTCTACTTGTCTATCTAAACCACCAACAGAAAAGATGCTCAAATAATAGTAGTTCAAGTACACATTCAAATACATTCATTTAAAATTACTTTTTCATTACACAGAAGATAATTTTTTCTGCAAGACCTACCCTATTAGTACTTCAGGCAGTACTTTACCTTGAGCTATTAAGTTATTGTATCTCAGAGAAAAAAATTCAAACTCCTGAAACTATTAAGTTTTACTTGTGCAAGTAATTCAGTATCTTGGATGCAACTACTTCATAGAGCAAGATCAGCAGCATTTTGCTGGACAATGTCAGAAGTTCATTCCCAGCTGCAAAATGTGCTGCAACTACCATATAACGTGGTTATAAAGCACCACAAGGCTGCTAACATCTTAAAAACAGGCAAAGAAAAGCATTTTGGTTAACTGAAATTGTGAGACAAATTTGCTGTAGGCCCAGCATAACTGCTTAACTACAGCCCTTCAACAAGAAGTTATTTTGAGCAATTAAGAAATTATTCTGTCTTGCCCCAGTGTGATACATTTTCTCACCCAAATTATATGGAATCATAGAATCACTTGATTGGAAAAGACCTTTGAGATCATCAACTCCAACNGTCTTCTGGGAGAAGCAGCCAAACCCCACCTCTCTACAATCTCCTTTTAGTTAGCTGTAGAGAGCAATAAGGTCTCCCCTCAGCCTCCTCCAAGCTCAACAACCACAGTTTCTTCTGCCACTCCTCAGAAGATGTGTTCTCCAGTCCCTTCACCAGCTTTGCAGCTCTTCTCTGGAAGACACACTCCAGGACCTCAGTGTCTTTCTTACAGTGAGGGGCTAAAAACTGAACACAGTATTCAAGGTGTGGCCTCTCCAATGCTGAGTACAGGGACAGAATCACCTCCCTGGTCACATTCCCTGGAATGAAAACACCCTCTTCAAGTACAAAGTTATCAAATACTAAAAGCTGATTCCTAAAATAAATAAATAACTAAAATTGAAGGCTTCAAGCTTTTGCAAAAATTTGCAAACTGAAGCACCCAACTGCCGAGCTCCACATTTAAGAGCTTGGTGGGCACCTTGATGGCTATCCAGACGTGAAAATTAAAAAACTCAGGAGTTGTAGAGAAGAAACAGGTGGAGGATGGAAAGACGGCTAGTGCATTTCAACTGGGAAGAAAGGAGATTGAATACTTCTGCTTTTTATACAGACATAAAGTGACAGTTCATAGAAGGTTGCCATACGCATCTTTATTACAGCCAAACAAGCAATCAACTTCAGTAGTGCAAGAAGCAAGCAATTAAAAAAACTCCTCTAATTAAGGACATGAAATGAAGATAATTTTTAATTGTTTAACAAGAGTTTTTGAAACACCTACACCAGTGCTAAGTGATGCTATTCTGTAAATGTTGGTAGAAACATGCCTTTGGAGACTCGACAAATCTTATGATCAGGAAGACCAGAGCCTAGCTGCCACGAGCATTTAAACACAGTAAGTCTGTACCTCCTCGCCAAGACTCAAGTCTGGTGAAATGCGACCAAGTCAGTCAGGCTGTTGTTATATATGGCTCAGCTGGCATCAGCTGCAGTTCTTTATATGGAAAAGGACTCAAACACTCTCCTTTTAGAGTTTAGAAAGACATAACCCTGAATGTGAAGACAAAGCTTTTAATGACTTACTCTCACATTGGATAATTCCTTTAATTTCCTCTTGCCTTATTCTACTTATGATAAAAAGAAGGAACAACCAGCAAATCTACAAATGCTCCGGGGACAGTTTAGAGCCCTTTTTGTATTCCTCTAACTTTGGTATTGGCTCAATTTCCATGCTGCCTGCAATGACTCCAAAGCTTTTCTAACTCACCAGCTCAAAATGCTCGAAATACAGGAGTCCACAATGCAGGGGCACCCTGACCGCTCCTCGAGTCCCATTCCCACTGGTCTGTAGCTCTTGCAAAACCAGCATGAAGTTGGTACAAGCACCCATGTACAATTCTGTGCCACACAGGAAAGAGAGCAAGGGCAAATGGCTTCAAGGCCACATTACACCACTGCTAGAGATTCTGGCTGTACAGTCCTAATATATAAGCTCCATTGAAGAGCAGATTTCTGCTGTTTCAGCAGCCAGCAGCCCTCTCCTCCCCTTTACAGTATTACCTACAGGCCCTTTGTCCTCAGCTTACAGCAAGTACTGGCTGGGTCCTGACTACCACTGCTACAGGCTTGGGACAGGATGACAAGAATAGTGACAAATGATTTCAGACACTTACCACTGTCCTCTGTATAACCCTCCGGGGCAGAAACTTATTTTACAAACCTCACCCAGTCACAGAAAGCATTCTGTTTTAGTTAGTAGCATACATGAAGGTATTACTGCCTCTGAAGTTGCTAATGTAGCTACAAATCCTCCTAATATTGACACATATACATGTAATCCTCTTATTAAAAGTTTAGCCCGATTAGTCTGGTCTTCTGAACATTCTAAAAATAATGGTTTGGTGTGTGTTTCTGGTAGTGTCTGATCTTTTTTTATTTCATCAATTATCAATCAAAACTCAACTTCCAAACCGTAACATATTTAGGTGACAGTTGTCACTTAATATCTGTTACCAGTTCTTTCACGTTCTGCAATAGTTACAAAAAAACACCCCAAAACAACAAACCACATTAACAGATAAGAATATTTCTCCAGCATGTGTATATTCGGTAAAGCCTGTAGATTTTTATCATTAACTCTGATGCCAGAAGTCAGTATTTTATAGGCATCATACTAATGCAAAACGCATTAGCACTAACATGAGCTTCCCTCCTGACAAGTGTTTACTCCACTTCAGTCTGCTCGACTGAGTTCTCACCTTCATTTGTTTTTGTTTGTCTGTCTACTTAATGCATTTTCAGCTATCATCATCTCAGTTCGAGTAGGATGTTTATTATTTGGAGCTCTCTGTAGACTGTTTTAAGAGTTAGTCTTCTCCTGATCCTATTATGCATTCCATTTAATTCGAATATAAAGCATCCTCCTTGTTTGTTGACTCATCAGTGACAAAGTAGCTCACCTTTTAGAGACTGTCTGAAGAACACAGAATGCTTTACATATGTTACAAGAAGATAATTCATCTCAATAGAAAATTTATTTTTATGTTGGAAGATATTCCAGAGCCAGTTCCAGTTACGCCCTGAAGAGTTGTCACTGACAATACCTACAATTTACTGCAGACACTCCAATGCTCCAAAACTTCCTAAGCCCAAAATACAGTTCAAGACTAGATAGTATTTACAATCCAGACATTAAGCAATTAAAAAAAAAAAAGCAAAGACGTCTTTCTGTTGCTTCCAAAGGAGCCACTCTCTGTCGCTAGTATGACTAACAAAACAGAGCACTGATGTATAATATTTCAGCATCATAAAACAAGAAAGGAACAGAAAAACCCAAGGCACAATCTGCAATGCAGCTGCCTGCTGAAGTTTAAATAAAAATGTAAGATTGTTAGGGCACAGCCAACACACTTTGTCCTCATTTCTGGTGGGTCACAAGATCTCATTTTTCATGGACTTTTCAGATGCTTGCGTAGAAGAAAAAATATTTTTGTCTGTGTAAATAAGAACGGTATCACACACTAACTCTGGTGCAGACTATGACAGAAGCCAATTATGCAAGGCAGCACTCAGCTGTATGTGATCATGTAATTACTATATCACATAGCAATTATTATTACCATAGTGCCTATGCAGAGGGAGGGGAAAACTCAGATAACACAAGCAACAGGCACTCTGGAGTTTCCTAATTGCATCTTGGTGTTGATAGCATCTTATCTTATACCTACAGCACAACCTTCGTGTGAGTTTATTTCCAGCTTTGACACCCACATGGATGATCAGTAGAGCAGGAATCTGAGATCTATAAACCCAGGGCTAGAAGTTATTTTGTGGATCAAGCACAGCCCCATGCTTAGCTTACCTCATCACAGAATCCCAGTTAGAACTGATCTGCCTTGATCTTATAGATGAAGATTTTTAGTCACATTTTTCATAGTGGAAAATTGTGTTTCAGACCTTTACTCTTTTGCTGATTAGTAAGATGCTTTTAACTTCCAGATTGTTTTTGCATTCATAAACAATTTTACATTAATGTATGACAGTGCTATCTACTAGCTAGAACAGTGCTTTGATGTTCTTGGTCTTTGTTTAGGGTTTAGGGTGACTGATACGGATGAGGTTCTCATGTTTGTTTGGTTTTTTTAATCCTGTGAGGAGAACATGCAGCTTGGACTCTCCCACATACACCTTTTCTGCACCTGCTCTGCTTGAGTTCATTTTCTTACAGACAGACGAATGCTGCTTTAGTCATTGATATTGACCCATTTCCCCATTTTATTCCAACTGAGTTGAAATTTCAGTCTCACTAGAACATGCTCCTATGTTCATTGATCATTCAAGAAAAGCTTATCTACTAGTGACTGACATCTCCCAGGCCTATCAGCTGGTCCAAGCTGTCAGAAGAGCAAAAGGGATCCTTCTGCTCCCAAAGCCCTCACTGCCAAACTCCCAATTCCAACTCCTAAGTATGACATTTGTCAACAAAAAGGTCTAAAAAAATTGTTAAGACTTTAAAATATAAGGTTTCTGTTGCTTTTTACAGTAAGCCAACAAGCATACAAACAATTTCAACAGGTATAAGCAGGCAAAATACAAAAGGCCATACGAAAGAAATGTATCTACATCAAATTAGATGTAATTTTCCCTTAAATAATCACAACTCAAGTGATCTTGTGATATTTTGTGTTTTCAAAAGAACACAGAAACCAATAGGAATTAGGTTTATAGATCATTCTATTTATAAGTCTATTTATATACTGGCACTTAAAGTGCAATCAACACATCTTAAAAAAAAAAAGGTACATACAGGCATGTAAGAAATTAAAAATTGAGTTAAAAATGCCAAAACCTTAAAACTGCAATCAGTAGCAGAAATCTTATCTTTGTGTGCTCCCTGGTCTATAAAGCATAGGATCTAAAACCTCAAGGTTTACGCAGCTTCCACTGAAGAAAGCGCTTTCTAAAATTAACTGGCAATATGTATAAAATAAGGTGTGAAACAGAAACGAGGTCTGACTAACAATATTACTGCATTACAATATTTCCACCTGAAATAAGTTTCTTAAGTATAATTTTATAAAACATACTTGTGATTTAGATAAGGCAGCTTTTTTGGGGTGTGCAGAAACTGATTAAATTCTTAAAGCAAATGTAGCTATAATGAAAGGACAGAGTCTCTGTTCAGAGCTGATGCTGGAAAAGCTAATCTCCAGCTGTGACTAAAACTACGACTAAAATCAAACTAAGGAAAACTATAACTCTCAAAAGCTACTGAATACAGTGCTCGTTTCTGAGCAACTCTGTGCTATGTTTATTTACAGCTACACCCAACAATCCTAAAGATGACACCAAATTACACAGTAGATACATTTAGCAGTTTTTAATGGAGGTAATTCCCTCAAAATGATTCAGAATCATTAAACTGGCAAATGCCGCTGAGCTGTATCATCGTGTAGGGGAGCCCACTAATTGACTTAAAGACAGACACTTGGCATTCCTAAATCACTCGTTGCCTTTGAAAATTATGATGACTTTTTTCTTTTTTTTTTCTCCAAAAAAAAAGCTTAGTTTCACCTTTCATTTTGAAGTGCAAACTATACCTTCCTACTGGGCTGTGGAGTGTGCATGTTGCAGCAGAACAACCACCTAACAGAAACTGTTTGCCACTTCTCTGTTGTGTTAATCTACACAAATACTGCATTTTGCTAATTGCAGAAATGCTAATCAACTTTTAGGGAGAACAAAATCACAGTAAGATAACCTTTTACAACACAGATATTAAATTAATTTTCTTATCTTTGTTATGCCATCATATGTTTAATAATGGTTAGTAACGTTCCTTCGCTCTGTTTTCCAGCTCAAACTGCAAATGTGACCTTATTCAAAAATAACAAACCCCGCAGATTAATCTAGCCCCATATCCTCCAACAGTGGCCAGAAGCAGTTGTCTAGGGTGCATATAGGAATAGGATATGCATACAGCATTACTTTATTGATACACTTTCCCTTGTGGTTTATGAACTTCCATGCATTTCTGTATTAGAACTTTTGCATTTAACATGACAGTTTGTTCTTTAGTTTACCCATCCACAAAATCAGTTTAATAGATATACTTTCCTGTCATGTTAAGACGCTACCCTCACTGGTTATTGGAAGCTGGATGAAAGGCTACACTTAATTACCAAATGAAAAGACTACAGGATCCATTACACAAAATTACTCAACCTTTATAAAGAAAAGGCTGAAATGTGTTGGCTTCCACTACAAAAGCAGTATTGCCAGCAGAGGGCACTAGCTGCTATGCACAAGTGAGAGGAAGACTTTAAAAAAGTTAATCTTGTGAGGAAGATTGTATCTCCTTACTCCCTTAAGACCTTGGAAGATAACACATAAGGTTGTCTAAATTATTTATACCAGATAAGACTCACACCAAAATGTCACAAGTATCAGGTTTCAAGAGAAATTTTAAAAAGAGAAGTGAAGAAAGAGGATGATTTTTCTAAGGCATAATGAACACTGACCTTTATGTGTAACACAGAAAAATTAAACCATTCTTGATGGGGCAGCAAGACTGACATTTGCATGATTGCTAGTTTAGGGTGTTGAGATTTTTAAATCAAGTTAATATGGACATTTTATTTTAAGAAGTATTTCCAATTGAACTTCGGATACATATCCAACTGCTGAAAAAAGGGATAAGGAAAAATAAATGTTTTATAAACACACTGTTGAGTTCAAATTATTTGGTCTGACCATTAAAGAAGCCTTCTGAAATTTGCCAAGCGCTATTATAAACTGTATTTCCTTGTCAAGGAGCAGCTCCTTAGAATCCACTATTGCGGCAATTTGCAGACTAACTCAATGAAAAAATGATCTAATTATATTTTGCAACAATCTAAACCATCAGTAAATGTATCCCTTGTTGCCCAGACGGAGAAACCGAAAAGAAGGAATTAAAGGCCACAGAGAATGGCGGAAGTGAATGTCAGCATTAAAATTCAGGAACTACTTGTCAGTATTCTGCTTGGTGCCTCTCCCAGCCTTCTCTGGCCACATTTGTTCATTAATGAGGTCTTAGAAAAGATGATAAAGTAATAAACATTTTGATAAAAAACAAGTATAGTTCTCCTGGATGATGACAGGTGAGAAACATGTTTACAGGACTCCATTCCAGTGAGCAGGTCACTACTTTCAAGCCACAACAAATGCTACCATGTGCCATACTGCCACATAAACCCTTGCGTGGTAGATCTGAAAATCTACATCTCCTTTTGCTCTAAAACAACTAAAATATACCAAGATCTTCTCATCCAGCATTTTTTGGTTTAGTTTTCCACATGTTCACATACACCATTAAGGCAAAATAGTTGAGTGTATGGATTTGATATTAAATAAATTAGCTAAAACTTGCAATTTTCCTCAACTGGAAAACTATGATTTAAAAATTGATGCATACAGTGTAACAAGCTTTTTACTAAGTCAGCTGCATGTCATATCAGCACTACATACAATGTATTATTTGTATTTCATTTTATAAACTTTAATGGACTGGTAATCACCAATATCTGACGCACTGTTTCAGAAAAATAACTACTTATATTCTTGACATTAAAAAATGGATGCTAACACATGAAACAAGAAAAGAAAGACTATACAACTAGAAGGGAACCAACTCCATCGCCCTATTTTGAAAACTGCACTTAAAGCTAGGACATGTTTCAAATAGTATGCAGTCACCAACTGCAGATTTGCTATTTTCATCTTGTGTACTGGCTGACATTTGATGAAATCATACAGTACCAAAGCAGAAAATATTTTAATACTTCCCTTTAAAACAAAATTTTTGTTTTATTTCAAAGGAAACATCAGTGGATTTGAAAATTTGTTATAGACTGTTCAGATCAAATATTCAGGATCAAGTAATTTTCTACGATTTCAAACACATCTCCTTAATCCTACCCCAACAAATGCAAATAGAACTTGAGGTCTGGAAGTTTAGCTGTCTGAACTGCCCTGTAACAGTTATCCAAGACCAAACCAGAAGACACACTGTCACAATGATGTGAAAGCAAGAGTCACTTGGGTGATAAGCTATTTCTCCAACATAAAAAAAGCATCCATTCTTTCACACAACAACTCATGCAAAACTTAAATTCTCCTTTCTGGAACCATTAAGAGTAATGGATAGCCAAATGAATCAATCCACCATGCTTTGAGTACAGCGTTGTCTGCTCATTCCGCAAGGATTATTGAGAACTGCATGAGCTCTGGTATATGCCAGTTGAAAACAACTCCAAAGGATGTCTTCCAAGATAATATTGTAACAATTCAGAGTAATTAAAAAAATAACAAAATAAAAAAACCATCAACTTCCCAAACCAACCGACTCCTTTTGTTACTCACTTATCCCTCTACCTTAAATGCTTTTTTAATCATANTTTTGAGTACAGTGTTGTCTGCTCATTCCGCAATGATTATTTAGAATTGCATGAGTTCTGGTATATGCTAGTTGAAAACAACTCCAAAGAATGTCCTCCAAGATAATATTGTAACAATTCAGAGTAATTAAAAAAATAACAAAATAAAAAAACCATCAACTTCCCAAACCAACCGACTCCTTTTGTTACTCACTTATCCCTCTACCTTAAATGCTTTTTTAATCATAAGCCAAATTTAAACCAGGAAATACATTTAAACTAAGTTAATTGCATTAGTATTCACAGGTTTGTGTTTTTTTCATCCTTTAGTGAAACAAATATTTCAACCTGCTTTACGCAGAACAAGTATTTTTTGCAGAACCTTTTCCACATCATTTTTATGTCATCCATCTCCAACTAAGAACAAGCCAATAACATTAAGTTAACATAAACCACATCAAAACTCCCGTTATACTTAACAAGTCATCTTATAAGTGAGCAGACATGGTATTTCCCCATGACCTTTAGTTTCTCTTTAAACTCCTTGCACTTCATAACTAGATGCCACTTGTTCTATGTTATTCTGTCTCGATAGTGACACAGGACATACTATGCTCTTCCTCAAAATGTCCTTCTTGTTCTTTTTATTGTTGATGTTTTACACTTAGCTTTCAAGTTACTTTTGGTCCTGCTTCCCTTCTGCTTTTGAAAATTATTCTTCCTAAGTGCAATTTCACTGTTTAGATGTATCTTTTTACACTGAGTGTTAGAAAATTATGTAGAAGATGGGCCCTACACAACACAAGTTTCCAGATCAATTCATCACTGTAAGCTTCCATAAAACTGCTCAAACCAAACAGCCTTGTACTGGATGTAGTACATTTTATGTTAGAAAATTATCATTTGCAATTTTCAGGATAATTACATTTCACTGTTTTCTGTGTTTCTTCTATAGCATAAGTTTCCTGTACAACAGTGTTTTTAATTTACATGCTTTTTATACCCAAGTGCTCAAGAAGCAACACACCACCTCATTCTCCATTTGCAACAGACCCCTATGAGTACTACACTTGAGGTTTTTTCATTATTAGACTGACTGATATGTGTTCAAGATCCCTGTATTAATTAACTTTAAGGCAGGTACCAATGTCTTTAATGTTGCATACTGTTCTTCTACCTCTTTTAGGCACTCTGTCCTTAAGCAGGCCATAAGCACTGATTCCACATTCTTGTTTTATGAATTGTCCTGGGAGGTTTTGATGATATCTATTATATCTCAGTTTTCCCATTAATGAGAACTTCCCATTTATCATGCTTATCACCATGTCTTATCGCTGATTAGGAAAACAAATCTTGTTTTCAATTCTGTTTTAAGTTTAATTTGTTCCTATGTCACTGACTTTAAACTGCATTTATCTACCTAGGATGCTTTGCTTGGGCTGTCAGTTAAGCCCCCTCCTGATTGCTCCAGGCTCCGGCTAAGAAGATTCCCTGCCCCGTGTCCCTTCACACAATCTGCCTTCCCATAACCGTTGGTCTCCAAGTCCTGCACAAAGAAACCTGCGGACTCAATCTAGCCAAATAAAAAAAATTCCCTTCCAGTATTTCATTACCTCTTTCTCAGCCTCCTAGTTTTCTTTTCCTTAATAGTTGTACCTATGATGCCTGTCTACCACCTGTCTACTACTTGGGTACCACAAGCAGTATCAAACCCCTGGTAGCTGTCTCCTAGAGCATTCTGCTTTAACCCTCCACAGGTACCACGTTAGCCAGAATATATATGAATAACAGTCTCCTGACTTTAGGGGGGGTTGGGTTTGGCTATGAAAGACCACTGCACTCTTCTGGATCCTACCTATTTTTCCTTCTGTGGCATCAGTGGGAATGACTTCTCATTCTGACGGTTAAAAAAAAGATACTGCATGTATAAATATTTCCATCAAAGAGTTAAAAGATTTCATTAAAAACAGGAACATGGTTTCCTGGTTTGGCAACTGAATTTTTCTTTTGCCTTTTAGCAGATTTCAAAGGCAACAGGGCGGGCAAGATCTTATTTGCAGGTTAAACTGACAGGAATTTTTTACTATCACTATGACACCCTGTAAAAGTTTATACTTATACATATCAGAGGAAACTCAAACCATTCACCCAAATTTCACAGACAGTTCTGAAGTTCACAATCATACTTCCCTACCTATGAAGTGAGCAGTGATACCATCTTACAAATACACTAATGTAATATTTATGAAACCTTCAGATCCAAAGTAGTGGCTGCTGCCCTGTAAGCTACCAGAGCACTTCTCCTCAGAAGCAATTTATTATCCCATTTCAGTACAGAAAGCATTTACTGGACTAAAGAACTTTACAAGTGTTTGCTGACAGCACAGTTTCATGATTCATTAAGAGGTACAATGAAGAAAAAGTCTCAAAACCTTTAGTGAAAAGCAAGCTGTTCCGCCCACAACATACCTCCATTTGCACTAATGGCTAACTGGTTCTGTCTGAAACTGAAAACCGGTAAAGCCTGAAACCTACAGTCTGAAACATAAACCAGTGAAATTTCTGTCCAAATAGTTATCAACTTGGTAGCTACGAGGAGGTGAAAATGTAATGTCACAACCAAAGGACTGTACAACATCCTGAATCTAAGGTGCTATTGGCCCAGTTTAGAGTTGCCATCATTTAATAGTAACTCCAAGTGGCAGCAGAGACGTCACAGAAGTACACTGCAATTTCCCAATGGGGACTGTCTTCAAATCTACTGGAGGTCATATACAGCAAGAGCTTTTCAGGAACCACACTCCATATGTTTAGCAGAGAATCTGGCAGCATTCAGCAAAATGTGGCAAATTTTGAGAAGGTCTGGGACTAAACAGCCCTTGCACACTAGTCACAACCAACACATGCAACAACAACTTTATTCTAGTGGTACCAGGATTACTAATCCTTTGCTTGAGTATCTACTTAAACCCCAGATTTTAAAAACAGTATTTGAATGCTATTTACATACCAATATGTAATGACTACTAATATTCCAGCAATGACGTTAGCCAGGCACCTACTGTATTAGGATTTTTGAAGACAATCTGTGGTATACTTAAGAGTGTATTTACTGTATCATGAAAAAGAAGATTACTATTCTTCTTTTAGGATTTTCTTTTTCTTTTTTAAAAAAAAAAATTTTCCTATTAAATTCAACATCTTTCTGCTATGTTAAAAAAAGCCCCTTTAATTTAGCATGACTTGGGGAAATAACGAGTTTTTATGTCTGGGCTTTTGGTTGTTTTTTTTTTTTTAAACTGTGAGAAGTCTGAGCATTTACCGATCTAGATTTGACTGGGTACTCACTCTGTCACACAGCTCTTCAAACGTGAAGTCTGCAATGGTTCCACAGGCTTTATTCAGCCTCAGCTCTCTGCCTTGCACTTTCAGAATCCTTGGTCTAGTTACTATGGGAACATGAACAAAGACTCAATCTTCTCTGGATAATTACTATAAAATTCATCTCTTACAGATAGGAAATGCATAGCTTGATGAATAATAGCACATGATTCAACACATAAATTAGACAAAATGCTGATACAATGACTGCCACTTGAGTGTGGCATCAACCCATATACAGCAATGGAACTTATTAATTGGTCAGTGGAGATTGGGCATTGTGTTCTAAATGTATTCTCTTTCAAGAGAAATTAACTTACGTACAATCATTTTGTTTCTGAGCCAGCTCATCAAACAACTTATCCATGACAGCCTCCACATCAGCTTCACTTGTGCTACAGTGAAAAGAATAATAGAATATGAAATTAATAACACTTGAAGCCAACATCAAACAGCTGCCTGAGCCTGCTTAGCTTTTTGCCCATAAAAAAAGAGAACAGGATGTTATGCTCTAAATACAAACATTAGATTTAGAATACACTTAAAAGTAGAGAATATTAACTCTCAGGTAGATGATTCTGCCTTATTTGCATACACTGAAAGACTTCTGTGTTTTGAGCTGTTTCCAGTAATGAGGCAATACAGGCAGAGCAGATCCATTAACACTATGTGTGCACAATGAGAAAAAAGGCTTCTGGCTCTATCTTGCATGCAAAATAAGAGCAAATAGACAAGGCAAGGCAGTCAAGCACCTAAAGAAGTATTCTTTGAAATTTCTGAGGGGAGACTGTGAAATTAAATACTGGAGCAGCTTTCAGGAGGTGGGGGGTGGAAATCAAGTCAACTGATTGTATTGATCAGACAACTCACAAAATTAAACTATGAAATTCAAAATACAAGCACGATCTCTGTATTACTAATCTTAACNAAGAGCAAATAGACAAGGCAAGGCAGTCAAGCACCTAAAGAAGTATTCTTTGAAATTTCTGAGGGGAGACTGTGAAATTAAATACTGGAGCAGCTTTCAGGAGGTGGGGGGTGGAAATCAAGTCAACTGATTGTATTGATCAGACAACTCACAAAATTAAACTATGAAATTCAAAATACAAGCACGATCTCTGTATTACTAATCTTAACAGTTTCCTTCCCATTTGTCCCCAATACTGTCTGGGAAAAGATCAATCACAGTCAGTGAAAATGTAAAACATCTGTGCTGAGAGCTGAGGTAAAGTTTATATTCACCTTCTGGTTGTCATAAGAATTATAAACCTGTCTGATCAGTGAAGTTTTTGTCACGGAATTGGTTAGAGGGCCAGCCTTTCTGTGTTTCACTCTTAAAGACAGATGATATTGGTAGCTGAGTTTGAAAGCTGAAAATAGTAAATTAATGTTATGGTAGACTAAATAAACGAGGACTAGGATATAAAATGCTTTACTGAAGTTTGTATAATCTCATTTGCTTCACACAGTTCTAGCTGTCCTCTAAGCGACAAGTGATGATCACCGCAGTATACAATTACTCTCCTGTTCATTAGACCTTAAGCACATTAAAAATGTAACAGCAGAATTGAAATAAGTACTTTTTAGCTCAAGTTTAATGATAGCAAACCTTGTAGACACAAAGAATGGGGGAAAGAAACCACAAACTTCTGCAAGTNCTCTCTGCCTTGCACTTTCAGAATCCTTGGTCTAGTTACTATGGGAACATGAACAAAGACTCAATCTTCTCTGGATAATTACTATAAAATTCATCTCTTACAGATAGGAAATGCATAGCTTGATGAATAATAGCACATGATTCAACACATAAATTAGACAAAATGCTGATACAATGACTGCCACTTGAGTGTGGCATCAACCCATATACAGCAATGGAACTTATTAATTGGTCAGTGGAGATTGGGCATTGTGTTCTAAATGTATTCTCTTTCAAGAGAAATTAACTTACGTACAATCATTTTGTTTCTGAGCCAGCTCATCAAACAACTTATCCATGACAGCCTCCACATCAGCTTCACTTGTGCTACAGTGAAAAGAATAATAGAATATGAAATTAATAACACTTGAAGCCAACATCAAACAGCTGCCTGAGCCTGCTTAGCTTTTTGCCCATAAAAAAAGAGAACAGGATGTTATGCTCTAAATACAAACATTAGATTTAGAATACACTTAAAAGTAGAGAATATTAACTCTCAGGTAGATGATTCTGCCTTATTTGCATACACTGAAAGACTTCTGTGTTTTGAGCTGTTTCCAGTAATGAGGCAATACAGGCAGAGCAGATCCATTAACACTATGTGTGCACAATGAGAAAAAAGGCTTCTGGCTCTATCTTGCATGCAAAATAAGAGCAAATAGACAAGGCAAGGCAGTCAAGCACCTAAAGAAGTATTCTTTGAAATTTCTGAGGGGAGACTGTGAAATTAAATACTGGAGCAGCTTTCAGGAGGTGGGGGGTGGAAATCAAGTCAACTGATTGTATTGATCAGACAACTCACAAAATTAAACTATGAAATTCAAAATACAAGCACGATCTCTGTATTACTAATCTTAAACAGTTTCCTTCCCATTTGTCCCCAATACTGTCTGGGAAAAGATCAATCACAGTCAGTGAAAATGTAAAACATCTGTGCTGAGAGCTGAGGTAAAGTTTATATTCACCTTCTGGTTGTCATAAGAATTATAAACCTGTCTGATCAGTGAAGTTTTTGTCACGGAATTGGTTAGAGGGCCAGCCTTTCTGTGTTTCACTCTTAAAGACAGATGATATTGGTAGCTGAGTTTGAAAGCTGAAAATAGTAAATTAATGTTATGGTAGACTAAATAAACGAGGACTAGGATATAAAATGCTTTACTGAAGTTTGTATAATCTCATTTGCTTCACACAGTTCTAGCTGTCCTCTAAGTGACAAGTGATGATCACCGCAGTATACAATTACTCTCCTGTTCATTAGACCTTAATCACATTAAAAATGTAACAGCAGAATTGAAATAAGTACTTTTTAGCTCAAGTTTAATGATAGCAAACCTTGTAGACACAAAGAATGGGGGAAAGAAACCACAAACTTCTGCAAGTGCCCTTTCAAAAAATTAAAAAACTCTTTTCTGAATAGATTACATAAAACTAACTTCAAAAAAAGAAGTTTCTTTCAATGTTCATACTTGCGTGCTGCTTTCCTCTGACAAAGTGACAAATAAAAAGAAACAGATAAAAAGAAAAAAAAGCCAAAAAAAGCGGGAAAGTGCATATATATTAAGCAATATGCACGCATGTATGCATGTAACTATCAAAAAGTTTGATGGAAAAACTACAGGAAGAAAAAGCTGAATGTGATGTCTAGGTGGATATTCGCACCTAACTGCCAAGAAAGTTTGTTTTGCAAATAGACACCTGAAACTGAGATCAAGGAAGTTGCCCTGATCAAGAATCTTGTAATCTACTGCATTGATTGCTTTCAGGTGAGCATGAAACAGCTTTAAGCAAGCCTTAGTTACACATTTGAGATGAAGAAAAGACTACAGATTATGAAGCAATCAGAGGATTTAAGAAAAGAGTCAGGATTACACCATAACCACTAACAGGGGAATGTAAACATGTTGGACAAGAACATTTTCTTATAAGGGCAAGACTGATAAATTTCAAAAGCCTGTAGCAAAATACTGTAAGATACCTAACTTTAAAACAAAATTATAAAAACCTCCCATACTATGCTAGTTCTGCAGGGTTGAAAGCTTCACTGAACAAGTTTGGATAGAAGAATGAATTAAGATTCCCTCAGACAAAGAAAGGACAATGAAATAAATATCTTTTTTCCACTGGTATCTAGCTACAGGACTTCTTATTTTTTGGGTTTTTTTCCCCTACTGGTTCCTAATGATTTACACAACAAGTTCTAGAGCTAACCAAGATCCTTCCAGTGAGAGAACATGAGGCAGACTTATCACCAGTCTCTGCCATTCACTTGATCAGAAGCTTTCCAGCAGTACACCATGAAATACTCTATCTGGGTATCACTCCAGAGCCTTATTCATATTACTTCTCCTCTGAGAGCTGATGCCATAAACACGAGGTTTAGCCTATTACCTTCTAGAAACCACATACGTGCTCTTCCTGTCTTCAGAGCATGGGGAGAAAAGAATATGAGAGGTGCTCTCCACAGTTACAGAACAGAAAATCACAATAAGCACAATTAGCAGTGCCGTAAGCAGGGACAGCTACATAGACACGGGAACAAGAGCCACAACGAGCGATTCTGAGATAACAGAGGCAGCTTCACACAGTACTTCCAAACACACATCACAAAAATTAAAGAAAGTGGAGCCAGGCAAGAATATAGAATGAGAGTTACACATCCTGAGTTCATACAGTCACACACAGTTTGAAGAACCTGCATTTGACCTGTTTTCCATACATAAAATTCTGTCATTTCCTTCCAGAAGCAGCCAGGGTTACCTGTTGTAATTCAGCTAAGCAGTACTCCCCCTTCTAGGCAAACAACTATAATTTCTAACTTTATCATTAAGTGATATGGATATACTTCATTTCAAATACCTGTCACACTGATGGAAATACAGCACCTTCCTTAATGGAAATATCATTTTGAAATCAATATTATATTTTGGGTTGAAGGATACAATCTCATTTTAAGCTATTGTCTACCATGCTGGGGTGTCATCAAATAATAATATTGTAAGAGTAAATATGAGGTACTAAAATATGTAGAATGCAAAGGTTTTTGGAAAAAAAAAGACAGGATGTTTATATTAGGCAGATAAATGCAAATATATGCTGCAACCATAAGTACAACTGTGAATGTATTTTTAAATATATTTATTTGCAAATATAGAATAAAGTGCTAAAGAAATTTTATTAGGATAAACAGAAACAATCTGTCAAAATAGGAGGGTGTTGGGGTTTTTAATCCAAAACACTGGAAATACCCGACATTAAATGAATCCTTGTCATTGGATTTCTATAAATACTTAATTACTTAAATACAATAAGGATGTTCTTCTATTATAAGAGAATTGTGCAATCTTTTACAAGAGGATATTCATTACTTTCTAACCATCTGTCACTTCAGTTCTCCAAACACCACACCTCCCCAAAAAATCTAATTAGTTTTTATTCAGTCACACATTATAAATGATGCTAGTGTGGATACTGAAAATGTAGTTTAATGAAGTTAAAATCAAGGCATAATGGAAGGCAGTTTACTGAACAAAATGGACCAGAAGGCATAGAAAGGAAAAGTCACACTCTGCTAATTCTACTATACATTTTTCATTTCCCATTGACTAGGAAATTACTGGCTAACAAGAAGGAAGAGGGCAAATACCATATCGTAGATAAACTTACAGGTAGTAAAGTTTTCCAGCAGCAGGAAGCACTCGTTTCCTGTAATCAATTCCAGAATCAAGCTGGACTGTGCTGCAGTATTTCTACAGAGGTAAAAAAAAAAAAAAANAAAAAAAAAAAAAAAAAAGAAAAGAATAGCTTTCCTAAAGTCAAAGCTACACATGTGATTGTCAGTGTTAGACAGAACACACACATTTGTGATAAACTATCAGCACGAATAACAACTGCACAACTGAAATTCAAGATCACAAAATCAAAGTCTCCTTTACACTCATCAAAGCAAAGAAATAAGCTGGAAACCATTCACATATTCAAAATAATTTTTAAAAATCAACCATTTTCCAAAGTCCATCAACTGAAAATTCATACAGGTTAAATGAAATGAGGATGGATATTACTCATTCTCGCCAGGCAGTGCTTTGTCAGGAGAGTGTGTGAAAGTAATTATTTTTACAGTAAAGACTGTACATCTAAACCCAGAAAACTGGAAGCAACAGAAGTTTAACAGACTACAATCAAATTCTAGCAACAGAGACAATTGAAATTACTTCTACATGATTAGCTAAAAATAATTTTATCTTTTCTGCTACTAAGAAGATTAAAAATTTTATGAGTCAAACATCAAATATATGAACCACACCAAGTCTTGCTGCAAAACAGACTAAAGCATAAAGGTGAATAAACAAAGCTCTATGTCGAAAAAAAATTGTTTCATTTTTGTAGTACCTGAAACGACTCAGAAAAGGATCATCCTTTTTGTTCCTTTAAACAACCTGTAAGATTCCAAGTGTGACACAGATGTCCCCGAGTAGTCACAATAATTGCTTCTGTTAGAAAACTTAAAAACAGCTGTACTAAAGGGTGCTTTTTTGATTAAAGGCCTGAGGCTGAGAGCAGAATTCTCACTAACCTCAGTGGGATCAAGTTTTTACACCCTCTGGCAAAGCAAACTGCTTATTTATTATTACTACTGCAAACATACACAACTTCTGGGTATTATATTGCCAGAAGCAAAAGAAGCTATAAAAGAAAGGGAGAAAAAGTTTTAGTATTTTAGAAAATATACTCCTATCAACAATTTAATTAAAGCAATAATTTTTTTTTTAGGTAAATCAACACCATTGCAATTCTTCAGATTGCTAGAATCCACTAAGTAACTCCCCTTCACTGCACTGTGAGCTATTAGTTTATCTTTAATACTCTTGTTAAGCATTTCATATTCCACGTGTCAAATTTTTCAAAGCCTCCTTGAGGCCATTCAAATATCAAAATTGGAAATGTCAAATCTCATTTATAGCAACTACATCACAGGAAAAAGCACCCTTAAATTTTACAAGAACTATCATCAGTGATTTAAGGAACAATGGCCCTTTTGAACAAATGCATTGCATAGGACATAGATTACAAATAACTGCAGGAGTGACTGTGATGACTCATTGCACTAATTTTTTGCCCTTGGCAATTACTGAAGATTCTATATCTATTTTAAATCCCCAACTTCTCTGCAAAGATACACAGCTGAAGAAAAGAGGCAGAAAAAAAAAATCACCCTGAAAGCACAGAATCCCAGGAGAACCCATGTATCTTTAATTCCGGTAAGTGAAAAAGCCATGCTAATCAAATCATTATCTTGGGCTAAGGCTACTGCAAACACAATAGCATTGGTGCTACAATATTATTATAATCTATTCCCTTTCTTTTCGTGAAAGCTTACAAAGAAAGAGAATAAATAACAGAGCAGAAGAAAAAAGTTCCAGAGACATGTAATAATATGCACAAGGGAGAGACAATGTTTAAGCTTTTCTTCAGCATCACTCTGGCAGTCAATGCGAGAAGGAATATTCCTGAAATTTCACAAAAAAGCTGGTGTACTTAGCTTTTCTTTGCCAGACACTGATGTTCAGCATCTTTCCACCTAATGTTTTGCTTTTCCAAAGTAGAAGATTAGCTCAATATTATTTTCTTTATGTTGGGAGGATGCGGGGGGAGGCAGGGAAATTGCATTAATACAACTGCTATGTGGACAATGAGATTATTCAGATTAACTTTTGATATTCAGATACTTAGTAATGCTGTTTGTCATCTTGTTGTTTTGGGGTTTTTTTCCCCCCGGAAACAACAAAAAGGAAATTCTGCATGAATTCAGCCTCGCGCTCTGGCCTTCGAGACATGTTTACAAACTCCACCTCTATCTCAGGGTACTGTGTTACAAACAGAGGAAAAAGTGAATCCAGACCTACGTATACTTAATAGAGTGGTGGTACAGCTGAAAGAAAAAAAAGTGCACTTCAACACTGAGGCTGATGTGCATGTATCGTGTGGATATTTACAGCCGTGCTTGCAGCTCAGCTGCTAAACAAATGCCGAGTAGGGCAGACAAGCCGTGCACTCAAATACAGACTGATACTGGGCTGGATTATGCAGGTGATTGCAGTCACTGAAATATAAACCAGCCCTTGTTGTGACAGTAATTTTTTGCAACACGAGTTCACTTGCGTTCTGCTTAGAAACTTATCACTCCTAAAATGTGCTGCTGGTCTTTTATGACCCCATGATTTAACCTTACAACGAACAAATTCTAGAGACAAGACCTGTAGATGTAAACATTATCAATACAGCTATGAAGTAGATGCATTTCTTCTCTTACTTCTCTTTTCTCTTTCTTCAAAGTAGTTAGTATTATCACTATTCAAGAAAAAAATCACTATCATTAGTAACACTAGTGAAGAAGTGCTTGTGTGCTCAAGAGCTTATTTATGGCTTTGGGCCCTTTTTAAGCTACACTGTCTAAACAAAAGATATTTATCTTCCCTACGTACCTTGTCTTGTATGTCTGTAATAATGTACTACTATTGATTCTAATCATAATGTGCTATAACATTATACAGTTTATTTCAAAAATATCTGTAATGTATTCTGGGCTATAGGACCTTACAGCCAAAAAGGCAATAGCAGCATCCTGTTCAGAGATATATAAAATGCAGTCATTACATTATTGGCTTTTGCTTCATTAGGAGGCGAAAGTCAACTGCATCAAACATACAAAACGGAAAAAGAGAATGTTGACATACAGCAATTTTCTGTAACATACAATTAAGCATAGAGCTAGGAGTCAGTTAACAGGAACAGAAAGTCACTCAGTGCTTTGAAAAAACATTTGTCATTTTACTATCCTGCTCCTTGGATGTTCCTAATTAATTTCTGCATTTGGTTTGTGGGGGCTTTTTTGGCTTATTTTTGTCCTGTCTTCCAAACACGGTTCTGTCTCCTATTTCCAAACCAGCATTTTCAGTCAAATTCTGGTTTGCGTTTTACTTTGAATCTCTTTTTTTATCCTCTCCAGACCGATGCTCTCTTTGGCAAAGTACTTCAACCTTTTTCAGCCCATGTCCTAAATAAAAATTATACAATAACAAGAATTCCAAACCCTTCTATATGTTCATGTGAATAAATACCTATCTCTGTTCATCATTAATTATTTTTACTGAGACGCTTCAAAGCTGACTCATATCTATTCTGCAAAGCAGTGTATAAATATAGATAAAATAGATGGCCTCTGCCATTATAATAAAACATTATCACATATCATGTATAGCAACATGTTCCCAGAAAACATTACAGTTAAACAGGAATGCTATTATTAAGTTATAAGCTTTGTAGAGTAGGAACAACTTTCTCCTTATGTAACTATATGACTGTAAAGATCTATAAGTGCTACTGGAAAATAACGTAACAAAAAAAAAATCAAACAGAAGCATGATTAAAATAAACAATCATTAAGTGATAACATGGAATAAATTAATGCCAACAGAACAGCATATTAGTAACAGCAGCACTTCTCCTCCAAGTTAAGAATTTACAGGTGGAGATAGTTCTAAAGGAGGATTGAGCACCTCTACCCAAAGTAAGAGTCAGAAAGGTAACAGAGAAGCCATGTGCTGAGTAGAAATACAAAAGTTTTTCCTTTTGGGGCTATCCCTTGTAGACAAGGGTACATCGTTTTCAGTGTTTCTACACACATAAAGGTTCACTTATTTGCTTCACAGGAATGCAGAGGGCAAAATGTTCATATTTGTAAATAAATTTTTCAAGATAAATGCTTGAAAAGCTAAAAAGACAGTGTATAATCATGATGTCTAATAGAAGAAAATAAAGCACATCAAAATATCACGTGTCCAAGCTAACACTTAAAACGCTAGATTTACAACACCAAAAACTAGAAATGTGGTTGCACCGCATGGAAAACCAAACAGCTCACAATTGTAAGAATTAAATACTGAACCTCAGAGGGGTTGCATATGTGAGTATCACCATGGATCTTCTCATTTCACAGGTGTCAAAGACATACTCCTGCCATCACAAAACTAGAAAATTAATACTATCTGCAACCCTGTAAATTTGGGGGGTGTGGTGGGGAGGAGGAGGAATGCTCTGCTACTTAAATCCTTCATCTTTTTGCAGCACGGTAAAAAAACTTCCTAAGATTACACACAAGTTCTAGTTTCTCTTTCTGTCTCTGGGCTAACTTCTCCAGCACTGGACTGATTAAACCCTACAAATGTGATTGCATGCACATACTCGCTAATCACCACCACAGAATCCTAATCAACAGCCAAAGCACTAACCGGAGTGCTCAGATCATTAGTACTTAATTGTCAAAGCCATGACTGTAACTATTGTTTTCCATTTTTTAAGATGGAGGTTTAAACTTTCAAATTTCATTTAGTTGGGCTAAACTTCTACTTCTCTTTTGAAATAAATACTTAAAATTGAAGCCACAGTTAAGTCTAGCCTGTTCTTATAGAACCATCCACAGTTTCCAACAAATTTTCTATTCTATTGAGATATTTCAAGTCTGGCTTACCCTATTCAATTCAAATGCATAAAATTAATTAGTCATACAATTTATTTTGAAGTCATTTATGTATTTATGTATACAAAGAACAAATACAATTACAGAATTGAAAACGCAATTACTAAGTTAAAAATACTGCATGATCATGCACTTGTTTCAAAACTGAAGTGGCAGAAAAACTTATTCCAGAAGGGAAAAAAGACAAAGCCTCAAAGCTCAACTCAAGACAGAATATCTAAAACGACAATCTTCAGATAAAATATATAAAACTGGAATTTCGGTCTACCTACTGTAGAAAGCTATTAAATATAGATCAACAGAAACACCTTTTTCTTCCTGTAAGGACCTCTAGTATATTTTTGTTGCTGCAATGAAGAATGGTTGCTATTAAAATATTTAATTGCCCAAGGAATTAGAAGTACACAACGTGATAGATTGTTAGGTAGAAGAACAAAGGTTTCAGATAATTTCAAAAGGCCATCATAGTTAACTGGATAACCTGCAAGTTCTCAAGATGAGTGTTTCCCATGTGTCACAAAAACCCATGAAATGCTAATAGATGGTCTTGTAGTCCATTGTACTAAATACGATGCTCAAATACTGTGATCACCTCATGACTCCTGGTAGCACAGGTGAACACATATCTCAGCCTTAACATAGACCACTAGAAGTCAACCCAGTTGTCATCCACTGCTGTGAATTATAATGGCATTTTTTTAAAAAAACTAACAACAAAAAAACCCACACAAAATAATCCAAATCACCCTATCAGCCCACAGGATTAGATAAACCCTATCTAAAGGCATGCAGAGAAGGGGTAAGGGAACAGAGATCTGAGAGTGCTTTGCCTTGGGATAATAAGTACTTCAATTCCCACACCCTCTGAGTTTCTTGAGCCTTTTGCACTTGGGCCAAACCAGACACCTGCAAAACCAGCAGCAGCACTGCATCTGCAGTATCAAATTCACTTTCAATATGAGCAAAGAAGAATATCATCCTATCTCCAGGCATTCAAAGCTGCACAATTAATAATCTTTGCCTCTGGTGTAGTTCTTAACAAGCACATTAGAACATCTACTATTAGTAACCAAGCCAGCCTAACTAAGAATAACTTGTAACCACTCTTTCAGAGCAAAAGGAATCAATTTCTATGCAGGTATAAATTCAAATGCATTCTCAGCATCTAAACTGTTTGTATTAGGTTATATCCAAAAAACTCCCACCCCACTAAATACATCCCACACCTGTCCTGCTGATTTGGTCTCCATTAACAATACACAGGATCACTGAAATTCCTTCCCTCCAACAAATCACAAAATAATGAGATTATTCATTGGCAATCAATTTTCTCATACATTCACACCTGGCCTAACAGAGAAAAATTCTCTCACATCATACAATACAGACACATGATGAGAACTCAGCCAGAAACAGAAAAAAACATTCCTCAGGTAAACAGAGCTCACAACCCTTTACCATGTTTATTTTTCATCATTTGACTCCATGTAGCGTTAGATTATCAACCAGGCTATTATTCCTTTCTTCGAATTCTTTCTTAGGCTATTTCAAGAAAAGGTTTCTTCATCCAAAGGTTACCATTACAACTGGCATTTTCCCAAATGATTCATAACTGTGGTAGAACAAGAATCCTCTCAAGCAAAAATGCAGCGTGTCATGAAAACATATTTTTGGCCTACAAAGCACACCCACACATTTTAACTTTGGCATATTCTCAAAGTCATCAGCAAGTGACAATCACCAGCATGTTTCAGAATGCGAAACTGGTCCAGCTGGGACTTAAGCTGGGCAGGTCTGTTCACAGCTTGCTAAGAAGCGTATGAAGTGTAGTGTGTCCTCTGTGGTGCAGCTCTAGAAGGAGAACAGCCAGACCATTAAGCCATGATCAACCATGGAACAAATGCAGGACCCTCAAAGGGCTGCTCCTTTTCTCCATGCCTTTTTGTAATCTGTAGTTTGTAATTCTCCTAACTTTCTGCTACACAGATTCATGGGAATGAAATGTACTCAGGGAGAGGGGGAAGGAGAAAGGGAATCATCAGGTATTTTGTGGTGGATAAAAACTTGAGCCAGGCATTGTTTGCCATGCGTACAGCTTTTGTCTCCCTGTTCAGATGTTGTTGAAACAGTAGACTTTAAAGAAAATGTCAATGAATCCTCATAAGCACTATACATGACCTCTAGGGTAATTAGCAATCATTCAAAAGCAACAAGACTAAAATGTTCTATTCTTTATTACTGTCAGCTCTTGTCTTGATCAGCATTTTAATAAAGATGGTTTATTGCTAAGACAGTTTCATGAATCAGTCATAATTACATTCTGACACACAGTGAATAGTAAAGCAAAACTAAATATCACTTCATCAACCTTTCTAACCTTTATGCAAGTATTAACTGTAAATAATTTTTACACAACCTTACAACAGAAAATCTGCATATTTCTTAGCTTTGTACATACTCCACCCTAACTGAATTTCCTGTGACCTATACCTGAAAAAGAACCCTTACAATCAGGCGTAATTACGTAGTCTTGCATGATATTCAGGTGTTGCCTTTCATAGATCAAAT
Source organism: Piaya cayana (assembly GCA_013389865.1). NCBI lineage: Eukaryota > Metazoa > Chordata > Aves > Cuculiformes > Coccyzidae > Piaya > Piaya cayana. The sequence continues at coordinate 225,272 of WAAB01025388.1, forward strand.
CAACTTCAAGTACAAAAGGCTAGTTGTTCTACTAAATAGTGCAATGCTTTAAGGGGTTAACTGCTTTTTTTTTCTTTACAGTATTTCCCCCTATATTCTCCTCTGATAATGAAATACAGGAAATTGCTACAATAGCCTTAGATCCTTCATACTTCTTCCAATTATACACCTTGTAACAAAACAAAATTTTTTAAAAAAAAAGCACAAATACCCCCCAAAACAAACACAAAAACCAATAAAACCAAATTCTGATGAAAACTTTCAAAATGTCACCCAAGAATATTGAACAGTATCACTGAAACGAATCATGCTCAGGTTCCTTTTAGATGCCAAATACCTTATTTGCGAATTATTTTTAAATGGCCCTAGAGCACAAAGATCTGTGAAGTAAAATACTGCCAAATATAATTTTTAAATTAATCTTTTCCATACACTTTAGACAAGAACTTTTAAACTGAAGAGTTCTGCAGACATAAATTTAGGGGTAGAATTAATTAAATGGAAGTTGCACAAGTTTACATTACAGCCTTCAATACTTTAACAACTAAGAAACCCCACTATTCTTGCTACCACAAGGAACATACGATCTATTGTACAACTTTTCAATAACTTATTTTAATGTCTAGCTACAAATCAGCTACCCCCTAAGAAGAGGAAAAATAGACAATTAACTTGTAAAATAATGGTACATGAATAAAGACAGAGACTCTTAAAATGCACTGTTCTGTGAATAGTATTTCAGATACTCAGACAAAAGTGAAAGAATTCAGGAGGTACAGATGTGGCTGTGCTGGGTAGGAGACAAGTAGCCTCTCCTTTTTCCAGCCAGGGAGCAGAAGAATGGCAAAGTAAACTTTCATGCAATAAGAATTACACTGAACAGTCCTCCCCATTTCACACTCCTTAGGAAAAAAATCTTCCTCACAGAGTATAAATAAAATTTTTTTAGAAGCAACAAAACCACTCACAACCCACTGTATAAACATCCAGTTTTGCTAAAGAACCAATAATGACTGTAACTTTCAGTGTCCTAATAAACAAGCTGCGGCGTTCTATGAAAAACAAATGCCAAGGGTTCACTCAGAATTTATAACATGATGATTTGTAAGTTAAGGGTCAAATTCACCCCTAATATGTGTACTTCATTGGAATTATACCCTGGATTAATTTATTTGTCTAGATTTCTTTTCACTGTTGTTTTTCTGTTTAACATTTGATTTGTATTTCTTTTCCCAGTATTAGCCTTTGCTCCTGCCAGAGCTGTTGGCAGGGTAGGGGGAAAAAAAAGGGAGAGAGAAAAAAAGTAGTATTGATTTACAAAACTGGATTTCCCAGAATGAAGAAAAAAAGCGATTAAGAGCTAAACAAAAGCTAAAGATGGCTTACGCTTAGCTCTGATGAGGTCCACTACCTCATTACCAACAACTGAAAACTTCTGATGCATTTTGTTTCTAGGGAATCCAAAAGTCCTTGCTGTAAAGCAGGCTGGGGGGTGCAGGGTCCATTCACTCTTTCTGTATCACAACCATTATGTAAGAAGTATAAAACACTGCCTTTATGCTGCCAAACCACAATGACTCTTCTTACATCAAAGCGTTTTCACCACTAGGGTTTTTTTTCTCTGAAATTTATTCAAGCCAAGGGCAGGGAGACAACAATTCATACACGCTAATTACACCTAATTATCTATTCCTTTTTTTTTTTTTCACCAGCTTCGGCCAGTGTTATTTGCTATCTGGGTTTCTCACAACCTCCCCTTGCCCTGTCCATCCAGCTCAACAGTAAAGTCTTTGAAGAAAACAGTCATGGCTTCTTAGAATTTTAACAATATAAGGTTCAAGTCAAATTAAATTATTCTATTATTAGTTTTGACACATTTCTGTGTTAAATATGAAGGCCTCTTGGTTAATTTGGCAAATTCCTCACATCAATTCGTGGTCAGAATTGCTGGTAACACCCTCTCTTGTAGGAGCTTCTCCTCATGCTTTCTTTTCATGATCTAAATGAAATGTTTATTGGATTAAAGTTCTTCTCTGCAGACCTCCACGGTGGCCTGTGACAAAGAGCTTTATTAATTGGCTCGGGCTTTTTGGAGGGAGGCAGGACCTCATTTCACATTACATCACAAGCAAATAAAACCGCCACGTGTAATTAGACTAATTTACCCTGATACAGCAGGAATCAACCATTCCATATCTATGATATGCTTTAATTTACTCATTTTAATCTAGGAGTAAACAAACCAAGCAAGAACTCAGGATATCCTAACGATTAAAGGAAAGGAGAAGGCAGGGAGCCTAACACTGAGCTACAGTAGCGACTATTTTATCCTCAGATAAAGTTTTGATTGTATCTAAACAATCTGCCTTGAAGAGTGTGCGTAAATGAAAGGTAGAAGGTAAATGAAATGTACAGCTTAATATCTAGAGAGCACACTAAGGCAATAGGTACATTATAAAATATTATAACAGTTAATGCCCTGAACTACAGAATTCAAATAATCCTTCTGTTTAAATTTAACACACACACACAGACAGGGGCTTAGAAGGCTGAATGCTGAAAGGGCTCGTAACTTCCAATCTGACACTTTGCTTTCTAAATACAACATTTTGTAAGTTAATAGTCTTACAAATTTGTCAAACTAAAATTACCCAGAAATGATACTGATGCTTAACACAAAAATGTTTGTAACCATTCTGTATTTTCTATTTTATTTTTTTTCTATGTTTAATTAGGTATGCCTCACAAAAGATGAGCACTTCTATTACTTGCAGACAGAAAGAACAAGAACAAATACTCCTTCTACTTAGGAGTTTGCTTGGTTACATACTAAGAAGGGAAACAAAAGGCCCAACATCTTCAGTAATGAAAAAGTCAATTGATAGGCGAAGCCATCACAATATCAAAGGCATAATCCCTGCAATTCTGACTCAGGTGACAGTTCACAGGGGTCAGAGTGGCTGACACTGACCTCAAAAGCAGGTTTTAACTATTCAACACACTGAAAGCTGCTGGGCTATCACACCATTAGACTGGAACAAACTGACAACTCAATTTCATCAAGGAGATGACTTTTTTTGGGGGGTGGAAAGAGGCAGATCCGCCAATCAACAAATCCCTGCATTTCTCACACAGGTGGTTGGACAAAAGCTGAGTGCACCATCAAAGACATTTTATATCTACCAAATGCCTTTGTGCAAAACTGACTCCCACCATTTCCTCAGGGACAGCTCTAAATGTTTTACACAAGTATTTTTCACACTAAGTTACTGAAAACAATTTTAAATTCCTCCATTTCTTGCTTTGTAAGAAATGGTATATTTTAATTAAAACCAGTATAGGCAACAATGTCAATAAATAATCATTAACCAATTTTGAGGAAGGAAACAATACAGCACATAAAAATACGCTGCCTTCTAGTTGAGAGGAGCATATGATGCTTACAGTTAAAGAGTCAGTTTCACCCAATAGTTTTATAATAAATAATGATTTTGTCCCAAATAATAGAAGGGGGGGGGGGGGAAGTTCACTAAAGGAAGCTTCCAGTAATTTCATGTCCTACTGACGGCAAGTTTGTGGTTTAGTCTTTCACTTTATTTAAAGCAAAATGCAGGCAGCCAAAGCCAAACATTTTATTTTAGACCTGTACCTATTAAAGGTATATTCAGGCTATGAAAGGCCGTAAAACTTCCCAATTTTCAATTAGAATTTAGTGCAGGGCAGGCCTACTGCATGAAGAAAACCTGACAAAATGCCTAAGTTGCATATTTGGTATTTCAAATCAGTTTGACATCTTAAAACTTCACTACTTGGTTCCAGGAGACATTTAGAAGCTCAAGAACCGTTCATTTAAGTTACAGACTCTACACATCAAACTGCTTGAGAAGCTTTCCTTCAGGATTCCCCAGAGAACCACACACTGAACTAGTCACAGGATTAGGATTCCAGAACAGTTAAATGTTGATGTAAGCACACTCATTAAATGTCTACATTTTATAAATCAAAACGTTGCCAAAATTGCTGCCAAACCAGTAAATTAAAGCATCTTTCACTTTTTGTTGAAGAACCTCACTTCAGATCTTAAAGCTATGTATCTTTAACAAATGTAATCAACATTTTAAAATACTTAGAATTCTAAATTTTTATATTTTGTATTGGTTTAGATTAACAATCTTTTAAGCATTACTGCTCTAAGCATTTGAACAAAGTAACTGTGAGCAATGTATGTTTTTCTTTTCAAGAACTGCCTTTGTAAAAAAAAAAAAAATCACTTAGGATCTCCATGCACTTTAAAATGCTCAGTAAGAGATGCTGCAAGATTAAAAACTCAATCAGAAGGGACTGACTCTAATTGCAATTACAGAAGTAAAAGGTTTTTCCTTCCAAATACTTATCACTGTAAAGCCCTGTCTTCATAAAATTTCATGGACAGAAGCGGTGCTCTTATCTGTTACAGAATCTAAGCCCTTCCATAAAAGATACTGTATCCCAAAAAATTTTAGCCACAACAATGAATGAATCAATTGAGTTTGTCTTTGTTTATGAAACCCACCCCTTTAAGTTACAAGATTAAAGAATCAGTGAAAAATGAGATCTCAAGCTATTTAAGATTTCAAAAGATCAGAACACTGGGATAGGTTCGGAATTCGACAGGGGACACATGTGGGGTAGGGAGCCTTGCTGGCTTTGCCAGCTACACAGACCTGGAGCTTTTGTGTGGCCACCAGCCTTGGTACCTGCAACATTTATATTAGCCATAAGAAGTGGAACATACCAATTGCCCCTCCCACTGCAAGCATTCAGCTATCACTTGTCCCCAGCAATCTACCACCTAGAAAGGCAATACAGACAAACTTCACAAGATAACTTTATCTTCCCTAGAGTGCTGTTCCATCTTTTTGCTTATTGCACAGAAATTGGTTTGTAGTTACATTTGTAAGAAATGGGAACCACAAGACAGGTACTGGAATCATATAACCTCAAGAAACAAAACCAAGGATGAACCTGGATAGTTCTAGGCCTAAGAAACAAACTGTTTCTTTTGATCACTTGAAAGGAAATATTTTTGTATGACAGTTACCAGAGTATCTAGGAACTATGCCTGGAAAGAAAACAGCCTGAAATCTATTTCAAGTGAAGCATCTCTTCACAGAAATGTACTGTTGATACTTCCCATTCATCCTATCTTTCCAAGAATATTTAAAGGAAATCAAAGATCCTGTGTCGGACTTGAATTACTTTTAGTGATAAAGACTTATTTTAAGATTTGTGATCATAAAAGTTAATTTCCCAAACAAATAAACAACCCACCCAATCACACCCATTCACCAAACAAAAACCCTGCAGGAAGATCTGAGTCCAGCAAAAACTAAGACAGAAGTTAGTCCAAGCTGTCAAAGCCACAACCAGGGAATGGGTTAGGTAAGAATGACACTACCCCAGACACACGGCACTTAAAATGAGATGAAGGTACAGAAGAGAGTAAACCACATTTGCAAGCACCCCATGTAAAATTTTTCCATTATATTCCATGCAAAACACTAGAACATAACTTTACTTTTCCTGAAGTCACACGTGGAATAATAAACAGCTGATGCAGAGCTATTCCACCCATTAACAGCTTTGCCACGAGAAAAGATACAGGTTTGCCATGGTACAGATTAAATATGTTGGGGAGGCCTACATCTACGTGGCTCAAACCACCGCAGCCAGAATATCAATTTAGTTCTATTCATGCCTTTGTAACGTAAAGGTCATTTTTAAAAATCTGGCCTTAAAACATATTCCAGTGCATTTTTTTTTAATGCCTACTTCCAACATGTTGAATTAAAAATGTACATTTGGACAATCTTTTACTTATTATTTTTAACCCTTCACCATTATCTTTCCATTCTCCAACTACATTTGGAGAAGCCTTTATTGATAAGCTCCCTCTAACCCACCTTTCAGCCATCATATTTTGGAGAAAGAAATATGTTGTATTGGTAGCATTCATTAAAGTGACATTGATGGCAAGTATACTTAGAGCAGTGTTAAAACATGAAGATGTAAAAAGGAAAATGGTAACACATGATCCAGAATTTTAGAAAGACCCTTGTGAATAGAGTTTATAGTGAAACCTGTTTTACTCCTTTCGCTCATTATTATCATATGGTTCATCTGCCTGTAGTCTGGGTCATGCTACTGTTTTCTTTTTGCATTACTCCATTTTCTGTCGCAGCTCTAAACCCATCCAACTATAGAGCATCTCTCAATGTTCTATCCACAAGCCTGCTTCTAAAAATTTAGGTTATTTTTCCAGTCCTGATGAGATGTTCTATATGCATAAACTACATTTTACTTTTTTTCTTCAGGTAGCCAAAAAGAGAAGAAAAGAAACTAATAACCATACAGGATAGACATTCTTTAAGTCCAATCATCAATGAAATTAAAGAGCCTTACCTTTATCAAGAAAGCAAAATAAAAGGCAAACAAGGGAAGATTAATAGAAAAGAAAGATTTGCCATGGATGCCGTATTTCAAAAAGCAAATGCATGTGAAACTACAACTATGCTTGAAAAATGCTCTGTGATCAGGACCTCTCCTGCATCCAATGCAGTCAGCTACAGATTCTTTTCAAGAAATGGAAGTGATTGCTCATTTACTTTCATGTTTCTTACTTTTCTAAAGCCATCTAGGTAAGAGCCATTTTCACTGGTAACCTCCCTGCCTTCATACACAACCATTCTGAGATACATAGGAGTGCCACATTCATGTCAAAAGTTCTTAGGCAATTAAGCAATCTTATAATTCCAAAAGGCCCCACTGAAAACCCAAGGCACTGCCAGCTGCTTTACTGTTGACCACCTGGACAGGAACATCCAACCAGTGTTATCTACTCGGCAACTCCAAATTTCTTCTTGCTAAGCCAAAACTACCCTAAACTACACCTCACCTTTCTTTTATCTTAGATATTGATATAGGTAGTGTTATTTACGTATTTATTCTGGCAATACTGTTGTGAGATAGGGAAATGCTGCTTTTTCCATTTCATGTGTTATGTCAGTCCAGGTGGAGAAGGACATGGGAGCTCTACACTAGCCCTCAATATTGTAACAATACAATCAGAGCTTGTGAATCAAAAATATTCGTGACTTGCTTAGACCTTGAAAGTGTGAGTTTGGTATATGTTCTTTTCAATGCTAAGATAAGCTCTGATTGTATTATTCATATTGAGAAACACTGCTCCATTTTTTAATCTAAATGAAGCAACTATGGCCTGTCACATCACAACATGCAAACTCCAGGATACTGCTTCAGAACTTGCCGTGTTGAACATTATGTGAAGACTCACAAATACCCACTCAGAAAACACCTCACACACAAGAAAGATCCAGAAATAAGTTAATTGAGAGATACATACCAAACACCACTTCCCTTATACCAAACGAACAGCAAGATTTTTTGGCATAATATATGTAAGATGTCCACAAATACAATACAGTATAACTGTTGGAGGAACACTATATGAGGTCTGACAAAAAAAATCCCAAGACTAAACCTACAGCTTGGGAACCCAGACTGAAAGGGGGGAGAGAAAGACATGGTGATAGGACTTGTTTTAACCTGTCAAAGTGAGACAACGCTCAACTCGATTGCTCCATCCAGTAAAAGCAATCGAATGTTCAAACATAGATGTTTCTTACCCTCGGTCAGAAAATGTCAGTGTGGAAGAGTGAACACCAAGTTAACATCAAGTTTCTTGTGAAACTGAATAAATCCCAAATGGAAACTTCTCAATTATTGACTGAGTCTTGAGGTGAAGAGATCCCAAAGGTCAAAGAAATACATATTTTGTCAGTAGAAGATGAAAAAAAAAATTATGGAGATCCTCAACAGCCTTTCAGAAAATGATCTGTGGAATTGCTTTGTGTGTTGGCAGCATTGTATACAGCTGTGTGTCAGCTCAGAAGGGAGCTGTTTTGAAGGTGATTGCAGTTGATTTTCCTAATTTGCTAAACAAAAACAGTTACAGGCACAGTCTTGGGGTTTTGTGCTGGACCTCATATTACATGTCATATACACACCAGTAAGAAAGACATATTCAAATAAATTCTGCCACTTTAGTCAAAAAGGTAATATTTTGTCATACTAAGAACATCCACCTTTAAGACATGTTACTTTTAGAGAGGAAGAGTCCCTTTTTGCCTTACTTTCAATTATTTTTGCCCCATATAGTTACAGCATATACATTTTATCTTCAAAATAGTATCAAAGCAATCCAGTACAATTCTCTAATTTATTAATACAGTAGACAAAATTGAAAAGCATTTAACAAGGGACTCTCCTTACCTTCAGCACAGCAATGAATGGTACAAAATTAGCTCTCTGAAGACCATTTTTATAGAGATCTGAAAGAAAGGAAATCAGTACCATTTTGCTACTTAGTCTTAATAACAATGTCAGCTTGTCTTTTACTCTGGCAAATAAAACTAAGTGTCGCTAGAGAGAGGAGGAACAAAAGGCGGAAAAGGAGAACTGAAATTGATTTCTCTTCCTATGATGTATAAAAATTCAGTACATTCTTAAGGGTAAAAAGGAATATCCTGGGAAAGTTTGAGAAAGGCAGGGAGTGGAAAATGACTTAAATCTCTAACCACATGGAACTGATTTTAGCAGAAGAAATAGGACTAGCATCAGTTTTAAAACGAGGATATAAAAAAGGAGTTGTAATGCTGTGTATACAGCGGAACGATTCTAAGGTAAAAAAACCAATGCAAACGAAAAATATGCTTTTTACAAAGTTAGTACCATTCTTATTCAGTGTACACTTTATCTTCTAAGAGTTCTACCAAATATACTTCCTTTTTCCAAATCAAGAAAAAGTGTCATCTATATTGAAAAAAAAAGTTAAAAACCACAAAGTTGTTAAAATTGCAACTGAGTATTTCCCGTCACATTTCCCTGGGGCAGAAGTTTAACGTGCTTAAGTGTTGGATGCATGATCATACTAGTTTTTAACATGGTCAGCAGCTAGATACACCTACTCTCTTATGAAAAAGCCCATTTTCTGCTTTATATCCACAAGAAATCAATCTCTCAATGTGGTCTTAAATCTTGATGAAGCATATTACCCTATGGTAGCACGTCTTTTCTGTGGGAGGATTTCAGACACACACTGTGAGCACATAGTAGTGACAAGGGAAGAAGAGACGGGCTTCGACCAACATCTGGACTGCAACATAGATCAGTTCTGGAGATGCCATTCTTGACATTCTCTGCTGGTAAGCTAGTAAGTCAATGTCTTTCAGATGTACACACTGGCTTAATATGTATTAAAAAAATACCTATATGGTGATAACATTTACAAATTGTCATCTCATTTTAAGATGTTGGAATCAGTCTCCGAGTTACAATAGCAACCTATCCTGAACTTAAAAGAGTAGCGCTTCAAAAAACACAACGATAATTTGCAACAAAGTGAGGCACTGGTGTCCAATTTATCTACAGTTAATCCAACTACAGCAGTTATGATTTCATTTTGTTTACTCAAACAAAGAAAATAAATAAAACAATGGGAATTTATTTTGCCCTCTAGGGAAAGCAGTCGAGTGTTTTGTTTGGTTTTGGTTTTTTACAATGAAGTGCACTGTAAATCTTCAGTGATTCTCTTCTACTCAATTAATTTGGGTAGAAAAATTAACAGGTAGTTACAGTTCATATACAGTATTTTTTGCAAACATTTGAAATTAATTAATCTGAAGTAGTTAAGGACCCTTCCAAACCAAACTATTCTATGATTCTAAGTGTCATAAAAGTCACACAGAAAGTGCATGTTATGTTACACTGCAATAAACATCTCTTTCTTCTACAAAAAAAAAAAAAATTACTGTCGGCCATTCAGATTTGGGGAATTTGTAGAAGGGTGCACCTACCTAGTCACTCTCTAAAAATATTGATAGAAATGGAAACAACTCTCCACCCAAGTAATTCCCAACAAGTAACCTCAAAAACAGGCTATGAAAATGGCACCTTGATTAGGGAATCAGAAGAATGTATTTTCATTTCCCCTCTCTTCCTCTCTTCTGGATAATATGGTATTTTCCTACCCTGAAATGCATCAAAACAGAGGCAATATTTCACACCTCCTCAACTCCCTCGTCTCCAGCTACCTTCATACTGGTTTGAACAGAGTACATAAGGTCAGAAAACACAGAAGAATTGTGGGAGGAACACCTTGAGTTTGAAAGAAAAGGGGAGCAAGACCTAGTGAATAGCCTTTCATCCTTAAGGACATTTTAAAAAAGGAGGGGGGAGGGGAATGGACAAATTGGAGCATCTCAGATTCCTGAAGACTGGAAAGTTTATTAGTATGAGATACTATATGACTGCAATATGGTTGTTTTGTAAGATACTGAGAGACACTGTACTTGGATAACACTGATAGTATGTTTGGTTTTACCTTCTGGTGGCCTGTTAGATGTTGCCACAACAACAACTCCATTTTGGAACAGATTTTCAAAAAGCTGCTTCAGAATCATGGCATCAGCAATGTCAGTGACCTGCAGAAGACAACACATTTGTTTTATCTTGCATTTAGCTTCTGCTGCAATAGATCTGCAAGTGGCTTTATAGCTAGGAAGAATGCTTGTTACTGAAAGCCATGGAGAAAGATTCTAATTAGTGCTTGGTGAGAAAAAAAATAAAAGGGATAATTAATAAGCAGTGAATGTACCGCAGTAACTCAAAACTTGCCTGCTCTTTATTGCTGAACTCCATCATTTCTTTACCAATTGCTAAATGATTCCATGTTAACTTCTATTATAAAACTACAGGTGGGAGACACAGAAAACAGACCTAAACATTTAAGAGGCCTAATCAATTAGAAACAACATAAAAAAAAACCAGAAGACAAAGAAAATACACACCGGCTGTTTTACATTTCTATTACCTTTGAGGCAAAGGTTTGCAGAGGTGAATTTAAATGGTCATGGGACTTCAGAAATAAAGACAAGTAGCCAACTATACATAATCAGCTGCTGTTGAAAATAGAATGATATGACATAGATACTATTGTGTGATTGTTGCAAAAAACAATTCAACAGATGGCCCATCACAAAAATAAGCAATTTCATTGTTCTTTTTAAGTGCCTTCTATTACTGTCCATGAATAATCAAAAGGCACGGCAGTCACTTCCAGCATACTCAGCCTCTTCTAACCTTCAGGCACAAAACAGTAACAAAAAAAAAAAGTGGGTGGGACTAACAATACCGGGGAGGGGGAAGAAAAGAAGACTGAAAAACAAGCCACAAAGTAAAATTACTTTAAATATCTGTTTCACTTAACTAACATGCTTTACAGTACAGAAATGAGAGAAACACAAAACCAGAAAGCACTCTGCACAAATGAAAGGAATAATTTTTTTTCTGAACCAAAAGCTTCCCATTGTCACCACAAAATTTTATATTTGAGCTGAGAGCAGCAATTCTTATATGTAAACCCAACTTTATTATCATTACACTTGTTCCCCCTGCATGCCCTTTGATTATTATATAGTCACTTCTTGTATTCTGACTTACCAAAACAGACCACCAGTTCTGAAGAAATAAAAAAGCGGTGGCATGCTGAGGATTATACAGTCATTGCAAAAGAGACAGACTGCTACGCTTTGCCAGTTTAGATGTGCACATTGTGGCAGCAATACATCTACAGAAAGTCTTTAACCACCATGATTTTTTCCCTACTCCAACATCCTACCCACCATCACTCCTCCATTTCTAAATGACATTTTTAGGCAGCAAAAAATATGCAGTTCTACACTAGAGGCAGTAAGAGACTTTGATTACATTTCAGACATCAAATTTGGAAGCAATAATATGTTCATAAAGAAAAACATGTAACCACCAGTTTCCTTCATCCAAAGATTTCTTCTAATTAGTCCTATGGAATGCATTGGTATGGAATTTTCTCTTCCATTTTCAAAAGCTTTTCCACAATCAGTAACACACCCCTCAGATTTTCACACCTCTGATCACTGACATGTGATATTGCAAAAAGCATGTACTAATTCACTACTGTACTGTAAGTCTAATACATCTGCTCATGCACCCACCTATCAATAAATTATATCTTCCACATACTAAAATTCAAGAAATTTACCTGTTCCTAATAAACAAGACACACAAGAAATCAGTATGTATGAGCATTTAAGGGGTAAATGAATTTCTTGTTTCACAAAGCAGATTCAACAGTTTTAAAAATATACTATATAGACCATTTTGATAGAAAGTTTTTCGTTTAAAAATAGTATAAGGCATGCTATCTTGAGAAAACAGGAAGAGAAAGACTATTAATGCTTACAAAAACCAAACCAATAAAATTATCTTATTAATGAAAACTGTTACAAGTTCTATCAAAAAGCAAGAGCCATTCTGGGAAGTGGGATTCAAATATGAGCTTTTTCATCTGATACTGCTTGGGAAAGATAGAAAATTTCTACAAGGTAAAGCAGGTATAAGACAGTACCTAAAGCATCATCATTTCTCATGTTTTTTATTGTAGCCAGTATTCATTGCAAAAGAGAACAAAAGCAAAGGCTACAAATTGCCAGTAAGGAGAGCCTGCTAATGGAGAGAATGGAGAAATTTCATTAGCATTTAAGAGGAAAGATTTTTATGACCTAGAGCTGCTTTCCTTTACGACTCATGCAAAAGGAAAAAAAAAAAAGAAAAAAAAAAGAAAAAACACTAGACTAATAGTTAATTTACATGTGTAAGTGCCTGAGACTCAGTCATCCACTGATTGGTATAGTTCCACGTAAATGAATGACAAACATAAGCATGTATTATCAGTAATTAGTATTAGCACAAAAATAAGAGCCTTATTTTTATTACAGGTTTTTAATAGCATGCAGGTTAGTTAAAAACTCCCTAAACTGTGGTTTGCTTTAAGTCCAAGTGACACCAATGGTTATATATGAAGACTAACACTGTATGATCATCCAGCTTGCCAAGAAGTAAGGATTCTGTTTTCATTATCAATAATAACTAATATAGGCCACAGTCACACACCAAAATTAGAGCTTCTAATTGCCTGTGTATAGATATTTGATTACAAAACAATAACAAGTCTCTTTTACTGGATAACCTCCACATTCAGAAACTTCAAAATTAAAATCACAAATGGCTTCATTCTAGGCTTTTTCTTCAAAATGAGGACACATTTTTAGAATGGCATAAAACTTCCATGATAAATAAAAAAAAAAAGAAACTTCAATATTTAGCGTAAACTGCATGACAAAGATCAGTAAGGAGTAGCAATGCTTTAATAGCCTGAGAGACTGTGGCTCAGGCACACGCTTACAAAAATCCTCCTTCAAAATAGATAAATTTAGAAGCTTAGCGCCATCACTATAGTCCTGGCTATCATACAGCATTTGTAAAAAGAAACATTTAACACAGTAATTTTTTTTAATATGACAACATTTTGGAACACACCAAACTAGTTTAAAAAGTACTGATATATTGTTCTACATAAATTAGTCAGCTCTCCACTTAACAGTTTTTTAAGCTCTAAAAGAAGTACACTTCCGAGTCCTTCTGCTTTACAGTAGTCAAAGAGGAATCTGAAACCTCAGCAATGCTTTTGTGTCTTCTGAAGTTCTGCATTTGATTTCCTCTGAAATATGAGCATTAACAATATTTTTTGCTGTCCCTATTACAATACCAGTCATCCGTGTGTCTGACCTTAAGATAAATATTTTCCACTTTTTCTCCTTTTTTTCAGCAGATATTTGAAAGCAACCTGAAGCATTTCAAGCAAATCTCAATAGTTTTCTGATTTTTCCTCCACACAAAAAATGTTTTGTCGAAGTAATATAGACCCAACTTGACTCCTCATCTGTCAAAACAGACAGCAGCTTTTCCTGCAAGCAGAGCTGTTATGTTCAGTGTCCATTTCCATTTTAATCTAGCCATTCTTTAAATATGAGCGATTCAGACTGCACTGAAAACTATCCATTACCTCCACTGGGGAAATAAGCTGTAAACATCCTGGACTAAATATAGCTCCTTACTATCAACCTTAATTGTGTCACCATGCGAGCTGCTCTCCCATTTACAGCACTACTTTCTGACTATTTAAACAGAATGTTTATCCCAAATTCAGCGCCTTCTGCAAAGCTGCAGAAAATTGGGACTCCTCTTCAGTAGGCAAAGCCTGCATAGCATTCCACACTACAGAAGTTCAGTCAAAAAAAAAATCCAGCTGTTCAGAAATCTGTGAATTTAGAACATTAGTACACCCAGAACGAGTAGATTTTTAAAATTCATGTAAGAATGGAAAGTCTTAGAAACACATTTTAAAGCACAGCTCTTGCATTACTTTCCCAAAGGTGACCCACGGACAACACCAGGTAATTTTTGCAACTGAAGTGACTGATGTACCTCAAGCAAGTCAGCAGGGGGAGCAGGCAGTCAATTTGGAAACAAAAACTACCAGAGTCTCTTCCTTTAAAACGTGGAAACACTACAGTCTGGCAGCACAGCAACACCAGAATATAAAAGCAGTGGGAATTTACAGAGAAAAGCAAGTATTTACACTAATACACAGTACAGTAAAAGTGCCTCTTTCTATAATTTCAGCATTTGATGCCATGACAGTTAATATCCCTCCCTGCCCTCTCCAATCCTTCCCATTCCTTCATAGTATAAATACAACTGTCTCTGTATTTAGATTTTATCCTGCAAGATTTGGAAGCCTAGCATTCATCTTCATTAGATAAAGCAAAAACAGAAGCAATTGCAATGACTCCACACATTCTGAAACCACAGATAAAAGGAGTACTCCTTGTTGAAAAATGTAAAAGTAACTTAGATCAAGAACATCTACTACTTTACAGCTACAAAGCTCCCCTTCATGGGAGCTGACCATAGACCAGTTATTTTCTCTGGTGCATGGGCTTATAAAATAATAGCTAGACGATACAAAATGGTCTATCAATTTCAGTAACATATCCATTTCCAGAGCATAACATGATTCACAGTTAATAGATGATTCTTTTACTATTGGTGATCTGAGATGTAACAGATGTGTCCATATCTTACTCTACATTTCTCTCTGCATTAAAAAATCTCAGTTGATTAGAGCTGCCAACTACCTCTAGCCTCTCTACTAAAAAAAGTTTATAAACCAATTCTACACTTAGATTCGTGGCATGCCTTTAAAACAAAATTCACAACCTGTGTAAAATAAATTAAATAACCACGTTAGGTTGGGCAATAATGATTTTATTAGTTTGTCTTTAATTTTCATATCTAATTCAATAGAAGTTCCTTTAAATGTTAGTTACATTGATATAATCTGGCAATGCCATGCCAGACGCTCCAGTAATTCTTTCTCCAGAAAGAATTGAGGTTGACAGAAACAGGTTATTTCTATGACCTTAGTTGTTGCAATATATGAACTGCAGTAAAAACCAGGCATGCAAAGTAAGTATCAGATGACTACTCTCCCCGGCACTGCACAGACTCAGCGCAGGATGGTGGTGTCCTGAAGTACTCATGAGCCTCTAACCAACCTCTAACACCCCCCTGAATGACCCACAATTAGACTGGTAAATGAAAGCACCATAAGGGGACTTCAGATGCAAGCTGGTGATGTACCTCCTTGAAAAAAAACCAAAAAAACCACCACCTTCAGAACTGTGAAATTAATTCTACTCTTCAACTTCTACTGGCCAGTGACTCAAATACTATATTAAAAGGTCTCATTTTCTAGGACTAAAAGTAATTTTATCAAGTTTGCCTTGAAGCAAAGGAGTAACCTCTAAATTCTTACCTGAAATTCGTCAAAACATAGGAGAGCAGCCTCTTCACTTATTTCTTCTGCTACTGGTGCAATTGGGTCATATGATTTGGCCATAAATCCTGCCTTTCTTTTTGGCAAGCTCTGCTTAAGGCGATGTATTCCTGATAAACCAGAAAAGAACAACTATTTCTTATTTCATTTTCTAAGACAGGAAGAACAAAATTATTCAGCTACCAAACAAAATTATTCAGCTACCAAACAAAAAGTAACCCAGTCCAGTAAAAGTAAGAAACCTTCAAATGTAGTTCAATTTCAAAGGGGGAAAATAGCTTTCAGCCACATCCAAGCAATTATTAAAAGCCCACCAATTCTGTGACTCCTATTTTCTGATTTAGAAATACATAAAACAAAGATACAAGAACTTTTGAATGCCACGCACCTATATTTCATCCTTTAAAAACTCATAAATTAGTGTTATCTTGCTCCAATTCACGGTCTTAGTTTCAGTTTCACTTTGCAATTCAACATTTTCTGTCTTACTCTTCTGAGTAAGAAAAACCCTTATGAAGTTTTCAAATCAATGGCAGAGCTCTGTATATTGCATGCTCTGAAGGTACATTTAGAATGCATTCAGTTAAAAGAATTAAGACATACCAACACACATATTTTAAAATGTAAAGATGGTGATACTGGCACAAAGTAAGATCATTACATGCATATCTTACTGCCTTATGTATTCTATTCCAATACAATTCCAATTCTGACTATGAACAAGCATTTGGAAAACAAAGATCCTGCAGTAAGCAGCTACCTTTGTAAGATTAATCACAAATGACAAGAAATGAAACAGAAAGCTTCAACAGTGACCCAGTAATGATAGAAAAGAGGGCACTAAAAGTGGCAGAAGTTGTTTACACTGATGAAAGCTTCCCAAGAAAAACGCAGTTGTCACAATACTTGTAAATCACAGCATTATTTAACAGTTTTACGGTATTTTTAAGGTCACAGAATTTAGAAACATAAGTAAATTTTGAAGTATCCAAACCAATATCTCTGTCAAAACAAAGTGCCTTATTCACTGTCAGAAAATTTTCTGAAACTTAGGATGAACTTTTTCTCTAAATTACTGATAGTAAGACTAAACTTGTCAACCAGAACAGTTCTCATCCTCCTTAGCATTTATAATATACTTAGTTATGGTTTATTCAAAATGCAGATTGAATTTAACCTTTGCTGTTTCAGTTTTAGCAATTGCCTTCTTCAGATCACATGTAAGCTAACTGGTAATTGGAGAACATTTAGTTAAGGATTTGATGCTAAGTATACATGCAAGTTTTCTATACAATCAGGTATACCAAATCTTTGAGAAAAAGACACTTGAGAAATATTACACAATTAATATCTACTCTGGTATGTCAGACATTGCTAAAATCCTTTAACTTCTCACCTATGTTGTTACTGGTTTTGCCTGAATATTTAAATAAAGTTACATTGACTAATATGAGAATGAGACCATTTTTTATAGTTATATCTCATAAAATCCTTGTAAATACCTGTGTCTGCACTTACTCTGGTGTACATCTAGCATGAAGCCATGAAAATGGACTCTCTTTTTCCTTTCTACTTCTAAGTGAGAATAGAACATGTCCATCACCATTGTCTTTCCTGTGCCTTCAAAAAAAAAAAAAACAAAAACAAAAAATAACACCCAACAGGTAGTTAATTTAAGAACAGTATGTACTGATTACAATAATGATTGTTCATTAGCTTTGATCTAATGAAACTATACTCTTCCTCAGAATAAATACGAGATTACTTACAAAGAACAGCTATAATTTTTGTTCAAAAACTTCAGAAATATTGCATTTCTATTTCTCTGCTTTAAAATTCTTTTTCATACAGAGATTGTCCAAAGGTTGCATAAATGGCTCCATATGCATCCAGAAAACATCCTTTTGAAAAGTATGGGTTTGTGCTGCACTGTTGCAATTAGAACACATAAATTCTCTCTGTGGACCACTCAATTCCTTTCCAAATTCTTAAACTGCATTCTTAAACGTTAGTGAGCTAGTAATGCTGAAAAAAACTACACATGGTAATGCATGTCCTATCCAATAGCTTCCAGAATTCTGAATGTAATTGTATTAAATAATGTCATAAAGTGGAAGAAAATTAATCCTGGAAAAGCAGTTAAAGCAATAATGTTACATAAACATAAAGCTTTTAGACACTTCAAAATTCAAATAAAGATGCATTTAGAGAAAGTTCCATTTGAACTGATGCAAGTGAAACTTACCAACATCTCCATAGACGTAAAGACCTTTTGGAGGTTTGTTTTTGGCAAAGAGCTGCAAGTCAAGATTAAAAGAATAAATAGGATTATGGAGGAAAATAAAAGAAAGTGCATTGCTGTGGTAAAGTAAGAAAGTAGTTTAACACTTAACCAACAAACTAGCAATAGCTAGCAAAGCATAATCTTGAATAAATCATTAGCTCAGAATTGGTAAGCAACCTTAGTGTTGCATTTGTGCGAGTTTTGTGGAATAAGAGACTAAATACCCATGGGAGGTCTCTTTAGATCACTGTGAGAATACCCTCCATCCCCAGTCCCAGCACACATACCATTTTACCAGAATATATGTTAAATTACTAAATGTTTCCCCACCCATCATTAGGAAAATAAATCCTTTTCCTCCTTATGCCCTTTGAACAAACTGTTCTAGGAAAAAAGATATATAATTAAGTAGTGTTGTTGCATTCATAGATATATGCACTACGTACCCATCAAAACAGCTCTGCAAAAGATATAAATCATTACGATTTAGGAAAACTTTATTGCAAAGTCAATAAGCATTATAAGTCCCCTTTCTCTGTACTTTGAATCTTAAATGTAGAATCATCTCTGGTTTAAACATTGTTAAAAACAATAGAATCACAGTAAAAGTATAAGCACAAGCACTTATAAACACATATATGTTTGTGTACATGTGTGTATATATATAAAAGGGTTAATTTCAAAGTATGCCTTTTATTAAGCATTTTCTCAAGTGAGTTATTAGATGAATATTGCTTAGAAATTTTTAACCTCTTAGTATTATTCCAGTCATATGTTATGACATCTGATGGTCTATTTTATTTTACTCAGATGCATAATTTTATAGAAAAACTTGCAATAACATCAAGACTTTCAATTTGAATCAGTTTTCCCTCCTCCCCACCAGTCCTGTGCACAGCAATTTCCATGTATAATTTTCAAAAGAAATACCTTCTAAAAAACTGGAAATCTTAACAAAATTCTCATCAAATCCATAAAACTGAAATGACATCAAATACCCCCAGAAGAGTATTTCGTTATTTTAAAGTGCTTCACTTTCAAAAGCTATTAGCTGATCCAAAACAGAAGAAATTGAAAATCGCAACCCTATGGTCTCATTAGAAGCTGCATAATTGCTAAAAATCCTGAATCTAAAGCACTTTTAAAAATACAGCACCATGTTAAAGAAATACAGGAGCCAGTAGCAAAACACTAATTAAATATCAATGAAAATATATGACCAAAAGGTAGAAAGATAATGGTTTAGATCTATAGTGTAAGTTTATTCAGAAAATATGCAAACCTAGCTCTTATGTAAGATTTAAGGATTAATTAAGGATTTAATTTTGAGCTATATTAATAGGATAATTAAAAATTTGTATCATCACTCTGTGGCTGAACAGGCTTTCAGATGTTCTGAAACCATTCCACTAATAGACAAGGATGCAACTATTCGCTACTGCTTCGAAAGCAGTGCAAGACAATTTAATCAATGAACATCTTTCAGTGCATACTTTTCAAGAGCTCATGCACATTGAAAGTATCAATGCTCAAAGTTACACAGTGAAGAATGGAGAAGTGAGAGAGACATTCATAGGAATTTATTTTTTGTAACAACAGTGATTTTAAGACAAAGTACTACAACATTAAATTTATTACATTAAAAGGCTCTATTAATGCAATAAGGGATCTGAACAGGCTGGACCACTGGGCAGAGACCAATGGGATGAGGTTTAACAAGGCCAAATGCCGAGTCCTGCACTTGGGGCACAACAACCCTTTGCAGTGCTACAGACTAGGAGAAGCCTGGCTGGAAAGCTGCCAGGAGGAGAGGGACCTGGGGGTGCTGGTCGACAGTGACTGAACATGAGCCAGCAGTGTGCCCAGGTGGCCAAGAAGGACAATGGCATCCTGGCTTGTAGCAGAAATGTCATGACCAGCAGGTCCAGGGAGGTTATTCTCCCTCTGTACTTGGCACTGGTGAGACCACTTCTTGAATACTGTGTTCAGTTCTGGGTCCCTCAGCACAAGAAGGATGTTGAGGCTCTGAAGCGAGTCCAGAGAAGAGCAACGAAGCTGGTGAAGGGGCTGGAGAACAGGCCTTATGAGGGACGGCTGAGAGAGCTGGAGTTGTTTAGCCTGGAGAAGAGGAGGCTGACAGGAGACCTCAATGCTCTCTACAACTACCTGAAAGGAGGTTGTAGAGAGGAGGGTGCTGGCCGCTTCTCCCAAGTGACAGGAAACAGGATGAGAGAGAATGGCCTCAAGCTCCGCCAGGGGAAGTTTGGGCTGGACATTAGGAAAAAAACTTTCACAGAAAGGGTCATTGGGCTGCCCAGGGAGGAGGTTGATTCACCTTCCCTGGAGGTGTTTAAGGCACAGGTGGATGAGGTGCTGAGGGACATGGTTTAGTGTTTGATAGGAATGGCTGGACTCGATGATCCAGTGGGTCTCTTCCAATCTGGTTATTCTATGACTCTATGTAGTTTCACAAGGAATGACACAAAGCTAGAGGAACAAATCAATGTTTAAAGTACTGCTTTACCTGTCTTTTAAAGGTTTTATAACCAGAACAAGTAGCAATGCCTACTTTTTTTTTCATTGGGAAGTGTTTATTAATTACATTCAACCACCTCGTTTGTCTTTTTAGACATACTTCATTTAATAACTTCAGTATTTACCATTTCTAGAAAACATACTGCAGGAAAAAAAAAAGGAGATGGTTTGGCTAAAGGAAAAATATATAATTGCTCAGGCATCACAAATTCTAAATCAACTTTTAGATCATTTAAATAATGAAACTAGGTTTTTTTGTGAAGACAGTAATTTTTGAGTGATATCTAATTGCTTTGGAAAAAAAAATAGGACGGATATTGTGGCAGATTCAAACACATTTGCTGAAGTCAATCATCTCTAAAAGCAAACTGAATGCTATACAAACTCCTACCATCTTTGAGAAATTGAAGAAATTTGTCACAAATATTTTAGTTCTGAGCAAAATCTTTTGTTTACTTCTGCCAGAAGTGACACTATTGCCAGTTTTAGGATACTCACTTCCACAATGTTATTTAAAAGAAGGAAACTCAATCAGTAGACTTTTAAAACTGAAACTCAGACTTCCTAGAGGTTTCAAGCTATTCTGCATAATCATAAAATTTATTTTATTTATTTTTTTTTTAATTATTCTTATATATCTTCTGAAGCCTGGAAGCTGTGTATGAAAAAGAATAACTTCCACTAGGATTTCTGATAAAAAAACAGTCAATGCTTTTGTCTCAACTTAGGGCACAGTAAGCAGTCAGGAAGGACAGCAGTATGTGGGGACAAACAAAGGAGAAAATTACTTTGGAGATCCTGGTTCTGTTGAAACACACACACCAAAAAGAACAAGGAGGG
>WAAB01025388.1:247362-308518 GCA_013389865.1 Piaya cayana
TCAGAAACGGTGTGACCAGCAGGTCCAGGGAGGTTATTCTCCCTCTGTACTTGGCACTGGTGAGACCACTTCTTGAATACTGTGTTCAGTTCTGGGTCCCTCAGCACAAGAAGGATGTTGAGGCTCTGAAGCGAGTCCAGAGAAGAGCAACGAAGCTGGTGAAGGGGCTGGAGAACAGGCCTTATGAGGGACGGCTGAGAGAGCTGGAGTTGTTTAGCCTGGAGAAGAGGAGGCTGACAGGAGACCTCAATGCTCTCTACAACTACCTGAAAGGAGGTTGTAGAGAGGAGGGTGCTGGCCGCTTCTCCCAAGTGACAGGAAACAGGATGAGAGAGAATGGCCTCAAGCTCCGCCAGGGGAAGTTTGGGCTGGACATTAGGAAAAAAACTTTCACAGAAAGGGTCATTGGGCTGCCCAGGGAGGAGGTTGATTCACCTTCCCTGGAGGTGTTTAAGGCACAGGTGGATGAGGTGCTGAGGGACATGGTTTAGTGTTTGATAGGAATGGCTGGACTCGATGATCCAGTGGGTCTCTTCCAATCTGGTTATTCTATGACTTTATGTAGTTTCACAAGGAATGACACAAAGCTAGAGGAACAAATCAATGTTTAAAGTACTGCTTTACCTGTCTTTTAAAGGTTTTATAACCAGAACAAGTAGCAATGCCTACTTTTTTTTTCATTGGGAAGTGTTTATTAATTACATTCAACCACCTCGTTTGTCTTTTTAGGCATACTTCATTTAATAACTTCAGTATTTACCATTTCTAGAAAACATACTGCAGGAAAAAAAAAAGGAGTGTTTTTGGCTAAAGGAAAAATATATAATTGCTCAGGCATCACAAATTCTAAATCAACTTTTAGATCATTTAAATAATGAAACTAGGTTTTTTTGTGAAGACAGTAATTTTTGAGTGATATCTAATTGCTTTTGAAAAAAAAATAGGACGGATATTGTGGCAGATTCAAACACATTTGCTGAAGTCAATCATCTCTAAAAGCAAACTGAATGCTATACAAACTCCTACCGTCTTTGAGAAATTGAAGAAATTTGTCACAAATATTTTACTTCTGAGCAAAATCTTTTGTTTACTTCTGCCAGAAGTGACACTATTGCCAGTTTTAGGATACTCACTTCCACAATGTTATTTAAAAGAAGGAAACTCAATCAGTAGACTTTTAAAACTGAAACTCAGACTTCCTAGAGGTTTCAAGCTATTCTGCATAATCATAAAATTTATTTTATTTAATTTTTTTTTAATTATTCTTATATATCTTCTGAAGCCTGGAAGCTGTGTATGAAAAAGAATAACTTCCACTAGGATTTCTGATAAAAAAACAGTCAATGCTTTTGTCTCAACTTAGGGCACAGTAAGCAGTCAGGAAGGACAGCAGTATGTGGGGACAAACAAAGGAGAAAATTACTTTGGAGATCCTGGTTCTGTTGAAACACACACACCAAAAAGAACAAGGAGGGGGTAAATCTAACATAGAAGATCCTCCAGTTACCCTAAAAAAATGGTAGTCTTGTTTATTTCAAGGAGGAAAGGAAAAGTGGGGGATGGAAGAAGAAAAACTAAATTAATTAGCTTCTCCTTGCCCTTGCTTCCATATGATCCTGAGGTGTAGCTGGGGTCTCACTATGATCACATTCAACTGGTTGACAAATTTGCTTTTCACAACAATGGTAAGACCCAAGAATGTTAAAGCTAGTATTTAAAGCACACAAAATCATGTACAAAATTTGAGCTTGACGGGGAAAATTTATGAATCTTTAAACATATAATCTGAATGCTCACCACATGCTTTCAAGTAAGAGCATCACCACAAACGTGTCAAATTCCTTGAGTCCCCCAAGTTCCTTAATTCTCATTCTTTGCAATAACTTGAGAAAGTATAACTCAAGTGCTTCACCAAGTTTCATTATCATCAGGACATAACACAGAAGGAATCTTTTTTCTTTTTACAGATCAGTCGACTTACCTTTTCCCTGAAAACCATTCCTATTCTAAAACAGTGACAATTCTATGAGAAGATACACACCTTACTCTTTTTAGATTTACGCAATTCTCCTATCAAAATGTTTTACACTTCTCTGTTTCAAAACCACTTGCCTTGCTTTGATTATATCACCTCAGATTTTTCTTTTCTGTTTAAACTTCATTTTAATCAAACTATCCTACCTCATGTAAGGAATTACACTGTCAAAACACCACCTTCATTCTGACAACTTTCTATTCTTTCTTAAGTATTTTTAACTATGTGCAAAGCCTTCCCATCTTCTCACATACTCCCTGCCTCAGACATCAGAAGCAAGCAGCTTATTTCCTGGGAATATTTACACTCTGATTTAAGAAACTTTTAGGTGAAAATACATGTCAATAGTAAGATCATTAATTAAAATACGCAAAATTCAAGGAGAAAGCCTCCAAATGGCAGATTTTCTTTTAAACACTGACAAAATGCATCTTTCGCCCGTTTTTTGAGACCTCCTTATTTACTTCTGTAGTAGTCGACAACATTTTCAAAGTCTTGAGTGGTGTTAACTATTGTTCATACCTCTTTTCAAAACATGACCTCACTTATAATTGAGCTTATTTTGAAGTCATTTGTACAGCAACTCAACAACTCTTTAAGATGTCCCAATTGGCATTATCTTGAAAAGCCCAAGATCTGAAACCTCTATGCAAATTCTTACAGCCTTGAACTCAAAATCAGAGGATCTCAACATATCACAAAATACAAGACCATGCTTTCACCAAGTTGAAGATCAAAGTCATTGTTCAAATTGAGTAATAATTTTGAAAAACAGAAGTCTATTTTGTTTGCAGCAAGATTAGCTGTTTTTTCCCCTCAAATTCATTCTCAGCTGATGTCCCCATAAAAAATACATAGTATTTTTATCATAAAGGAAATAGTTTATGTCATTTGTCTCCCAACAACTAATTTCAGAAAGCATTAGCCTGTAAGGTAATGCAAGTCTCACCCAGACATTTAAGTGCTTCTATTGTATCTGATATAAATATTTGTTTCCTCATCCTACTTCTACCATTTAATTCACTAAAAATATATTTAGATAAAAATTGACAAATTAAGAACAAAAGTAAAACAAAGCAGACCATTCTTGTAATGGTTCACAAGTGCAAGAAGTTTCTGTTTCTAGAATAACTTATTTTAGAAGAGGCTTCTGCAACTCTATCACAGAATAAGTAAGGCAACAAAATGAGGAATATTAGACTACAGAGAAGGCTGACAAAGAGAGGCTTTTCTCTCTCTCCCTGTCTCTCCCAGCCACTTCCCACACCCCTGGCTCCCTCTCTCCCTCCTCTTCTTCACTACAGCCTCTCAGCCATGTTCCCTTCAATAACAGAGCCAGGAAGAATCAGCACACTCAAAATGCCATGCACCACTACTTTTTATTTCTAAAAAAGCTACAAGTAGATTTGTTGAAATAGAAGAGATTTTATACAAAAAGTAGGTTAGTTGAGCTACTAAAATTCTTAAAAAGCAAGAAGTCATTCTACAAAACTAGTGTGTATAACTGATTAAAGTGTTTGACTTATTTCCAAAAAGCCCTTAAGTAATTTCATAGAATCCTAGAATGGTTTGGGTTGGAAGGGACCTCAAAGATGATTACTTCTAGCCCCCCCTGCCACGGGCAGACACACCTTCCACTCCATCAGGTTGCTGTAAGTCTCATCCAACCTGGCCTTGAACACGTCCAGGGATGGGGCATCCACAGCTTCTCTGGGCAACCTGTTCCAGTACCTCATTTGCACTGCCATAAAAGGTTTCTTCCTAATATCTAATCTAAATCTACTCTCTGTATTTAAAATTTGTTTCATTTATATCCATTATAATCTATTAAATACAAAACATTAAGCAAAGTCAATGTCAATCATTTTAACGTAAAAGTAAATGTTAAGGCCAACAGTACAAATTTTCATCCTTTACTTTACAGTATATTCAAAGTTACAAAGTATCAGGAGACTGCCAATGACCTATCCACAAATACAGCATTTAACTGCACTCTATGTCATTCATACTTGTTGGAGATGCTTTCTACAAATTACATTAACTACTTCCACTCATAAGCCTACACAAATCCTACTAAAACCAGGCCAATTCCAGAGAGCAGTACTCAACATCTCTTCCTGGCACAAAAAGCCTTTTTTCTACTTTTCAAAACTGAACTGAGTCTGCATTCCTACCCTTAAAGTCTATCACAGAAAAAACCCAAATAATTTGCTTACTAAGAAAACTCCTTGATAAATGCAGATATATGGCAAGCATATGGTACCACTGTCTACAGTTCATGCAATGTTTGATGGCTACGATCCTACCAAATACCTATTCATCATTGTGACTTTTATTCTAGGTAAAACCTTCATTAAGGATGTAGGTTAGAACTTTGCTGAAGCAAAACCTGCCCTATGCTAGAATTTAAACCATATTTTACTTGGCTTCATTTTATCTGAAAAGGAGGTCTGTTTTAACAGGTGAATAACTTCATCAAAGATAGCAGAAGAGAAACAAAGATGTTGCGACTACTTCTCCGTCATGAATCTTGATTTGATTTCATTACACCAAGTTAGCAGGCTTTAGCAGATTTAGACAAAACTCAATGATCTCCTCCTTTCTGAGGTTTTGATGTATGGCATAGCACCCTAGCGCTCAAATTGGTTATCAATCTTTTTAAGACTTCCACAGAGATATCAAGCTCAAGAAGAAGAACCTCAAACTGCAACAACACCTACCCAAACAGCAAACAGTTGCACCATTTTAAAAGCTGGTTTAAAATTAAAGCATGGAATTGAAGCAATTTTAAATGAAAGAGAGAAGTATTTTAAAGGAACCAGTGAAAATTATGTTCTCAACCTATAAAACGGCATTTGACTTTTTGCTTTTAAGAAAGTGTCAGTCAAGCTGCCTTTACTACGATTACTGCTGTTATACAGGAACAAAGTAGCATCACAATTTCCTAAATAGAATAAGATTAGCATTTGTTCTCTGCAATAGGGACTCTGCCCCCTATTCATGCTTCCCAATCAAAGAAACCGTAAATAACAAACCCACATAATGCTTGATCTACAAAGCCATTACAAGACACCTGCTCTGACAACTATAATGATTCAGCGCACTCCAGTTCACACAAGTCAGCTCTCAAAACTATTCTCAAATGCAGTACTTTTAGAACACAATATCTTCATGTCTAAAGCAGTTTACTGGAAAAGTCCAAATGCTCTAGCCTACTGCTTCTCGAGTTTAACAGGAAGACCGACACCTTCATCATAATGTTTTTTCTAAAGAAAGAAGATGAGTAAAAGTCTGGCATTATATCCAAGAAAGAATGTAGGAACAAGCCAGATAACGGGCTGTCTCTTTTACAGTCCAGGTACAGTGCCTAAACACAATTTTGAGATACGTGATTTAAAAGATTAGGAGCCCAATACCAAACCTTAAAAACAAGGCCAAACAGATGAAGAAAAAACTTTTCACATCGACCATACTCAAGATACAAAACTCTGACCTGCTAGATTAGCCTTACAGAAGTAGTATGGAAAGCTGAATCCTTACACTTATGCAAAAACAGTTCTTGTTCAGACACACCACCATACTGCTCTGGATTAAAAAAAGGATTTTTTCAAAGAGGAAATCTCTATTTTTCATTTGGTACTTGCCCAAATCAAATCAGGAGGCTGGTTTATATTCAAAAGTTAACCTATAAAGTCATCAAGATAACATGGAACCCCAGGCACACACCCACATACAGTATGAGTGCTTTAAAATACCATAAACATACAGTTTTCAGACTATATCTGTAATTTTCACAATGTTCTTACGCTTTTACTAATTATAATTACAGAAACTCCAGAGCTAAAAAGGTAAGCAATCTGATGAGCTAACTTACCAGCTACAAAAGGCAAAAATATACCCCAAATCACTGTTTGGCTCCAATTCCTGCATCAGTGTTAGTATCACTGAATGATTTGGGTTGGCACTTAAGGGGATCAAGTGGTCAACCCCCCTCTGATGCTGTGTCACAGAATATCTCAAGTTGGCAGGGACCCATAAGGACGATCAGGTCAACTGCTTCCAGAACAGAACTTCCAAAGACACACATGTTGTCCTCTATGAGCAGTCTTGACTTTGCACATTGCTTCCTGTACTTCACAACTACTTTCATGTTTTTCCTTCCAGAGTGCCTGACTTCTGCTCCACAGAATTTTCTCCCATTCAGGTTTCTTCTCACTGTATCTAAATAAAACAAAAGAGCTCCTTCCTCATTTAGTGTGCTTCCTTTCACCAGTAGGCAGGAAGACATTTATGGTATCTTGACTTGTAAGTAAAGGTTGACATGGAGATTTATTAGCAAGGTCTGCAGCTGACAGCACACATTGATCGTAAACGTACAAGTTACTTCTGACAAAAAATAAAAACAAGTGTGGTGCAAGAGAAAGAAAAATTAAAACATTCAGTGGCTGGCTGGGAAGAGCAGTGACAGTTTCCAGACATCCTTCTCTTAAGGGCAGGGAGGTGCCTCTCCAGAAAAAGATGGAAAAGTAAAGATAATGGCAGGAGATATTTTGCTGTGCTTTTTTTTCCACAACACTATGCTTTTATTATTTTTGACTCAGTCAACCCCCCCCATTCTTGTTGCTTCCTCTTACTGTGTATATGACTATTCCTGGAGTATGTTAATCAGGTGCAAATGAAGCGTATTCACTGGTTGTTCAGCTTCTGTGCGCATCTATGATTGCCTAATATTTACCAAGTAATAAAATGTGTTATCTGCTTTGCTGGGGTTATGTTTGGTTTTCTGAGATATAAGCTTAAATCTACACAAGAGGCAAGGAAAGCTGAGGGGAAATTCTCACACCAGTTCTAGTTGCTTCCCATGAGAACCTGCCATAATAATGATATCAAGATTTGCAGGTGCCAAGGCCACAAGAGCAACAATCTGAGAAAAACAGCATGAGAACAAGACATGAAAAAGACTGCAGAGAGGCTCTGGAAAACACTGTGTCAACAGCTGCAGGGACAGGTTACAGAGCTGCAACAGCAGGCTATTAGCATTACTATGCTAAGGCACTACAGTTGCTAAGGTGCTGTGCAACAGGGACATGTCTGAATTTCTGTAAATACTTTGAAAACAAACTGTGATATCCTCAAAAAAGCAACTGGGGTGCAGATCACACCTCTTCCTTCTTTCCTTACCTTACCTGGAGACTAAAACCACTGGAAAGAATGGACATTTTCTTAGAAAGTCATTACTGATATATATTATAATGTTTTGCGAATTTAAATTATTTAGACTTTGATGGCTAATTTCACCTATATTCATGGAAGACTTGTTAGAACGCAAAAGCATAACTAACTGTTCAGTACGTGTAAGCCAGTGCCTGAGAATTAACACCTGGTCTAGGCCCATGTCTCCTCTAGCCAAATGATATTTGGGAACGTAGATTGTAGACATAACCAAAAATCATATCAGATTTTCTTACAGAATTATTTCAACAATATTAAATGTGGTTACTTCCAGAGTGCCACTGGAATTTTACAAACCAAAAACGAAAGAACAGAGATCCAAACAAGAACAATGATCTATCTGTAAACAGGCAGCTGTAAAAATAAGACTTGTGTTAATGACAGGAATTTATGTACTTCCCATACATTCTTATGAGCAAATCCAAGTGTAAAAAAATATTTCAATCATTATAAACCTCACCTTTGAGAGAAGAGTTTTTGAACTGATGCTGTAGCCTTTAAGGGTCTCGTGCAACTTCTGCAAGTGCTGTACAACTCTTCTCTGTTGCTCATCATTCCTCAGCTCTTTTTCCTTAATCAGAAAGTCATAATGTTCTAAAGGTCCATTGCAAACTAATAAGGCTCTGGCATTAGCATCTGCCTGGGCTGTGCACACTGTAAAATGAAAAGTACATTAATAACAGTGAAGTTTTGAAAAGCACCCTCTTATATTCACAAACAACACACATTCTTAACAGTTTACACAAAGATGTATACACATTACTTACCAATACAACCACTAGAGTAGGTTATCTCTTCATTTTTCATTAAATCAACTGCTAACATTAGCAGTAAACAGCTCTAGTAGCATGTTTTAACATTTATTTTTATTATTACACTAAAAAGGCCAGTTGGAGAGTGGTAAGACTTGAAGGAACCGTTGCAAGGGAAGTTTTGACCTTCCCTCCTGTCCCCTCCCTGGAAAATTGGGACAAAAACATTTAAAAATTTCAAACTAGTAGTTTAATCCTCTAGAGAGAGGTGGGCTAAACAAGACAGCAGGAATTTAAAAGTCAGTAAACAGAAGACCAAAACAGCAGCTCTGTAAACAAGCTGAAAGAGTCAAAGACCACAGTAAGCAAGTCAATGACTGTGAAGTTCTGCAACACCACCGCCTGCTCTGCTGGCATTATCTTGTCCCTGGAAGAGACAGGGCTGTGCCCAAGCAGGAATCCTGGTTTGTTTTTTTTAAAAAAAAAAAAAAAGAGTCAGCATTGCTAGAAGTAAAGTAAGACATAACTAGGAAAGGAAAGAACATTCAGGCTTACAAAGGGGGCTTGCTAAATCAGTAAGTTCAGAAACTTAACAATGGAATAAACTGAAAAGGTGTTTGATATCTTCTTTGCTTCCACTGTAATGTAGAAGATTAAGTATAACCATCAATAACACAATTTGTAGCAATGAAAAAAGAAATAGATTTGAGTAGGAGCAACACATATCATAGACTACAGTGTCAGATATACTGAGTATGGTGAGGTTTAAGGAAATTCATCCTTAAATGCTTCAGATAAGTTTCCTAAGCAACACAACAGCCTTTAACAGCTTTCTCAGTGGAGGCAGGTGAGGTTCCAAAATATTAGGAAAAAGAAACAATTTGTTTCTTTAAAAAGGAGAGAAAGGCAAATCCAGAAATTCATCAGTCAGTCAAAACAACTTCAAAGCACTCAAAAATACTGAAACAAGCACAAACAGGGTATTTTTGTTTTTTAAACAAAAAAAAAGAATGCAGCACTGAACCAGATAACAACGTAACAAAAAAAAAAGCAACTCAGCTCCTCAGGAACAGTACCAGATCAACATGTTTTCCTCTCGGATCTGTGAACTAGCTTAGTGGGCAGAGGAAAAACAACTACAGTAACACTGTCGTCCTTGGGTCACACAGAATTCTCACACAAAATAGGAAAGTAAGTTGTAAATGAAATAACTGCTGAGCAGGTACAAAAACAGCTAAAAAATCTCAATGTAATGAATAATGACTACAGTTAAACTAGGTGTGTATTTTCAGTAAAGTTTCAGAAGGGGCTCAGAATCTCAGCTTAGTGCAATCCAGAATTTCTATCTGTGACCAGTAAATGACAAAATAAAGTATGTGGACTAGGAATACAGATAACTGCAAGTCAGGAGGGGCAGCAAACATCCTGGGAGGCAAGGCAATTCTGACAAACTGGACAAAAAATCTCAATACAAACAGGATGCAATTCAACATGGGCAAAATATGGTGCTTATGGAAAATAAGTAACTGAAGAGATGGGGAATGACCAGCTAAGGAGCAGCTCTGCAGAAAATGACCCAAGAGCTACACTGGATCACAGACTGACAGTGAGACACCATCATAATGCTATTAGAGTTAAAAACAGAGTCAAATAAAAAAAGCCCACACATGAAAAAAAAAACAAAAAAACCCACAAAAAACCTGTCATATTCAACACTGATATAGTTTGCCCTGGGACACTTTTTAATTTTGACATCCTATTTCATGAGAGACAGGAACTAAATGGGAGAGTAGATGATTTAAAGGATTTTTTGTTAAACGATGGGTCACAACAGAGAAGTTCTAAGAGATACCAAGAGTTTTAAATTGTTTTAAGAGATATAAAATCAAAATAGTTGCAAAAGAGAAGGATCAAATCAGACCATTATATCAAATTATGTTTATTGCAAGTAGCTCCTTACCTTCTCCAAAGCAAGACAGTTAGCGTTTACATATACAGCAAATAATTACACCAAGTTCTCCATCCCTGAAGGAACTGAGTTACTGCTATGAACTACAAGTAATTACCCCTAGCTAAAAAGATCACATGAAGAGTGTTGAGTTCAAAATCTGTAACTGGAAAAAATTTAGTAAAACTTTTAGAGAAAATGAAAGAAAGGCACACTGCCATCTCCATATGTGTTACCTTCACAACTGTACTTATGGCAGTGAAATCAATTGATAGCCTAAAAGTTAAAAAATTTTCATTGATGGGGACAGAATTTCAAAAATAAGTCTGACAAAGGTCTGTCAGGAACAGGTCAAGCAGTACCTGACCTGCTGCCAAAGGGAAGGGGAAAAGCTGAAGATGATCTCTCACTTCTTTCATCCTGTTTTCAACCATGCCATTCCCACAGAAAATCAGTCTCAGTCCTGTGACCTGAACCTCGAAACCATCCATGGCCTCCCCACGTGTAGAGCTTGGTGGCTGTGAGAGTTCTGTTGAGAGGGACAGCCAGTGCCCCACTATACCACTGTACCTATAAAGCTACCAGCTCCTACTGCTTACTACAAGATCAAAAAGAAAAAAAAAAAAAGGAAAAAAACCCTGATTTAGGGATAAGAAAGGGTTTGCAGCTCATGACGTTCCTGGTCATAAATAAAGCAGACCACCAGGACTGCTCAGAAGTGTGTCTTTTTGTCTCAGATTACATGTACTTACAGCTAACCATCCCAGGAGTGGAAGAAAATACTGCATCATTGACGGGCGGCAGAGATGAAGAGAACGCACAAGTGATGACAGAAGGTGTAATGGAACAAATTATTCACTGTTCTCCTAAAATAATACTGAACGCTGGGATTTAAATATTATGAGAGTACACTATAATACACTACCAGGAGACTCTCAGTAACTGGTCAGTGATGAACTCAAACTTATAGCTGCAAAACAAAGACATAATCTTAAAAACTGTGCAGTGATTTTAGGGGTAAGTCAACAGATGACAGCTATTCAAGTGACAAACTCTGCTAAGAGACAAAAAACATGTGTCTTTTCCGCTCTAACCTGCATTTAGTGGCACAGCTTGCAATGTCTTCATACAATTATGCTTCTACAGAAATCTATTCCTGAGCTGATAAAGAAAAGGAAATTTTAGAAGTTTTAATAGATAGCAGAGGAATACCAGGCAATTATCTTCCAAAATTTTACATCAAGGAAACTACTGTTAGAATAGGGATCAGCTATGACTCAGCACATTAATTGTAGTGCCACAGTCTTCTCCTCCATATTGCAGAAGATGGGTTTTCATTTATGTCTTTGCATTTCATTATCTAATCTATGTATTAGGTATATTGTTACTTAATTTTTATTAATTTTCTTCTCAAATCTTTATCACACACACAAAAAGCATCTTCTGTCTCTATGTCGTGTTCTAGGTAAGACCACAAAAAAGCACAGCATCAATTCATTATTCACCTACTTTTACAGGAAAAAAAACGGTAAAACTACAAATGTGTTTGTCCATAATCTTTCTCACAACCAAGGTGCAGGGCTGTGTTAGGTGTTAACACATTTAGTCTGATGCTCCCTGCTTCTTTAAAACATGTCACCAGGGTGCAACTCCTTACTAAGTTCCTGTTCCTAAATTGTACCTATTTAAGTGTAATCTCAAGTTACTTCATGCCTCAAAACTAGGTGCCTGCCTTTCTGCTTGCCTATCCAAGGATCACAGGCCAAGCTGCAGAGAAGACCTACTATGATACACACAAAAAAAGTCCTGTCTGGGGGAAATGCAAGAACTAAAAAATTACTCAAGCAAAAAAAAAAAAAAACCCACAAAAAACATATTAATATATAAATGGTTAATGAATAATGAAATTATAAAAAAAATCCTTTCAAGTGGGAACCTGAGACACCTTCAGTAAACTGGCATTAATTCAGCACTGCATTTTTACTAGTCACTGATGTCACTGAATACATAAAAATATAAAAAGTGTTCTTAACTCCAGGGACCTTCTGCTCTGGAAACGAGCAGCAAATTGAAAAACTAATCAGTATGTTGTTGAGTTTTCCTACTGCCACTTAGAACTGATGTCTGAGACAATAAAGGAAAAAGGCATGTGAGTTTCAATGACACCACTTATGAAAACTACAGACGCAGCTGAGGCGGGCACCAGAGTTATTTATGTAAGAAGGTAATTTGAAATGGAAGTTAGGTTGTGGGATATCAAAACCAGATCCTGACAGCAGCCAGGAGGCTAAGAGCATATAAGGGTAACTGAGGTAAACCACTCACCTTGGTAATCTTTTTTTCTTCCCTAGTACTTGGATTTCATTTTGTAAGGTTTTGAACTGTTACATCTAAAATCTGTCAGAAGAGAATTCCCATGACAAAAATCCTAGCAGGTCCTCATCTCCTCCTGTATTTCAGGGCTTAGGAAAAGAACCTGCACTTCCCTGATA
Organism: Piaya cayana; assembly: GCA_013389865.1. NCBI lineage: Eukaryota > Metazoa > Chordata > Aves > Cuculiformes > Coccyzidae > Piaya > Piaya cayana. The sequence goes on from WAAB01025388.1 coordinate 259,822, forward strand.
TCAATTTCATCTTTGCTGTCTTTGCATGACTGCAAACTGACACTTTTGAAGTTATTAATCTGGGAATTTTCAAGTAATGCAGAAAGATTGCATGTGACTTGAAGATGATTATTCACTGCTGGGAGAGAAAAAGTATTGTATTTCCATAGACGAATTTAAATTTGGTCTGCAAGATCTCTTGCTGCCATCAACAAAAATCTTCTAAACACATGATTAGAATTGTAGACCTTTACTAGGATGAAATATACAGAAAAAAGAAAAACCATGACTGATAGATAATATCCAGCTGAAGAAGCAAAGATCAAACAAGTGGAAATGAACTTTTTTTATTGCAAAATATAAGTTGTGCTTCAGATTACAATATTCACCTCACTAGAGAATCACTCACATACTATACCTGGGAAAATGTGTATTATTAATTCTAGAAACAAAGTTGAAACAAGCACTTCAGGGGTCTAATGATGAAAATAGTCACCTTCAGCTCTCGTGCCACACATACGCTTCAAATCACTCCCTGTGGGAATGATCAGACAGTGCTTTCATTCATGGTGATTAAGGCTGGAAGACAATGAACGTTGACCTTTCTAAGTATAACAGAAGTAAAATTTATCCAATTACCCCTGAACTATGCTCAAGAATTGTGTCAATTACAGCACATTTTGAAGAAAATATACACTGAAGGCATAAGAAACAGATAATTAACCATTTCCTATGACACTTCGCCATAATGGTTAATTACTATTTGTCTTGAAGATAAAAATTATTTCTAACTAATGGCTGTTTGAGAACTGTTTTTAAGCCAAACTCACTGAGGTTACAACTGCACCAAAGTTAATGACCCCAAAATCACCCAACTGCCACCTTTGCTGACAATCACAATCAGGAAGCTGGAACAGCTTCTGCTAAACCAGCATTAAGGCACCCTGCAGGAATCGCATGTTTCATTACTGCTCCACAGATAGAACGCTGCCTTGAAAGCTTTTCACAAACACTGGAATTTTTGTAGGGAGAGGAAAAAAAAAGGTAACAGAAAGCAGCTTTTAAAAACAGTCCCATTCCCAAAAATCCAAGCCAAAGTTCAGAATATGGGATTTGGGTAGCAATGAAGTACAAGTGCTTCAAACCCTTTTACCCTTAACATAAAGCTGCCAAAATTGCCTATGAAACACAGCTGCCATGACAAAAGAGGACTTCCAAGTTAAAGGGTACTTCTATCAACTGGCTGGTGGCAGTTCAGAGACCTTGCTATGCTCATAACTAAGTTGCTGCAAAATCTTTCCTTAGGTACACAGTGATGTGGAAGGGCAACAGTACACTCCTGTTGCTCCAAAGGCTATTTTTGTGCAGGAGAATGGGAATGAAGGTAGGAAAAGATCAGAAAATACAAGATTTTTGCATGCTAGTACCTGTAGATAATAATAATGCTATCTTGTGTCTTTTTTTTTATTAAATATATGTGCAAGTTTTGCAGAATCAGTCTCAAACACGTAAACTGCACCACAGTGTACAAGGTTTTAGATGAGCTAAGCACATGAACTGAAGTGAAGCACATGCATAAACCTGCAAAGAACAAAGATTTGGGATGTAAGCTTCTAAGAAAAGAGACTGTGTGTTGGTTGTAAAACAGAAAATATGTTTATAATCCTATAATACACCAAGGAAATGCATCTTTCAAATGTTTTATAATGCTTTATAAGAACAGGAGGGAAGACTATCTGAAAAAGTATTTGCTCTCCAATGCTTAATAGAATGTTTCGAACCAATTAAATAGGGGGAGGGAAGGCTGAGTTATCTGCACAAATTGAAAATGTCAGGCTAATATCATATGAAACCAAAGAAAATAAATACTGAGCAGTTCAAATGAGAAGCAGTTTGCAGCCAAGATATAACAAAGACTTCAACTATCCTCCCATCTTTGTCTTGTTACACGACCTTAAGTGAATCACTGAACCCCTACCTAGCCTTCTCGCAGTCCCTTCATTCAGGTAGTATATGAAGCAGTATTTAAAATTCTAGAGAAACATGACTGTTGGAACTAGAATTCTGCTTTTTTTTTGCACACATGCCCATTATTCTGAAATAAGGTTACTTGTACTACTTCCATGCATGCTCCATTTAACAATCTGACCTACAAAAAGTAGACAAGATAGGAAACTTTGCCACAGAAATTGCAAATTTACATAAATACTACTTGTGAAGAATTTCAATTAAGGAAAAAGTATCTAAGTGTGGAAAGCAAATCACAAAAGAAACCAAACAGAAGACTATAAACCAGTGACCGTAATAACAAGATTATAAAACTGACCAGTGATGTCTGCCCACCCCTGCAGATGTTCTCAAATATTATAGAGGCATGACAAAAATAAAACCGACACCGACCCTATAACTTGGGAACCAAGAGCGGGAGAGGAAAGACAAATTGATGGTGATAGAAAATGTTCCAACCTGTCAGCGTGAGACAAGGCTCAACTCAATTGCTTCATCCAGTACAAGCAATCAAGTGTTTAAACATAAGTGCTTTCTTACCCTTGGTTGGAAAATGTCAGTGTACAAGAGTGAACATCAAGTTTCTTGTGAACCTGAAGAATTCCCCAATGGAAACTTTTCCAATTCTTGACTTAGGCTTACAGTGTAGAGGTCCCGAAGGTCAAGTTGGTGCTCAAAGGAACCCATTTTTTGTCAGAAGACGTGAAAGCAAAAATTACAGAGATCTTCCACAGCCTTTAAGAAAATGATCTGTGGAATCACTTTGAACATTTGCAGCATCTTATGCAGCTGTGTTACAGCTCAGAAGGGAACTAGTTTGGAGGTGACTGTAGTTTATTTTCTTAATTTGCTAAATGAAAAGTTATAGGTACAGTCTTGGTTTATGGGTCAGATCTCATATGTAAGGACTGCCTCCCCTTTAACATGGAAGCTGAGGGATTCTACCCAAAACCACTGGATTTGCTCTGATAACTTTTTTTAAATGTTAATATGTTGGTTATAAAAAAAAATCTATACAAATTTGAAGTTTTGTATCAATATCAAATAAATTCAAACTAAACCAATATATGCAACTACAATATAATAACCTGTAGTGCTTATTTAATCACCAAATCTATTTTCAGTCTCTTTTCATTTGGATGCACAAATCATAGAATCATAGAATAACCAGGTTGGAAGAGACCCACTGGATCATCAAGTCCAACCACTCCTATCAAACACTAAACCATGCCCCTCAGCACTTCATCCAGCCGTGCCTTAAACACCTCCAGGGAAGGTGAATCAACCACCTCCCTNCAGAACTGAACACAGGATTCAAGGAGCAGTCTCACAGGTGCCAAGTACAGAAGGAGAATAACCTCCCTGGACATACTGGTCACACCATTTCTGATACAAGCCAGGATGCCATTGGCCTTCTTGGCCACCTGGGCACACTGCTGGCTCATGTTCAGTCGCTGTCAACCAACACCCCCAGGTCCCTCTCCTCCAGGCAGCTTTCTAGACAGACTTCTTGTCTGTAGCACTGCACAGGGTTGTTGTGCCCCAAGTGTAGAAGCACACAGAAAGCGTGTCAGTGAATACTCCTCAGTCCACCCAGTCCAGCTGACTGGCTATCAGACCCCTCTGCACCCACCTGAACTCAATCAGATTCCCATGCTTTTGCTAGACTGGCAAAGCTAGAATTATCATAGGATCATAGAATGGTTTGAGTCAGACCTTAAAAATCACTTAGTTCCAACCCCCCTGCCATGGGCAGGGACACCTTCCACTCCATCAGGTTGCTCAAAGCCTCACTGAACCCAGTCCTGAACAACTCTGGAAATGGACCATCCACAACTCCTGTGGGAAATCTCTTCTAGTGCCTCTCCACCCTCACAAGAAAAAAAATTCTTCCCAATATCTCATCTGAATCTCCCTTCTTTCAGCTTAAAACCGTTACCCCTTGTCCTATCACTGCACTCTGACAATAAAACCCTTCCCAGCTTTCCTGTAGGATTCCTTTAGGTGCTGCAAGACTGCTATATAAGGTTTCCCAACACCTTTTCTTCTCTAGGCTAAACAAGCTCAACTCTCTGAGCCTGTCCTTGTATAGGAGGCACTGCAGCCCTATGATCATTTTTGTGGCCCTCCTCTGGACTTGCTCTAACATCATGTCCTTCCTGTGCCAATGACTCCAGAAGTGAACAAAGTGCTCCACGTGTGGTCTCATGAGAGCAGAGTAGAGGGGCAGAATCACTTCCCTTGACCTCCTGCTTGCACCTATTTGCATGCAGCCCAGGATACAGCTGGTTTTCTGAGCTGCAAGCACACTTTGCCAGCTCCTGTTGAGCTTCTCATCCACCAGCACCCCCAAGTCCTTCTCAGGTCAGCTCTCAATCTATTCTCCACCCAGCCTGTAATTTGCTTAGGATTGCCCCAATAATGGCTCTGACTAAAGATGGAAGAGCTTTGCTTCTAGCCCAAGCCTCAAGTTAACAAAACCCATAAACACATGCATTACACCAGTTTTTTGAGCGAGGTTGCCTGGTAGAGCTCAGCCCTACACACATCGTACCATCCTTAAACTCCCAAGTCACTGGGAAAACTTATGCAGGAACTCACTACTGCCTGCCTGGCTCCCAATGCAGCTGCAACCAAAAGAAGTCCCGTTTACTGTGGGGAAGCAGCCCTGTTACTGTGGTAATAGAATACTTTGGGTCAGAAGGGACCTTAAAGTTCATCCAGTTCCAACCCTCCCCCCCCCATGGGCAGAGACACGTCCCACTAGATCACTTAGTTGGAAACAGATGTTTGAGATCCAAATCCAACCATAGCTGTCCACTACTAAACCATATCCCTGAGCACCAATTCTACCCATCATTTAAGCACCTCCAAGGATGATGACTCAACCACCTCCCTGGGCAGCTTGTTCCAGTACCCTTGCTGAAGAAATTTTCTCTAACGTCCAATCTGAGCCTCCCTTTGTGCAACTTGAGGCCATTCCCTCTCCTCATATTGCTCGTTGCTTGGGAGAAGAGACCAATATCCACCTTCTTACTACTTCTATTCAGGTAGTTGTAGACCATGACAAGGTCTCCTCTCGGCCTCCTTTTCTCCAGGCTGAAACCCCATTACCTTAGCCACATTTCATAAGGCTTGTTCTCCAGCCCCTTCACCAGCTTCTGTACCAAAGGCAACTTTGCTTTGAATACTTTGTCCTTTTCAATATTCTGCCAGTGAACTGGTGTTTCTCACACCACCACACCTACTAAATCATGTCCAGAAGTGCCACAGTTACACGCATTTTGAACATCTCCAGGGATGCTGACCCCCTCACTTCCCTCGGCAGCCAGTTCCAATGCTTAACCACAACTTCAATAAAGACATTTTTTCTAATATCCAATCTAAACCTCCCCTGGCACAACTTGAGGCCATTCTCTCTCATACTACCGTCTGTCACTTGGGAGACCAGCACCTGCCTTGCTACAACCTCCTTNGGGCAGGAACCTGCCCGCCGCACCGCCTGTCTCCCCTCTCCCGTCGCGGCGGCCGCCGGTGGTTGGTGTGTCCCCATCCCCGTCCCGCTCCGCTGACCCGACCTCCGCGCGTCCCGCCGCGGCTCCGCGCCGCAGCCCGCAGCCCCCAGCGCGCGGCCAGCAAGGGCGCAGCGGGCGCCGCCATCTCCGCGGCGCGCGGGGAGCGATGGGAAAGCGAGTTCCGACCCCTCCCGCGCCTCGCGGCGCCTCTGATAGGCCGGCCCCGGTCCTCCTGCCCTTTTCTTTCCTCCTCCCCAAAAACCTCCTACTAGATCAGGCTGCTCAGAGCCCCGTCCAACCTGGCCTTGAGCACCCCCAGGGATGGAGCAGCCACAGTTTCCCTGGGCAGCCTGTGCCAGTGCCTCACCACCCTCATGGTGAAGAAATTCCCCCTTATGTACAGTCTAAATCTGCCCCTCTCCAGTTTATACCCGTTCCCCCTCATCCTATCACCACAAGCCTTTGTGAACAGTCCCTCCTCAGCTTTCCTGTAGCCCCTTCAGGTACTGGAAGGTCACTATAAAGTCCCTTAGAGCCTTCTCTTCTCCAGGCTGAGCAACCCCAGCTCTCTCAGCCTGTTCTCATAGGGAGGGTGCTCCAGCCCTTTGATCAAATTCATAACCTTCCTCTCGACCTGTTCCAACAGTTCCATATCCTTCGTACGTTGGGGATTACAGAACTGGACACGATACCCCAGGTGGGGTCTCACAAGAGCAGAGCAGAGCAAAGGGGCAGAATCACCTCCCTCGACCTGCTGGCTACACTTCTGATGCAGCCCAGGATACAGTAAGACCTCAAAGATCATCCAGTCCAAACATCAGCCCAACACCACTATGAGAATTAATTGATAAGTTTTGCTGCAGCAGGTTTGTATGTTTAATTAACTCATCATATAAATCTGTCTTGCAAGATGTAGCTGTTTAAGTCAAGAGATAACCTTTCTTAGGGCTGTGAAAATTTATTGATATGCCTAGCTGTGTTGTAAGATGTAACTGGTTTAGGTGAGGAGATAACCTGAAGTCAGTCTCCAGACACAGTTGGATAATCCAAAAAAGAATGAACATTCTTTGATGATTTACATGGTTCTTTGTCTAAAACTAGTCTATAGACCCATTGCTTTTATAAGATGCTATGCCTTATATAGAAGAGCATCCAATTCAGTACTGAATCGTAAAATAAAAATATTGTTGCCTTTGTTTTGAAGACTTTGTCCTTTTCAATATTTCACCAGTGAATATGGGTTTCTCACACCACCACACCTACTAAACCATGTCCAGAAGTGCCACAGCTACACACAGCTTGAACACCTCCAAGATGTTGACTCCCCTGCTTCCCTGGGCAACCAGTTCCAATGCTTCACCACTCTTTCAGTAAAGACTTTTTTTTCTGATACCCAATCTAAACCTCCCCTGGCACAACTTGAGGCCATTCCCTCTCATCCTATCATCTGTCACTTGGGAGAGGAGACCAGCACCTGACTTGCTACAACCTCCTTTCAGGTTGTTATAAAGAGCAATAAGGCCTCCCCTTTAGCCTGCTCTTCTCCACGCTAAACAATTGCAGTTCCCTCATCTGTTCCTCATAAGACTGTGCTCCAGACCCTCCACCAGCATTGTTGCCCTTCTCCGGACATGCTCCATCACCTCAATGTCCTTCCTGTAGCAAGGGAGACCAAAACTGAACACAGTATTCGAGGTGCTGCCTCACCAGTGCTGAGTACAGGGGTACAATTACTTCCCTTTTCCTGCTGGCCACACTGTTTCAGATAAAAGCCAGGATGCTGTTTGCTTTCTTGGCCTCCTAAGCACACTGCTGGTTCGTGTTCAGCCTGTCCAGGTCCCTCTGCAGAGCCTTCCTTCCCTCAAGCTGATCAACACTCCCACCCATTTTGGTGCCATCTGCAAACTTACTGACGGTGCCCTCAGTCCCCTCACCCAGATCATTGATAAAGGTATTAAACAAGACTAGCCCCAACACTGAGCCCTGGTGAACACCACTTGTGACTGGTGTATTTTTCCAAACAACATGCTCATCACCATCGTATATGCAGCTGTATCTGATGCAGCAGCTTTCAGGCCGGGTCAGCTGTCAGTGAGGGTTTTTGGCAAATGAATTTGCATTTGGTGATGCTATCTCATTGTTTGTTTCTCTTTGAAAGCATGGACCATAAAGCATGAAGGGCAAATATTTGTAAAAAGTTAAGGACAAGTATTCCTGGCCAGAGCTACTTATCAGCCTGTCTGCACATTGGCATTATGACCAATTTTAATCCTATGAACATATGTTTAAACGGCAACAGCAAGATAGATTAACAGGCAGATTTCCCTGAAGGTAATGCAAAAGGTAGCAGCTGGCTCAACCCCAGATGGCCAGTGTGGATGCGTGCTCAGCACACAGCAAGTCTTGTCCTTGGCAGTATCAGTTCTGATAGCCACTCCTGAGTTCTCCTTGGGGGAACACCAGCCACCCGCCTCATTTGGTAAGGACCTGAGCGTCGTCTTATTCAACCACCTCCATCATGACTATGAAGCTCTCTTGACAGAAAGATACAATTCAAAATCCTGACACTCTAAGGGAAAGGCACTGACGCTTGGGAATCACTAACCATAACACTCACCTGTTTGCTGGCCAGCTCTCCGTTCCTGCCAGGACTACACCCAAAGGTCACGATGGCACTTCAGAACTTCCAGAGTACATTGTGCAAGCAATAGATAACAAAATGCCTGCTCATGGTAAAACCACAAAAGAAAGGCTGTAACTTACTTTTGGGTTTATAATATCAGAATTCCTATGTCTTATTCTAGCATTAAATTTCTGTGCAACATGAGAAAATGAGCAAGGAATTTTCATAGGCTATTAACCAACTTTTTATTTATAAGAGTATAGTGAAATGTGGCATCAGAGCACTAGAGTAGCTTGCAAACAGAAGTTTTTACCCTGAATAATACTGTGAGTGTAACAATAGTGCTTATGATCTTGAAAATAATAACAATGATTGAAGTTATGTTCTAACAAGTTCCGCTGTTTTAAAATATGTAGTTGTTCCAGACACATCTTCAGTGCTGTGTATCTAATTAAGCAGTGAACCAAAGTGACAGTTTATCACATCTTAAAAGAGCTGTATTCAGTGCATTTTCTTTCCTCTTTCCTTTATTGAGCATTTATTGGTTTTGACTCATTCTAGCATGTTATAGCTATCAACACCTGTGCCCATTTAGGAATGAATTTCAGTGAATTCATAGTGAATTGAACAGACGTCTCAAAGATGGATCACAATTGTTGCAGTATTTTTAGAAACTCAAACAAGGAAACAAACAACTTCAGTAAAAGTGATTTAAATAACAAATAACTTATCTTTATAAACAGCTTATCTCCTTGAGAACAAAGAATAAACAAGGCAACAAGAGATGGTTTTCTTGCATTATTAACTCACATCACAATACGAATGGGTGAAATGTCAAGAATAATTGGAGAAAATGACAGCATAATCTTCAGCAAAAACATCTGATTTATTTAAATTGTTACTGTTTTCTTTCTTAACCTTGTTATCCAAGGCAGTACAGAAAAACTTCCCATATGGGTCTATTCTGACATCTTCTACCTAAGTGAATAAATCCTCTGCAATCCTGTGAACTTTCTATACACTGGCAAACTCTGAAATGCCACCATGCACTGCTCTGCAGACTCCAGGAACAGACTCTCCATCGGCTGTAAGCCCTTGGGAAACCCACTCTTTGGTGTTAACCTGAACAAACTAGACTTTCAAGTATACTTCTGCAGACTAGCGTGGTTAATGTCTTGTAGCAGATACAGATCCATTCTGTGGTATGCTTGTATTCCCTCTACCTGTCCCTTTGCTCACCTCCAAAAATATGACATTGCAACTGTGTAGAAATTAAATGGGCACTTCACCCAGCTGCATTATTAGTCTGCCAGCTAGCCGAAAGTATAGGTGGTCTTTAACAGGGACAAAAATCAAGAGTATAATAAAACCCCTCCAGAGGCCCCCTCTGGCCTCTAGTGGAATAAACTGCATTTCTTTTACTTATCTTCAAGTGCTAAATCCCATGCATGTGTCCGAAGGTCTTTGGGTCTCTGTCTGACCCAATCTCAGTTGCTGCAGAAGAAGGGCAAGTTTTCCCTGCCTGCAGGGTTCCAAGGTATTTGCATCATGGGAAACATCTTTGGCTACTGAACATAAATGTACTTTTGATATAGAACTGACCATTTAGCCTGCTCCACAAAAATAGATTTTATGACTAGTTCTCACCAACACAGCTCCCAGCAAAATCCATTTTCCTAGAATTATTATCCTAAAACACTCTGGGATAAACTTGATATTAACCTCATCTATTTTGAGACAATCAGAGATGCTATTAATAGTCTACATTAATAAATAAAGCCACATTCATCAGATTAATAAAGCCACATAAATGTTCCCAAACTTAGGGACTGAGAGCCATTTTCACTGTTTACAGCTTGCCTTTCAGTCAGTTCAAACAGCTCAGTGTGCTAGGAATTCATTGCACAGTTTTCCAGCTACATAAGCACTACTCAGAATCTCTCAGAACAAGGAGTTCATGGTAGAAACAAATGTCGTGAGGTGGTGGGTGACATTTTAAACATTAAAGAATCTAGAAATATGTATTTTTTTTATATCTATATATTTATCTGGCAGATAAGTACACAATGCAGACATACAAACACCATTTTTTGAAGCACTGTCAACTAATGCAGGGATCAGGAAGCCATCTTTCCACAAAAAGGACTGCACAATTAGTTCAATGCCTTATGGGTTTTGCCTTATCCTGAGTCAGCATTCCCCACAAGTTTTGAAAAACCATGCCTGTATTGCCTAAAATGTGTTAACCTGTGCACTGTTCAGAGAGCTGAAGAGTCCTAACTGGATATCGGAGAGATTTTGTTTCCTTTCAAGTTAAATATGATTTTTCTTATTTAAAAAAACCAGACAAACACCCTACTTGAGAGGTACTGCAATACCAAATTTAAGAATTAATTATCCATTATTACCTGTATAAGTAGGTACATGCTATTAGATTCTGGTGTCATATTGCCACTTGAAATTATACCAAAAAAACCTTTGTGTTATAGTTGAATAAATAATGTGTGGTAACAAACCCACAAGTACTTAATCTCTCAACTGTTATTCTAAATGCTTGATTTCTTGCATCTAACCTTTGGACCTACAAACACAGCTGACCTGACTCCCTCCAGATTTTAAAATTGGCCCAAAGTTCATGTCAGACACAGAACCAAAACTTTCTTTTCTGAATTTACACTCACCTTCATCCCAAGAGGAGAACCTTTCTGGCAGGCAGGAGCAACTACAGATAGCATAACTCCAGTCTCATGGATTGCAAAAAAACCAATCCAAACCACAATTCAAAATAATCAAATACATTTTCTGAGGGCTGGAAGGAAACAAAGAGGCTGATAGGACTCTGATTTTCCCTCACCTTCAATCCTTCTCTTTGCCTCATTAGCCAGGGTGGCATTCATGCTTTCACATGATGCAAGAGAGGTCAAGTCATCCTCCCCTTTGCCTTCGAGGTAGGAATATTTGTACTTGACCTCAGTGAAAAAAAGAGAGATGAGAGTTCTCACCAACTCACTGTAACCTCCTTACTTCTCAATGCTACACATGGATAAGAAAACATTCACTCCCTCTAGCTTGCTTTCAAACAGCTCTCCACCACCAGTTATCTCTGCTAGGAAAAGCAGGCAGAACAGTGGCACTAAGATGGTATGCTGTGAGAAAAGTATTCTACTTAGGCCCTGCTCTTAGTATTTACTCAGTGTGAGAACAAATATATTCTTGATCCATCATAGGCTCACCAACTTTCCAAATGCAGGCACTATTTTTTGTTTCTTCAGAATAGGTAATGAAACCAGGCTTGGTCAGGAGGCAGACAATATATAATAAGGCAATAACAGTGCTCTGCTGTTTTTTCAGCACAGGTTATGTAACAAACAAAAGCTTATCTGGATGCGTGCACGTGTGATCTCTGTAGAACTAATGAGTGTTTTCTTGCCTTGCTGCAAGACTAATTTAATAACTAGTCTAAATCATCAGGTGAAGGCTCCCTCTCACTCCTACTTTGTAAGCTAAATTTCTGTTAAGTAAATGGTTAGCAGAAAGAAAGGGAGGTGCACTAGTACGGGGGAGAAATTATGAGCATGAAATTCACAGTAAATTTACCAAGCAAACCTCGCTGGTTATATGGATTAACCTCGGGTTCATCTCTGCTTTCTGATTGTCTTTTTATGAACATAGACAACTGCTAGCCAGACTTTCTGGGTGTTGACTTTGCATCCCTCCAGTGTGATCTGTGGGCAGCCTGCCATTTTGCCTACTGCCTAGACACATATTTTTAGAAAAAATAGAACTAGTTTTCTTACAGCCTCATTCTACCTGGATAGGAGTCATCAGAACTCCTTCATAAGGAAGGAAGGAAAATGATACATGCATTTAGTCATTGGAGGGGTACTGGTAACAGGTATTAAAAAAAAAATCTGGAAGACCTCTATGATGATAGAGTCATTTAGAAATATTAGCAGTGGATAATCTCTAAATTGGAGAAGATTTAAACTAGACATTAGGAAGAAAAAAGAGGGTGGTGAGGCACTTGAACAGGTTGCCCGGGGAAGCTGTGGCTGCCCCGTTCCTGGAGGTGTTCAAGGCCAGGTTGGATGGGGTTCTGAGCAGCCTGATCCAGTGGGATGTGTCCCTGCCCATGGTAGGGACCTGGAACTGGATGGGCTTTGAGGTCCCTTCCAATCCAAAGCATTCTATCATTCTGCGATTAATACAAGTTCTATTCACTAGTGTCCTAGGTGCATCAGAAGGTAAACATTCTGCTTCTTTTTGCAATATTTCTTATAACACATCATCTACTTGAATCAGATACTGAGCAATCAAAGACCTTATGTCTTGGAAGAGAAAAATTCCATCAACTCCCCTTCTCCCTTTCACTCCTCTTTATTTTCTTTCTATCTTTCTTCAAGTTACTAAAATACCTTTTTAAACAATTACTCTATAGACACAATTTTCCTTTCTATCCTTTATGAATGAGATGTGAACAAACACTTAATCTCTGTAAGCTATGAGGATATAAAATCTAGGCCAGTCAGTTACACTGGTATTAGATGCATACCATTTGTCAAAATTCAAGAATTTTAAAATGCTTTAATGCTACTACAGACAACACTGCTGCCTTGTTTACAGTTTAGGTCAATAACCTCCACTTTGCTATCAACGCAGAGCTTTTGGTAAGTACCTCCTCCCACCCATATTTGTACCTAGCTGATCCCTTTTGCCTAACACCTTGCATGTACAGCATTTCCTACCCAGTCCTTTCATCCTGGCTCTTACTGTTTCATATCTTGATTATGGAATTGGCTTTTTCCCTGTTCTTGATATGTAAGGTTTTGTTAATGACCACTGACAATGCTGTTGCAAAACCACTTCTTATTCTCTTCCACCGAAACCTAGATTATCTGACTAACATACCAACCTAATCTACCCAGGGTTCCCTGAAATCATAGAAATATAGAATAGTTTGGGCTGGAAAGGATCTTAAAGATCATCTAATTCCAACCCCACTGCCATGGGCAGGGTCACATTCCACTAGATCACTTAATTGGAAACAGACTTTTGAGATCAAGTCTAACCACAGCTGTCCACTACTAGACCATATCCCCGAGCACCTCTTCTACCCATCATTTAAGCACTTCCAAGAATGGTGACTCAACCAGTCTGTTCCAGTGCCTGATTACTCCCTTGCTAAAGAATTTTTCCCTAATGTCCAATCTGTGCATCCCTTGGCACAACTTGAGGCCATTCCCTCTCCTCATATTGCTCGTTGCTTGGGAGAAGAGACCAATACCCACCTTCTTACTACTTCTTTTCAGGTAGTTGTAGACCGTGACAAGGTCTCAGCCTCCTTTTCTCCAGGCTGAAACCCTATTCCCTCAGCTACCTTTCATAAGGCTTGTTCTCCAGCCCCTTCACCAGCTTCTGTACCAAAGGCAACTTTGCTTTGAATACTTTGTCCTTTACAATATTCTACCAGTGAATTGGTGTTTCTCACACCACCACACCTACTAAACCATGTCCAGAAGTGCCACAGTTACATGCATTTTGAACATCTCCAGGGATGTTGACCCCCTCACTTCCCTCGGCAGCCAGTTCCAATGCTTAAACACAACTTCAATAAAGACATTTTTCTAATATCCAATCTAAACCTCCCCTGGCACAACTTGAGGCCATTCTCTCTCATACTACCGTCTGTCACTTGGGAGAGGAGACCAGCACCTGCCTTGCTACAACCTCCTTTCAGGTTACAAAGGGCGATAAGAGCTGGAGGAGCTTCCATAGGAGGACAGGCTGAGAGAGTTGGGCTTGTTCAGCCTGGAGAAGGCTCGGAGGAGACATTATAGCGACCTTCCAGCACCTGAGGGGGCTGCAGGAAAGCTGGGGAGGGATTATTCATAACGGCTTGTGGTGACAACGGGTATAAATTGGAGAGGGACAGATTTAGATTGGACATAAGGGGGAATTTCTTCACTGTGCGGGTGGAGAGGCGCTGGCACAGGTTGCCCAGGGAAGCTGTGTCCTGTCACTACAAGGTTTTGTAAGCAGTCCCCCCCCACCGCTCCTTCCCTCCTGCTCTCTGTAAGGGCCTCAGGTCTCCGGGGTGGCCCGCGCGGGACAGGGAGCAGCGAGACCCCGCACGGCCCCCTCCCCGCCGCCCGGGCCGAGCACCCCGCCGTGCGCCCCGCCTCCCGCGCACGTCGGGATCTGTAGTTCGGAGGGCGGGCGGCCACGCTGGGGTAGACAGAGGGGCGCCCCCTTTAAGGACTACAACTCCCAGCCTGCCCCGCGCGCGTGGGGGCGGCGGGCGCATCCGCTGGCGGCGTGGGCGCCGGGCGGGCGGCGGGGCGATAAGAGCGGGGCGGGCGGCGGCGCTCGGTCGTGGCTTTGCCGGGGAAGGGACGGAGGTGAAGCGCCCGCACCGCTATGGCAGAGACGATCGCGGACACGCGCCGGCTGATCAGCAAGCCGCAGAACCTGAACGACGCCTACGGGCCGCCCAGCAACTTCCTGGAGATCGACGTGGGGAACCCGCAGACCGTGGGGGTGGGGCGCGGCCGCTTCACCACCTACGAGATCCGCGTCAAGGTGAGCTCCGACAGGGGCTGCGGATCCGGGGCGCCACACCCCCCGGGTCCCCTGATGTGCCCCCATACGTGCTCCCCCAACATCACCCACCGGCCTCTTCTAGTCCCTTCAGCTTCCCCCCTCTCCTGGCCCCCATGTCCTCAACCCCCCGGTGACGTATCCCGCCTCTTCCCCCGCTACCCACTGATCCCCTAGGTCCCTGTGACTCCCCCAAACTCCAGTACCACCTAATACCTGGCCCCCAGGACCCCTCCATGTCACCTATGACTCTGCACCCCTCTCCCTGTTCCCTCCTCCAGTTCCTTGATGGCCCCTCATCTTCCCCCCATACCTGCCCCCACAAGATTTCCCCCTACTCTCTTCTTCCAGCCCTCAGTGCCTCCCTTCCTTTACCCTCGTTTCCCAGCCCCCACTGCCCCCCTGGATGACCAGTGCACACACCCCCACCTCTCCATGACCTACCAGTGATGCCCCTGTGTCTGCTGTGCCCACCTACACTTCTTCCCCCTGTCGTCCTCCGTAGTCCCCTGCTGCTTCTCCCTACCTGGCCCTCCAGGATCTACACTCTTCCCCCCCTTTTTTTTCCCAGTCCCCAGTACCACCACCAGGTGCCTTAACAGCAGAGGTGAGAAGGTGAATGTGGAGCTTACATGCCAATATTGGGCTCTGGCTCACTTATGTAAGTGGGAGGGGTGTCCCTGAGTCGGTGACAGTGACAGGCTGTTGTGGTGGCAGTGATGGGCTATTGTGTCCTTCAGGGCCCCTTTTATAGCTGGTGCAGTGAGGAGCAGTGGGGAGCTGGTGGATGAGAAGCATTGGGATTCATCCTTAGCGTGATAACAGCTGGAACTGAGAACTCTGATGAGGTAGTGGTAGTGGAGGCACTGCATCTCAGGATGACCAAAGGACAAATGCTATTGTGATGGTTGCTGTTGTTGCACCTTTCAGGGCCCCTTCTACAGCTAGTGTGATGAGAAGCACTGGGGAGGTGATGGCTGAGGAACACTGAGGTTCATCCTCGGCATGACAGCAGGTCCCAGCTGCTGCAAGCTGTTGGAGCTGGTAACTCTGGTGTACTGGTAGCGGAATCACCGCTTTGGGTAACCAAAGGACAAATGTTCTTCAGCAATGCTGTGTGCAGCTGCTGTTACACTGAAATATTGCTGCACTGTAAGCAATCACTCATCTGTTCCTAAGTTTGTAGAAGAGGGCAAAGTCTCAGTTGTCCAAGAAGTAGTAATATGGGTGGATATGCCTTGAGAAGGCAGTCCATGTGCAGGATTCCAGCAGTCTCAAAAACCCATAGAGAAAGTGTAAATAAGTCTAGTGGGAACACATGCTGAATCAGAGCTAGCTGAAGTCCTAAGGTGGGTGTACATGGGGGAGAGATTCCTGTTTTCTACACAAAATATTAAGTGCCTAATAAATAGGGCTATTTCTTGCCATGTGCTGTCAAATACTTTTTCTTTGCTGGAAGCGTTGCGTTCACTGACTTGCCTCAAAGGCTAATAGTCTTGAGCTTGAGAAAAGCTATGTCAAGTTGTTATTGCGTTTTCCTGTCCGCTCCTCCAGGCCCTGTTTGTGAAACTAGAAAGGCCAAGGAACATGGTATCTGTGAGATGGTCCTTGCCTGTACAGCCTGGCAGGGGATTGAGGCGAGGCACCATTTTTAGTCTATGCTGCCAGGGATAAGTTAGATTGAGAAACTTGAACTCTTCAAATTTTATGGGTTTTTTGTAACCTATGGTCGAGTCTGCTACCCTCTATAGCTTTACTCTCACAGCTGATTGAACCTGGTCAGTTATTACAAGCAGCAGTGGAGGGAGGAGAAAGATTTGTTGACCCCGTGAACACACTCTCTGCAATGTGAGTTCTTTCACTGGACAACATGGAGTGTAGATGCCTTCATGGCAGAGGTTTCCTCTAAGGGCTGCTGCCTTGGTTGCTAAACATCTTCAGACAAGCCTAAAACTTTGAGTGTTTTTTCTGATATTTAAGGTCTAAGTTCTCAGTTTAGTGTAATTTTAATTAAAGAAGCAGTATCAACTGGCTTCTAAAGCTACTGGGGAGGATACTTTGTAATTCTGATGCTCCTGAATTGTCAAGTAGGGTAGCTATTCTGTTTCAGGATACATCCACAGAGCAGGAAGAATAAACTACAACAATTGTAGCTTGTGTTTGGCCTCTGTGGGAGAACAAACTGAAACTTGCCAACTTGTGTTGCATTACATGGCTCTTATCAAGACCCTAGCTGTCCACTTGGCAGAAAGATATAATTGCCTTACTGAGAAGTATTTGTGTCTTAAGTTCCTAATGACTTTTTCTTTCCGTGGGACTGAACATTTGGAATTGCTGGATCCAAGGAAGATGATACAAAAGGGAATTAGCCATGATATGACCTTGGGAATGAGATCATATTAGCTGCAATTTAAAATAATACTTTTGAAAAGAAAAATCACAACTGAATATCTGCAGCAGAAAGGAAAGCACAAACCCAGGTTCCTCTTAGCCCATCTGCTGTTTGGGGTAGCAAATTTTGTTTTCTTGTTGTAATGAAAACTTAAAAGGACTTGAGCAAACATATGCTGTGATAGTACTGTGACCTTCCTTTGGTTGGACTCGATGACCTGGTGGGTCTCTTCCAACCTGGTTGTTCTATGATTCCTCCCAGTCTGACTCCTCCATAAACATTGCTTCCCCCACTCTCCTTACTTGCCTCTGTGTGTGCCTCTATATAGGACTATCTCTTATGATACATGATGATTTCCCTTTCCATGTGAGCACTGCTTTGTGCATAGTGCACCAATGCTGTATACATTCATAACTGTCATGAGCTGTGAAACTGAGTTTGTGTCTCTGTATGCTGGAAGCCTACAGAGCAGGTAATACAAGTAATGCAGAGTTATGTTCACTGTCTAAACTTGTATCAATTAATTGCTTCTCAGCTGAATGTAGACTGTGTTGTTAATATGCAAATTTTCTCATGGGAGAAGAGTTCAAACCTGAATTGTTGTGGTATTATATTTATGAAAGGTAGGTCTTGTACTAAAAGCCACTTGTTGGAGTGTAGGGGGTGATAATTGCCACCTAGACTCAGTTTTGACAATTGGTTGTGATCATAGAAAGTAGCAGCTGATAGAGTTTCAATCAGCAGTGCTAGTAGTGGCAGCAGGAAACTGAGATGGAGTTACCTGTGTCATATCTGGAAAGCTACATCTACCACTAACACCAACATTAAAATGTTAAGTGGTGCAGAAATGGGTGGTTTAACTGCTGCCAGGTTCTGATAAAAGCTATTGGACAGTCTGTTGTTATGGATGGAGATGATGCTAAGCCAGAAACATTGTCAGAAAGGACACAGATTCAAGTTTGTGTTGAAGCATTTAGACTTCTACCATTGTCATGGTGTTTACAAACTCGGTCCAAGGGCAGTGCTACCTATTGCTTTGTCTGAATCTCAAAACTTAACTTTTCAGGGGAAGACTGAGGTTGCAAACAGAGTCCTGAACTAATGTGTGGTAGCTAACATCTTGCAAAACTACTAATGTGAAATACAGCAGTTCCTCCAAAGCTTTTGTTGGCAAGGTTTCTGCTGGTGTTGCAGCTGATGCAGATCTGTTCCTTGGAAAGCAACAAGTGGAACAACCTCATACTTTAGTTCTTGTGTTACTGTAGTCATCGACTTCTGGTGGAAGCTGGAAAGCCTTAAGGGGGAACCCAGAAGTTTTCAGTAGACCATTCAGCAGCGTATTAATGGATAAGCACATCAGTTGTATTTCAGTACTTAGTTTTTCATAATGAGTGTCTTTGCAAGCTAGGAGGATGGTTGTGCATTGCAGTAAATGCATAATGCATAGTGCTGCAGGTAGAACATGTACCACACTTCCAGTAGGGCAGCTTACTTCACAGATGATCAGTTGGGCAAAGTATTGACTTTCTGAGCCTAAATTTTCATGGAATAACATTGTTCTCTGCAAACTGGACAAGGTGATAATAGAAAGCTTTCCACTGTAGCAACCAGTATAAAGCACGCAAAGTGGTGCGATTCCACTGGAGTGCAGCTTGGCAATTAAAGTAAAATCTCTTGTTCAGTAGTGGTGAATGATAAAAAAACGCCATCCCACACTGCTAAAATAGCAAATTTGGGTGAGTCATGTTCTTGACAGGATACTTAAGAATTTGCTTTCTGTCAGCAACATTAGGCAATGAGTTTGTACTATTTTAAAGTATCCTTTGTGTGAAGGCTTAGGGTGAGCTTAAAAAGGAGAACAATGCAGTAGGCTATAAAGCTCCAACTGCTTTCTCTAGAGAAATAAAACTTGATAAAGTAGTCATCTCATCTAAAGGTGCCTAGCTGATCACAGTATGCTGACTGTGTGATGGTTAAAGCTAACATAATAAACTAGACTGCCTGCTAAAGTAATGCCACAAGTTACTTCACTGCCGGTATCTCTTGGAAGTTGAACCAACAGTTAAGTTCTGAGGGTAAACACCCTTGTATGCCTTATGCTATTTCTCCTGAGTCTTTACTAGCAGTCAGAAGTGGTGGTGGTTCCCTTCTACCTGTTACACCTTTTTGGGGTGGGCTTGTGCATGTCAACACTCTTTAGCAAGAGCATGGAATACCTGTTACTACTTATGGGCTCTAAGCTAGTCCTCTGAGTTCCAGAAAGCAAATATAGAACAAATTACAATTGTCATACCATGCTTTAGCATGTTTTCAGTCCCCAATCCAGTTTCAGGTATAACTTGGCTTCTGTAACTGAGGCAAATAGTTCTTCTGGTAAGTGGGTCAACAGGAATGACTTTGCTCAAACAGATTTGGTGCAACAACTTCTGTTGCTAAATCCTTTAAAGAAACAAGACTTGAGTTTTACAAGCAAACTCCAATCCCAGCAACTGGTGATACATTTCAGAGTTGTACCCTCACTGTAAAATTAGTGCTATAGGACATAAGAACATTGGTTAGGATGTTGTCCGCCAAGTATATGGATATGTAGGAAGTAGCTACATTTGGAAAAATACCTGTTTGTTAACACCATTTAATATGTTGCCTTTTATATAAAAGTGGCTCCTGTGGTGCTTATTTTAGTTGGCTTTGTCATCTAGACTAAAAGGCTAGATTATCTGTTTATAGTTAGTGAGAATGTGCAGAAACATTAATTTTCATACTGATAGCATTAGTAAATACCTGTTACAGGAGCTACTAGGCTGAGTAGTTAAAGAAATCTGTTTAGTTGAACAGAAGTTAAACAAAAAGCCTTTGTCGTCTTAATTCTGTTCTTTAGTGTTGAATGGCTTGTTGCCTCCGATCGGTATGACTAAACTAATGACTAAGGCACACCTTAGCTTCTCCAGGTTCCACAGCTCAGTGGCTTGTCTTGAGGTCTACAAGGGTAACACCTTGCTGCTGTGATTCCAGATGTTGTGAAATGCATCTCCGGGGTGGCACCAATGCCCTTTAAGGCAGCAGAGCAGACACTGTGTTTCTATCTTCTGCAGAAAGACTTATGTAAACCTGCAGAGGTACTTGACTACATAAACCCAGTGTGGGGAAGGAAATGAACACACAAGCTATGAAGTGCCTGCAGCGTTAAGAATAGTAGCTGTCTCAAAGGTTTGGGGAAGTATGTCAAAGTACTACCAAACTTGAGCTGCTTTTGGAGGTCTGTTCTCATCTTAACCCAATTTTTCAAGACTTAGTATGGATATAATATTTGCTTTTCAGTATATTTATAGCCGTCTGACTTAAGTCATTGACTGATTTGAGTCTGACTTCTGTGATCAAATAAGTCAGAGTAAGTTGGTAACTAAACTGATAGTGTAACTTGCTCAGAAAGCACTTATCTTCTGCTATGGTTTGGCAAAGTGACACTGAGTCTGGTAAATGTGGGGAGTATTAATGTTCTGCCCTTGAACAGTACCGAACAGTTCTTGTCCTTCCTGTGTTGGCACGATTTGAAGTTGCAGGCACCTCTCCCACCACAAGAAGAATCAGCTCTGCTGGTACATCTCGTTGACTTCAGCATTATTCAGTTTCACAGTGAGACCTGTGGTGGAGTAATGACTAAACACTGACTCAGTGTGCATGTGTTTAGGGATGCATAATCAGCACTAATTCTGTATTTCTATACTACTGCAAGTCTTGCATCACACTGCAAGCCTGCTCTGGCTGTAGTTAATGACCCTTTTAATACCCTATTCTAGATGCTGCTACCAATTAATTATTTTTAGACTACTGCTCAAGGAATAGAAATGCACTGATTTATGTGACTTAATCTCTGTTGTACAGCCCAAGTACTGCACCTTCACAAACATTAACTGTTCCTTTGAGCGGTAATTCAGAAAAGGATAGCTGAAGGGCTTCCCAGAACGCTGACTAGGGAGACCTAGAAGTGGAATTACTTGGATGAAAGACTTCTAGAGCAAAGAGAGTGGATTTCAAAGTCTTTTCTATGTATTTGCTCTAAGCAGCTGATTTTTCTGTAGGGGTTTTTGATTAAACTAAGTTCAAGAACCTAGTCCAAAGGTACTAACCTAGTTTGGTGTTGACATCTGTCACTGTGTAAATAAAATAACCAAGTCTCTGAATAGCACTACTTATTAGTATATTGGTTTAACTGGTGACTTAAACTTTTTTGTTTCTGCACATACAATGCAGGCCTTGATTGTCCTGTATCAAGAGCATGGTCTAGTATAGTGCTGAACAGACCAAATCAAATGAAATAATAATTAATCTTTGTAGGACAAATGACTGTGATCCAGTTAGGCATGTGATACCAGAGCATTTTGATACATCTTTATTTTTAGATGGCTTGCCAAAAAAGTGTCAGCTTGAACTTTAGAGCAGTCGAGTCTCTACTCTTTTTTTTCATCAGGGGAATTAAATAATGCATTGTTGATTTGAGCTTCTATCTGTAGTCAAGTATTTTCTTAAAAGTTTTTTTTCACTTGGTGAAGCAGCGCCAGTTACTGGAGGCTGTTTTAACAAGTACATAAACTGAATGCTCTGGGAGATACAGCACTAAGCAAAAGGTCTGGAATCACTGTTGCCGCTGCAGCTTTTTTGATGTGAGATGGATGGAGAAGCCCATACCTTCCAGGCAAGGGATAAACACAAATACCACATGAAGAGGCGTGCAAACAGATGCTTACTGTGGCTCTTTAAGAATTCTTCTCAAAACTTCTGCCACAAGAGGATCTTCTGGGCCACATAGCAGTATAGTTTGCTTTTTGGCCAGTCTTGAAAGTGTAACTATAAGGTAGTGTATAGCAGCTTTACTCTAAAATCCAGAAGAAAATGCAACTAAGTGCTTTAAAACAACTGTTATATCTGGAAATAAAGCTTAGAGACAATGTATGTGAGCCTAAGCTACAGCACCCTCTAAGTGTTAAAATGTGCTACAATTTAACGAACAGAAGCTGTCAGCTTTTCTGTAAGTTCTTAAGTGGCTGCTTAAGAATGTGAATGTTACTGCTCCAATAAACCTGGAGATATGAAGAGAGATTTCTACTACTTAGTATGTTTCTATACTAGTTAATTATCTCCTTTTTTTGCATGTCTGAAGTGTAGGGATGTTGTCTCTAGCTCACAAAGCACATCAGAACTTTTGTTCCTGATAAAAACTGTCAATTGCAGTAATTCACTGTCTTTTTTTCTTTGGTCCCATTTGGCCATAGCTGGTTACCTAGATGTTATCTAATGATGTTAAAGCACCAGCTTAAGGGGATCCTTCTTCAGTCATTCTCAATGAGAAATGAATGTTAACCTTACAGTAGGCCAAACAAGAGCATATGGCAGTTATACCTTGCAGTTGTGTAAAAGTGGCAATCCCATCTCTTTAAAAGGAGTGTTTGGTATTCCAGAGGAGGCTTTGACTTGGTAACCCTGAAGTAATTATCTGGAGTTATTAACACTGAGTGTGTTGTAAAAGCTTTTGCCTGCATGTGTCCTTCTTAAAGTGGGCTCCTCTTTGCTCCTGACTTCTGAGGATGCAGCCTGAAAAAATATGGAATTGCTAAATGTACTGTTTTTCTAGACCTATGTTAGGTTTTTATCCTGCTCTGAGCCTTTTGACCGTGGAGCACCATAGTTTGTCTGTTCATGATGTTGGTGAACTAGGTCAGAGTATGATAGATGCAGCTTGGCAAAACCCCAAGCAGCTCTATACTAATTCTCACAGAGCAGCTCAGGGCTGAATGCAGTGGACTCTGCAAAGTCTCTTGTCTAAAGTTAAGTCTGACGGTCTTCGTGGTTGTGTAGATATGGTCAGATTTTTCCAGTGTTCTATCACCTTGAAGGGTTTTTGCATGTAGTATGCTTCAGTAGAACTCAACACCAAGTGGAAATAAGGGGAGGTGGTAGAACTAGGCTGTGATCGGAAGGACAAACAGAAAAATAACCAAATATCTGACCTTTTGCAGTGGGGAAAGAGGTTTTCCTTCAGTACTTGGCAAAAGTCTAAACTTCTAGTGACTCTAGGTCATGTAGGCATGGTTTGCCTACTTTCTTGCCCTTTATAATTGTAGGAAATAGGGAGGTAGCTGCTTATGTCAGGTCAGGAAGGAAACAAACAGGGTTTCTGCAGTAACATTGGACTGCTGGAGCCAGTTTTTTGTACTAAAGGATGTCAAGCTCTTGTGTTAAGAAAACCATGATACTTTTTATTCACCTTGAATGCTACTAACAGTAACACCCCAGACCTAGGGATGGCTGACTAGATGTAGCCAGAGGGTGTAGACTCTTGACAAAGATAACAGCTTGTATGAAGAGGTAGTAAGAAGCTTGAATTTAGCTTCTGAGAGTCAAGGCCACAAGCTTCTATCAGAAGTGAGCTGAGTGCTTTCTTTCACTCCATTTTAATGGAAATAGAGTTGTATCAAGGCTACCATAACCTACTTGAAAAGACAACATCAAAGTAGGTGCTATGGCAACAGTGCAGCTTTATTCATAGTCTGTTAGGAGTGGGAGACATGGGCAATGCAGTACTGCTGCTTAGTGTTACACTGGCAGATGAGGAAATGAATCAAATTTACCTCAGACTATCCTGGATAACTACACCTGTGGAGCTTCTGCAGTTGTGGGGGTGGACTGACCTGCAGTGATGCTAAGACTTAGACTTGTGGAGTGTCAGCCTGCACTTTGAAGGAATCCAAATGCTATTTGCCTTTAATGTATGTGTGGAAACAAATTTGTAGGAGCAAGTCTGGGTATTTGCAAGGCTTTCTCTAATCACTGGATAAATTAACCTAGTCTAGGCAACAGAACACTTCAAGTTACTTAGAATTATAGACTAAAGTATTTGAAATAGTGCCCCATTTTTTTCTCCTGTACTTAAGGTAATTTGTGTACCAGAACATCTGCCTTTTGGAGCTGTGTATCTGGAGCTGAATAGACAGTATTGACTAGTAGTCATACTGCTTGTGTTCTGCCTGTGAAAGTCTTTTCACTTGTATACATAAACAATTTTTTGACTTCTAATAGGGCATAGCTAAGAGATTGACCATAGTAACAGCTAAAGACTGTTACCTTGTTATCTGAGCTACTGTCTTAAGACTGTTGTTTGCTTCTAAGGTGAATTGGGAATCTCCTGTACTTAGAGTTGGACTTGCAGTTTGAATATGATGTAACATAAATGTAGCTGAAGAGACTGTTTCTGTGAGTATGGGTTTTGCCCTGAAATCTATTTAGCAGGCAATGACTGCTTACCGTTACCAGCTTGTTGAACTCTCGCCAAATGACTGTAGAAACTCATTTGGGATCTGAGTGGAAGAATGCAAGAGTGACTTAAGGGTCTGGTTTTGGCATCTGCTGTTCAACTATGTAATTTAACTTGGCACCATTTCTGACAATGTTTGTTCCAGTGTATGGGATTGGCCACTAACCCACCCAGTGGAATACAGAATCTTAGTTTGACAACAGTCAGAAAAAGCCAAATGGATGTATGCATGTAGTCTGGTGCAGAAACAGTGCTAGGCAGAATCTGCCTTGTCTTAGCATCTTTCTGTGCTTAGGATTTTGGGATATAAGCAACTTTGTAGAGCTGATTTATTGGTCCTTCCGCAATAATTCTTTATCTACAATTCTGACTAGTGACTACTGGTTGACTGATGTCTTAGGTAATGCATAACCCTTTGGGCTTGAGGGCTTGCATTCAAACTGCTCAGAGGCATGGTTTTGGACTAGGAAGTTGTTAAAACCATTTTTTTAAATAAAAAATGTGACTAATTATTACACTGTAGAAGAAACAGTTGCTGCAGTAATTACGCTGAATTTATCAGAGGAGTGAGCTGAGCTCCAGGGGCTGTGCCAGGGTGGGTCATGAGTTTCATGACAGTAGACTTTGCATACTGGCAGGCCAGAAAACAGATGCTATAATGCTGAATGAACACAGGGAGAAATGTCTGTAAAAATGGAACTAGTCTGACTCTTATCTCTGTTCTAGCAGGCAAACAAAGCATGGAGTGTTCAGAACAGCTGCTGGTAACTCAGTGACTAAACAAGGATAACTCTCAATGTAAACTCTGAAGCTGAGAATAATTTTGGTCTTTAAGTGACACTTTAATAGAAATCAAAAGTTTCCATTGACACCTTAGAATTGTCTCCAGTCAAATTCTTGCCCAATGATAGCCTATGCTTCGGCAGGTGTCTGGCCTGCTTAATGAAAACCCATCCATCTGAGGTAGATGGAGACAGTATAATATGCAGAAACTCTCCCTACTGAGTGAAATAAGTGTTATATTCAAATAGAGTAATACTTCCTAAGGACAAAGGCACCAGCAGTAACTTCAAGTGTGAGTATACCCTGGGTTAAAAATAGGAACTTAAGATGCAAGTACCAAATACAGCTTTCTGGCAGCTGCATATCTGAAGAGTGCTACTCTCAGTACTAATTTCTGAAGGAAGGAGAATTGCTGCAGTTCCTGGGTTTTAAGGAACATGAGGTTTAGAACAACAGATAGCTCTAATTTGTATTCAGACCAAAGGACAGGGAACCATAGTTTCCTTTAGCATGTAGTTGTCAAGTTGTGACTCACAAGCCATTTAATTTAATGGAAGCCTTCTAGCATAATCTTTAGTTTGAACATTTCCAGTATTTATGATCAAAATTGGAGAACATTTTTCAACTTGAAGGGAAAATAAGTACTCTAACTGTCCTTTTCTCCAACTTGCTGACTGGGCTAACATGTTGAAAGTTCAAAAGGGAATGTAGATGGTAAAATGAACTCAACTGGCACTTCTACCCCCACATTGTACCTGTAAGCTGACGTGTTGTTTAGAGATTAACTTTATAGCATTCATACCCAAAAGCATGAAAAGAGTTCCTGAAAACCTGGAAACTCATTGAATTTTAGCTGCTTTTATTCAGTTCTAATCCCTCTTGTAAGTAACTTAAGAGGAGAACGGAATATCTTCTGCAGGTGATCGCCTGTGTGTTAAACGTTGTAAAGGAGTTTCTACCAGAGACACTGACAAAGAGTTGATGTTGTAATGTGGAAAGCTGAACCTGGTTAAAATGCCAGTAGCTGAAATTGGAGAAGCATAATCTAGTGCTTTGCTTCTGGGAATCCCCTTCATGCACCCTGGGGGACCTAGCTTTATTCACTATTGAGCAGAGTACTGTTATCCTCAAGAAGAGTGTGGTTATTTAGAAAGCCTGACTTCTGACATAATAGTCTTAAGTGCAATTTTAGTATTAGTCATTAGTACAATCATCAGTGTTTTATCTGCAAAGGAGAGCTTGAATACTCTTAAACATTTTGCAATAAGAGATTTCATAACAAAATACAGTTCTGTACTTTATCTGTAAATCATGGGCTAAATAGCATAATATGAATGTAAATTACTAACTTCTCAAGTGCTTTTAAACAGTGACAGACAAAAACTTGTTATTGGTTGGCAGTAATACAATGGCCAATAGTTACAGACCTATTTAGTGTGGGAAAGTATCTCTGCAATTAAACCTGTTTTGAGCAGCAAGAAGTATCACTCAATGATAGCTTAAGAATAACAGCCTACAAATGATATCATATGGGGTTAGCCACTCATACTGGGGCCAGAAGCTGAGTGAAATAGCTTGTGACTTAAAGTCCAAAGGGCACTAGCTGAGAATAACTAATGTGCTTCTACCAACAGCAGAACTGGGGTTAACTGTAGTCCTATGTGAATAACAGCTTCCTTGGGGTGCTCTTCAAGAGTCTTTAAAAGTGTGCTAAGATGTATAGTGACTATGCAGTCTGACAACACTAACCTTTATTCTGTTGCTGCTGGTTACGTAGGGCAGTTACAGACTCTTGCTTTTAGGTCATACATCCTACAAACATTTTATTTATAGCCTAGCTAGTTTACCATCTCAATGACATTTAAGCCTCAGATTGTGGTCTTGAAGCTTGGAAGCTATAAGACAGCACTGTTCCAATGACCTCTTGATGTCTGTTTACAAAATAACATGCAAGTCGGACAACAACAGTGGAATAACACCGCACCTGAAGAATGAATTGAAGCTCTTGCACAAGTTAGTGTAAGGATACCTATCAGAGGTGCTTTTGAATTTAATGTGGTCTTGTACAACATAATAAGCCTGGCTTCGGTTTAGCATATCTTTCAAGGGAGTTAGACTTGGGTGCTGACTCTGAGTCTTGTTTAGGAAAGTTCTGGTAATCAGCCTCTGCTTGGTTTAATGTTATAGCAAAACATACTAGTCTCATCAACATCAAATGCTGCGCTGCATCTCTGCCTTGGTGGCTTCTTTTCATAGAATCATATAATGATTTGGGTTGGAAGAGACCTTAAAGATTATCAAGATCCAGCATGTCAACTGTGCCACGCAGCTTGGTGTCATCAGCAAACTTGCTGAGGGTGCCCTCAATCCATCTGTCTGTGTCTCAAAGATGTTAAACAGCACTGGTCCCAATACTGACCCCTGAGGAATGTCACTCATTGCCAGACTCCACTTGAACATTGAGCTGTTGACTAGAAGTCTTTGAGTGCCACTATCCAACCAAGTCCCTGTCCACCAAGTGGTCCATCTGTCCCATCTGTGTCACCCCAATTTAGAGACAAGAATATTGTGGAGGATGGTGTCATATTCTTTGCATGAGTCCAGATAGGTGATGTAGGAGAATGTCATTTGCCCCTGGTGAAACCATGTTGTCTGTCACCAATCACCTTATTTTCCATGTGCCTCTGCAGAGCTTCCAGGGGGAACTGCTCCATGTTTTTACTGGGCACAGAGGCAAGACTGACCAGTCTGTACTACCCTGGCACTTTTTTTTTCCTTTTTTTTTTTTTAAAATAAGGGTTTTTTTTCCTTTTTTTTTTGTTATTTAAATCAGTCAATTTTTATTAGCAAATTTTTAGTTTCTTTTTNTTAATGTGGTCTTGTACAACATAATAAGCCTGGCTTCGGTTTAGCATATCTTTCAAGGGAGTTAGACTTGGGTGCTGACTCTGAGTCTTGTTTAGGAAAGTTCTGGTAATCAGCCTCTGCTTGGTTTAATGTTATAGCAAAACATACTAGTCTCATCAACATCAAATGCTGCGCTGCATCTCTGCCTTGGTGGCTTCTTTTCATAGAATCATATAATGATTTGGGTTGGAAGAGACCTTAAAGATTATCAAGATCCAGCATGTCAACTGTGCCACGCAGCTTGGTGTCATCAGCAAACTTGCTGAGGGTGCCCTCAATCCATCTGTCTGTGTCTCAAAGATGTTAAACAGCACTGGTCCCAATACTGACCCCTGAGGAATGTCACTCATTGCCAGACTCCACTTGAACATTGAGCTGTTGACTAGAAGTCTTTGAGTGCCACTATCCAACCAAGTCCCTGTCCACCAAGTGGTCCATCTGTCCCATCTGTGTCACCCCAATTTAGAGACAAGAATATTGTNAAATAAGGGTTGTTTTCCCTTATTTCTGAGCTATTGAAATCAGTCAGTTTGTATGAGCAAATATTCAGCTTCATCTGACCTGAAAGGGTTAATTGTAGGAGTCACTGATTTTTGTTTTAAAGATGTTGGAGGTCATGTAGTATCAGGTAACAGAAAAGCACAGGAAGCTTGGTTCATGTCTTAATGCTGCTACCTGAAATGCTCTCATGAATGCAATAAAAGGAACCTGGGTGGATTAAGATGATTTCCACCACTCAACAGCTGCCCCCCCCGCAACTGATTTTGCACCTGTGTTGGCATTGGGAGTCCAGCTCCTGAGACATTAAGCACAGCAGATGCTTGTGCAACCTTACAAACATCTGAATCTGCTGTTCTGCTAAGAGGTAACAGTGGCAAAATGCCAGTGATTAGAATACTATATGAATGAGGCACACAATTTAGCAGTTTGAGGCACATCTACTTATAGATCTTACAGAGCTTTATCTGTGTTTCTGAATACTGAGTGTTTTTCAATACTGTTGTATTGTTGCTTAAGTGGAGCTAGCTTGTAACTAAACAGCTTGTTTCTTGCTTCTGCTTATCAAAACTTCTAGTTTGTCTAATCAATAGCTTATCTTCTTATTTTCAGACAAATCTACCTATCTTTAAGTTGAAAGAATCTACTGTCAGAAGAAGATACAGTGACTTCGAATGGCTAAGGAATGAACTAGAGAGAGAGAGTAAGGTGGGTAAAATGAAAGGCAAAGACATGTCTTCATAGGCTTACTTAGAGTACTGATACTGAAATGTGATCTTTGTTATGAAATATATGTATAGTACAGAGCAGATACTGTGCTTGAAAGTGTCCAGAACTAAAACAGTGTGTCAGTCTTTCAGCTAACCTCAGACACACAATGATAGATGGAGCTTAATGGTTTTGAGTTGATTCAGAGTGGCTACTACTTGAATTCAACTTATCTTGGTAGGTGGATATTGTTCTCTTATGTTTTATTACTTCACTAGAGATGCAATTTATGAGTTGGGTTCTGTTGGAGGAAGAGGTGGCTCAGGAGGTAAATGAACTAGCTTACAGACTGCCCTTACTTAGACTTTTCTAAATCTTTCAGGTTGTGGTACCACCTCTACCGGGAAAAGCTCTTCTCCGTCAGCTCCCCTTCCGAGGTGATGATGGCATATTTGATGATTCCTTTATAGAGGAAAGGAAGCAGGCTCTTGAACAATTCATAAACAAGTAAGTGAATGTAGTTATCAGGAGAAAGATCCAGAACTCTGGTCTGGAAAATGGAATTGCAGCTGCTGATCATTTAACTGTGGTAGCTGCACTAAGTTCAGGATGGTAACTTCCACATGATCTTGCAGCAGGGCATACTAACATTGCTCATTGAGTGTTTGGTTTAGGTATTTTAATGCTTACCTGAACAGCTGAAATAAATGTTAATGTTGTCGTTAATCTATGCAAATTGCTAGTAAAATTATAGCATTCTAAACAGTTCTACTTTATCAGTTCTGAAAAGGTGTTGTCCGCTGGGTGAACAATGGAGCTTACAATGAATTTACAGCAGTTTACTTTAATTGCAGATGTGAGATATTATCAGCTTGCATAATGATGTATGTTTTCTCACATCTTCAGAAAGATTCTCAAGTGATTAAAAAACACTACCTGAGGTACACATATATAGTTTTAAATCGATGCTTTGGGTTTTGTCACTGCCTTTCAAAGGGTGAGCAGACATTAAAGTAAAAAGTCATTTGGTTCTCTCTGCCATCTGACACTGCTAACTGCTCTCCATAAATTAACCTGAAGAGCTACTTTAATCTCTTTAACAGCATGGATCCGAACAGTAGGTAAGAGGGAGTACTGTCAGTCAACCAACTCTTCTGGTCTCTTAGAGCTCACACTGTTCAGACCATCTGGATTTGAGACTGTTTCCTTCAAAAGTTCAAACTTGTTATTTCCACTGGCATTTTAGTCTTGTTCAATAGTAATGCTGTTTAACAGGCTCAATTTAGATGTAATGCTAATGGTTCTGAGCAGGTAAAATGCTTCACACTGCTTTTTTCCTCTGTTCAAAAACAAGTGTAATGAAATTCCAAGACATCTAGTTGTACCCTTACACCACATGAAAGATGTACTTACAGCAAGATGGAATGTGGGTTTTTTTAAGGCTGCTCAGTTAAGCTAATCATGACTGTAAAGTACAACTTCTGTCCGTGCAGGCTTGGGACTCTGTTAAGTGTGGAAGTCATACGCTTACTGTAAGCTTTGTGTGCTGATTCTAGTGGTAGGGTGGGGGAGAAAGAGCTGTTTATGTTCTGAAGCAGCTGGTAGTGCAACAGTCATCTTAACTGGAGTCTCTGAGAAACTCAGTACGGCTGACAGAAGTGGAGCGGCCAGTTTACTGGTATCAATTGTTCAGTTCTAAGGCAAGTAAAACATTGATCTTGTGGAAGTATATAAAAAAAAAAACTTGGTCAGTTTATTCTCCTTTGAAACATAAAAGCAGGCTGCTGCTCATGTAGCTTTTGATGCAGTGGCAGGCTTGAGTACAGCTGGAAAAAGAGTTTGGGCACAACTCCTAGCTAGTCAGCCTTACCAGTTTATTCTAATAACATGACATCAAGCAAATATTACTAATTAAAGTTTTGAACCATGTAGAAGGTTTAAGGCTTCTATCAAATATTCTGGGTACTAATGAGTTTAGACCTGAAGGGAATTTACACAATACTCACATTGCTGCATTCTCAAAGCTGGTCTTTCTTCCTACAACTAGACAAGATTCCCTTTGTATCCCTCTGTAACTGATATCACTGTATCAAGAAAAATCTTGGTGCACAAGTGCCAGTTCTTGATATCCAGGAGTGTTAAGGTGGGTGTTGTTGAGAAGCTTTGTCCCTCTAGGTGTAAAACCTAGAGGGACTAAATCATGGCAGTGTAGCTTACTTGAGTCAGTTCTCTTGGGCCAGCTTGCTGGCACTGCCACCAATACTACCTAGAATGACATTCACAGAAGTAGCTCTGTTGCCTCTGCCTGAACCTGACATTGTGATACATGAAGACTCTTGAAGTAGCAACTATGTGTGAGGGTCTCTTTAGTGAAGAATATTTAGGAAAAGCCAGTGTGGATGGAGGTATTCATGTGAAACAAAGAGCTGAATCTGAAAGATCAGATCTAGTCTTGCAATTCAACCAATTTGCCGGCCTTCCTGAAAGGGAGAAGGAATATGCTATTGCCTTGTCATATTTTCCTGTGTATCTTTCTCTTGAAGTTAAAGATCAGCAACTTCAGTCTGACTGGGATTAAGAAGCTCAAACTAGTTATTCCAGACTGTCTTCTTGGTGAGCTAGTGCTTGAGGCTGCTACCCATTTACCAGAACGTGGCAAGATTGATAGGTTTTATGACTGTGCTTGTTTTATAAATACTGAATAGGAGGGCTCGGCTTCTTCGTTAAAGGACATCCTCAGTGACAAGTAAATCAATCCTGTGGCAAAATGAGCACTAGTAGATACATTTGGAGGAGATTCACCAAAGTGTTTGGAAGTACTGATGCTGAGCCACTGGAGTTATCCCTGTGTTAAATTGTTGCAGTAGATGACTTCCATTTAGAGTAGAGTGGACAGATACAGAAGACATAAGTCCAACACAAGCTGCTTTGGTGAGGATGGGGGGCTTTCTCACCTTAAAATGAGAAGCCTGTCTTAACTGACCAAGCTGAATGTACTTTTCTTTTATCCCCCCAAACTAAACTGGTTTAGATTTTCATATCCATAACTGATCAACTTCCAGGGATTCTGCTTATTCTGGATTTTTACCTACACAGAAGACTGCATGTTATCTTAAGTGTTTAAAGGCAATACCTTGTGGTTTTCTTCCAAACTTGGGCTTGTCTCCTAATTCAGTTTTGACTCCTTTGTTGTTAAAAGGATAGTGGCTCAGTCTATGTGCAGAACAAAACTAAGTCTAACAGTAGAGGTGCTGGTCTCTTTTAGAGCAGATAGGATCAGTCTCCTGCATTTCATATCTAAAGACATCTGCAATTAAGTCTGTACCCTCTGGCTGTGCATCAGTGCTGCTTGTACATGCTAGGAATAGTGACCATAGTAAGTCAGTCCCTGCTCGAACGGTTTCAGCCTTTAGAAGACCTTTGCACCCCCTGGTGGAGTAAGTCTTTAACTCTGCCTGGGCTAACTGCTAGTGAATTAGAGAATTGGGGTTAAGCTGCCTGTAGGAAGGTGTCTTGTGTCAAAGGGATCAAGACCCTAAAAATCCACTTGGCTTGCTTAAATAGGTTTCCTAATGCTAGGATGGACACTTTAATAGTCTCCTCAATTGCAGATGATGTATGATGACGTAACATGCTTCCACATTGATCAGAGGTAGCTCAGGATTCCTGTGGACTAAATTCATTTAAGGGAGAATGACAGATCCTGCTGCCAGACATCATTCTATTCACCAGTAGTGAGCTGGAAGTAGGATCTATACCTAAGTGCAGAACCAAGGGTTATTGATATAAAACCTTGCTTTGCTGGCTGGCTGAAAGTAGATTTGATTCATTAGCACTAATGCTTGGTCTTTTCCTCCCCAGGGTTGCAGGCCACCCACTGGCACAGAACGAGCGCTGTCTTCACATGTTCTTACAAGATGAAGTAATAGACAAAAACTACACACCATCCAAAATAAGACATACTTGAGTTCTGAAACAGTCCTCTCAAACATTAGTGGTCCTTATGCTTGGTTTTAAGAGGTTGTAGTTTGTCTTAGCATGCTGAGGATAAACAGGCACGAAGTCTCCACTAACATCACTACACTGCTTGGTCTTTGCATATGCTTTATGGCATTGAAGAACTCACTTGTCTTCTAACTAAATCCCTCTGAATCTTTGATTTAAAAGTATTATAATATGAGACCATCCACCCTTTCCAATGTCTCACAAACCTTTCCACTTTTATTTGCAATGACTTAATGTTTACTGACTTGGCCTTACTTGAACTTGCACAGTTGTAGTGTCACATGTTCACTTGTATCTGACTGAACTGCTCTGCTCTTTCTGAAGTAGTCATCTGTCTGAACTTCTGTAGAAAGACCTTTATTTCTGATACCCTGTGTGAGAAACACTTATGCAATTGTCTTCAAGCTTATAAAACACTTTATACTAAAGTAATGAGGGATTTATCTTTATATTCTGTAAGAGGAAAAAAATGAAATTTATATATGAAAGTAACTTGTCTAAAGTTTTGAAATAAAAGTGAAAATGCACTTCAACTGTTTTGTCAGTCTTGGCCTTGAGTGTGGGATATCTCATGCTTTCTGAGAAACAGGGGCTTCACTGTGCAAAGTCAATTCTTCTGTAATGGAGTCTTTTGTTAGTGACATGTAGCACTAAATACCCTTAGATGCTGGCACTGCTCAGTTGTTAAAGTATGTGTAAAGGTGCTGAAGGTGTTCCTGTTTTCTGTAGCCAAAGCTGGAACCCCATTTCTGGTAGGCAGTCAGCAAATCTGGGGCTTCAGTAAGTTTGGGGAAAGAGCACCTTTCTGCTTGGCATGAGAAGTGTCAGTCTAGCTTCAAGTAGCAAGTGAAAATTATACCATCCCACAGATAAAGTAATGTTGGCATAATGTGTAATATGCTATACGTTCAGTCCTAAATTAAAGTAGCTCTGCTCTACAAATACAGTTAGGGACATGAGGTCATATGAGCCTGCTATAAGATGTGATCATAGAGCCCCTCCCCTGAACATGAAACGAAGGAGAAGCTGTAGCATTGGTGCTTGAACAGCAGTTTACAAGCAATGCTGTTGAAATAGTCTTTCTCACTAGATGCTTCAATGAGTGGAGAAGCTGCCTTAGTGCTTCCAAATGGCATAGGAGTTACCTGTCTAGATAATTTTAAATGGATTAAAGAACGCTAGTAACAATTTCATCCAGTGTTTTGTGCTGTTTGGTAATGGAGCTATACTGCTTTGTCCTTCTTATAATACCTCTTATTACTGCTTAAAGTGTCCTACAAGCTCACTGGTGAAGTTTTTGGTTTCCTTTGAATAAGGAATAATAATAAATACTCTGATATGTGGAAATTTGGATGTGAAAGTTTGAACTGACAGGACAGTGGTGGCTGACTGGATTATATGTAGTACTAGTAACTAGCTAGACTGAACAGTTAGATGCTCAAATAATTGTCCTTTCTCTGTCGTGGTTAACAAAGACTGTGTTGAATGTCTCCAACAGCCCTATTAATGAAACCAAGGACCAAACCTCATACAGCCTTCTTCCAGCCAAGAGCAGTCTAGCTTTTGCAGTTTTTTGTAATGTAATGTTTCCTGTGCTT
The DNA here is from genome assembly GCA_013389865.1 of Piaya cayana. NCBI lineage: Eukaryota > Metazoa > Chordata > Aves > Cuculiformes > Coccyzidae > Piaya > Piaya cayana. The sequence continues at coordinate 294,743 of WAAB01025388.1, forward strand.
GTTGAATGACATTAAATGTTGAATTATGCTTGGAAATGGGGAAAAAAAGGCTAAACATATTAAGTAAGAGAGAGAGGCTGCATACTTGATGTCAAAGTATTCTTCTTCCAAAATGAGAGTTTTGGAGTGTTAATCTCTGAGGGTGACAGGTCATCTGCACTGAAGCCTGAAATTTAAGAAACCTGGGCTTCGGTCCTTTGGGGTTAACTGGTGACCCTAATTCTTTTGCAGTGTATCTGGTTCTGCTTCCGTGCAATTTACTAGGAGGCAGATATGTTCTGAAATTAGCTGTACCTAAGCCCCAGAGATATGGGCATTGTTCCCAACTCATGAAGCTGCTCTGCAGCTGAGCTAGGTCCTGCAGGTAAGAGGTTGAGATAAGGATGTGCTCCCATTGCTCTGCCTGCTTTGGCACTGGGAGAAAGCCAGCAAACTGTGTTGCATCATCTAGCCTGGGTGCTCTAAGGTCTGGGGTTACGGTGCACCACAGAGTGTGGTTGCTTTGCAGTGTGGGTGTAGTTCGTATTTATTGCTGTTCTAGGACAGCAGCACGAAACCTTACTGAAATGAGTGTTTGTCATGGGTTCTGCACAGCAGTGGGTTCAACTTTTTTGACTCAAACTGAGTTGTCACAGAGTGGAGAGCCACAACTGGTTTTCTGCTGTCTAGTTCCTTTTGCTGTAGAGAGCAGAAAATGGTTGAGGGTTATTAAAGGTGCAGTAAGAATACATCAAAAATCTGGTCTTTTGTGTTTTATGGTCTGACTGTCTTGGAAAGGGCAGAACGTGAGACCTAGCACACTACATAAATGGAAGAGAGATGGGGTGAAAATTTTTACCTCTGAAATGCGTGAGATTTTTGTGTGTGGAGTTGATGGAGCTACGATTTCACTTGTGACCTGTATTCCTTGATAGTGAAAAATAATATGCTATTGATACACACTATATTTGCACCTATCCGTGTGCATGGCTCTTTGGTCACTCTTGCCATATGAACAATGTGTTGTATTTCCCTTCTCCTATTGCAGGCTTGTTCCTGTGCACTGGGAGTTTATCTCTTTCTTTGGTGTGATTACAGAATTGGGCACCTTAATGAAACATCAGCTTTTTAATTGAAGCAGTGCTTTTGTACTCATCACCCTTTGTTAGCTGCACACTCCACTAATATTAAAATCTGTAATAACCTGAAGCTGAGGACTTATACTAGGTTAGACTTCTGATCCATTTAGTATTGTGTCCTAGAAAAAGCTCAGTTTTAGCTCCTAGAGAAGGAAACATTGCAGCAGCTGTATATTTGAATTCTAGAAACCAGCTCTATACAGGACCCCAAAGTCCCTTTGCTGCAAGGCAGGGTCACCTGATCTGTCCCTTTAATGTTTGTCTAACCTGTTTTTTGATGGAGACTCCACAGCATCCAAGGCAATCCATTTTAGCAGAGAATATTTCTGGTCCTTGGTAAGTAGGGTACAGTGGCAGAAACTAATGCAGAAATTGAAGAACAAGCATTAAAACAACAGTGGAAAGTAATTTAAATTCAATATATTTTTATTCTTTGTAAATACAATGAGTACAACTTTTTAATTTCACAAATCAGTTAATCCACTTTGTACAGGAAAAGTTTTACTCATTCTATGATAGTCCAAGTGCTGATTTTTCTCAGTGCTAGTTCCTAATAACAAATGAAATTTTGAAAAGTAGCTATCTTAAATTTTTTTTCTACATTTTTCATACATCAATAAGCAGCTTATAATGTTTTTGTGTGTGAGAGGGTGTATGTGAACAAGGCTTCAAAATTAGAACCTGGAGTTTTCTAAAAAGGTGTCAGAGCTTCAAAATTAGAACCTGGAGTTTTCTAAAAAGGTGTCAGACTTTTGTGGAAATTGTTAGCATTATATCAGTCAACAACCTTTATTTCTTTGAAATAAAATTCCTTCTGCTGATTTTTTTTTAATAGTCATTTCACTTCTCTGCACATCTCATCGACAAAGAGTTTGGCCACCATTGCCTTTGGTTTCAGCACTGTGCCAACAGGACAGCCAGCAGGTCACTGAAGTGGTCATCTCCATTTTATTTGGTTTTGCTGTTTTAGTCTTCCTTCCTTGACTTACGTATTTTCAGGTGTGTATGTGATTGTGTATCTAGGGTGGGGGGGAAGAAGGAGGGAAGGTTGGGGAAAAGGTGTATAAAGCTCTTCTGTCTTTGAGATGTTAACCAAACAAATTGTAGTGACATCCGTGTCAAAGATCACCAGTTCATTTTGCAGGAAGGATGGAGCTGCCGTCATAAGCTACTTTTTAATCAGTTCTGAAGGCCACTTCATGATGTATTATAGCAGAAGCAATGTTTTGGTAACCTGGTCTTAAATGTTGCCTATTGTATTAAAAACATTTTCCCAACATAGGCTACTTTTAAAACAGTTCTGAAGGCCACCACATCTCTTGTTACAACAGAAGCCAAGTTTGGTCACCCGGTTCCAAATACTGAACAAACTAAAGTACCTTCTTTCACATTTTGTCTCAGGTCTGCCAGTTAAATGAGAGAATAGCGGAGTCTTTGTTAACTCTGACTGGCATCTGAATTGCCTCCATCCTGTAGTAACAGGAATAGCAGCCAAATTCCAAACACTTTCACTTTTTCTGTAGAACAAAGCATTCTCTCCATGATCTAAATCACTCTGTTCAGAGCAGCAGAATCGTATCTACTGGGGCATTTTTTTGTCAATGTGTTTAAAGGCTAAACATTCCCAGGCTTATGCTTCCTGTAGATTTTGTTAGTTGAGGCTTATTTTCCATAGATAACAGTTCTTCTCAAACTGTCCGTCCTGATTGTTTATTTTAAGGTAATTTATATGTCGCTGGATTTGTACATATCTGAAAGCAGTCTTGTAATTGGTACATTCCCAATGGTCTTTTTGAAAAACACTTCTTCTATCGTCGATGGACTAATCGAACGTAAAGCTGGTAAAAGCAATAAAAGTTTTCCAAAACGACAGGGTTGCGTGGGATACCTGGGAGACAGAGAAAAACATGATGTTGAAGTTTTGATATATTTTTCCAAAGAAAATCTTTTACTTTCACAAAGAGACCAGTATTCAACAAACTTGAACCAAGTGGGTGCTACCTGTGCTAAACCTGTGTTTTGTACTTGTGTGAGCAAGAAGGTTGACTCCAAGGAAAACTCTTACTGGAGATCACCAGAATGTAGACCCCTGTCTCTTAGTTCTGATCAATTCCTATGTTCCTCAGAGCAGTGACAATACAGAGGCAGGATCTGCTCCAAGTTGTCCCTCAGACAACTATGTTCTTGATGCAGTTTAGGGATGAGCTTGAGCTATAATAAATACCCTGTCATTTCAAGTGCAATTTAAACCTGGCTGGATTGTCATGGAAATAATTTTGTTCCCTTTTGGTTGCCTTGTACATTGAATACCAATTGACTCTTAGAAAGATTTCTGTTCTGTTATAGAAGTTGTGCTTTATCCCAAGTAATGTATTAGTGCAGTGGGATGTTTTCATCTGTTCTCCCAGCTTTTGAAACCAGCACAACACAGGGTGTGTATTCTAGCTGTGCTTATGTCAGCTTTACACCAAAGATTCTCAAGCCTCTGCTTACTCCCTAAAAGAAGGAGTAGGTTATCTGGAGAAACATTCTACTATCCGGACAGCCCTCACTGTCCTATTAAAAGCAGCTCCACTGAGACTGAAGGGCTGATACTTCTGTAACACGGGCAGGAAGGTAAATTCACATCTGAGAAGGAAGTGCAACCAAAAGCCTTATCCTAGTGGTGTTGATGTGAGAGTCCTGTTGGGACACTGCACTTTTTTCCTCATAAAGGACACTTTTTACAACAGATACCATTTAGCTAAATATTTTCGGCAATGCAGAAATGCAATGAAAATGTCAGCATGCCTGGAAACTGGCTATGTTAAAACCATTGCTCCCTGGCTTCTCTTTCCCCCAGACCTTGGCTCAGTCAGTCTCCAGGGAGCAGTCTTTGGAAGAAGGGCCTGCTGTAAGAAAAGGAAGAGAGTGCTTTGTAGCAGTTACTCTTTTTGCTCTAAACTAGCCCTGACTGGCTTGTATTTGCAATTTTGCTTCTATCTCCAGGCCAGACCATTCCATTCCGTTCAGGTGAAACAGAAGTGCTTCAGAGACTGTTGCCGTCTAATCTCTGACACTGAGTTGACTTCTACTAGGCAGAGCTATTACAAAAGCAGATCAAAGTTTCAGAAAGAAAATATGGTAGGAAAGTTCCTCTTCCAGTGACTGAGATGTGGACTTTACAAGACCTATCACAGCTCTGCCTGCAAGTCCTGAACTAGCCAGAGCAGCTGTTGTGGAAGATGTTAGGTGTGCTCCCCTGACTTCTCCCGTGCCCCACCATTGTGAAGGAGGTCTGTTCACAGCCAGCTGTTGTAGAGCTAGGGTTGTGTTTTTTACATAGTACATCCCAAGGGCTCACCCCATTATGCTGTGGGAATACAGCTGCAGATTTTACACCAGGTTTAAAGATCCTATGAGACTTATCCTGAATGAGATGGAGGGGAGAATGTTTTCTTCTCAGACAATGATTCTCATCACTCTACTGCAGCACCAAAATGGGATTCACAAATTCTGGGTTTTCCATTGTAGCCTAAGAGGAGACCTGGGGTAGAGTGTTGGAAGAGCCATTTAACTCCCTTTTTTCCCAGCTGTGCGTCTGCAAAATGGGGGAAATGACATGGGGAAGCGTCTTGGAGATCATGGGTCAAAACCTCACACTGCTATGAGTTGTGATGTTGCTTTGTGCATCAGTTAGCTGTGTTTAACTGAATAAAACAGCCTGCTGAATAGCAAAATGTTTCACAGCAAATACTGCTTTCCAGGGGAAAACTTATCCTTTTACTGCTTTTGCATTTGTCTGAATAAATTGAGGTGCTGGAGCATGTCCAAAGAAGAGCAAGGAAGCTGCTGAAGGGTCTGGAACACAAGTCTTGCAAAGAGCAGCTGAGGGAACTGGGGCTGTTCACTCTGGAAAAGAGGCTGAGGGGAGACCTTACTGCTCTCTAAAACTACCAGAAAAGAGGTTGTGGTGAAGTGGGTGTTGGTGTCTTCTCCCAAGTGACAGGGAATGGAAGAGGAAATGGCTTCAAGTTGCACCAAGGGAGGTTTAGATTGTGTATTAAGAAAAATTAATTCATTGAAAGGGTTGTCAGGGATTGGAACAGGGAAGTGACTGAGTCACCATCCCTGGAGGTATTTACAAGATGTGTAGATGTGGCGCTTCAGGACATGGTTTAGTGGTTGACTTGGCAGTGTTAGGTTAACAGTTGGACTGGTTGATCTTAGTCTTTTCCAGCCTTTTCTATGATTCTCTCTTATCAGGAAATGTCAAATCACAGCAGGCTGACAGCCAGCATGCACGTGCTGCAACAGCCCAGTCCCCATTTCAGTCAGTGGAAATATCACCTTAACTACAGCGCGAGAAATATTTTACCCCTGCAGCTGCAAGAAGTATTGAGAAAGGACACTGCTCACCTGGTATGAATGTAGCTGTTCAGAGTGAGCTGGGCTTCATCTTGAAGGGCTGCTATGGCTGCAGCATTTCGGAAACTCCTCAGTTCAGAACCACTGTGTGTAGGCACTGGAAAGCAGATCAGTTACTAGTTCAGCTTGACTGGTGGGTGGGTCAAAACAATTCAGTCAGTGCTATCAATGCAAATCAAGGATTCCCGTTTAGTTCCCCACCACTCCACTGTCAGCCTTTCAGAATGCAAGACTGACCACTGGAATTCAATACCAGGAAACCTGTTGGAGGATACAAAGCTCTGCTTTTCCTTTAAAGTAGCAACCTCATAGCTGTCAGATGAGATGAGCAAGAGATTCTTTCTGCTTACCCGCTTTAAAAGTGACAATGCATTTGAGACAGGCAAATTCAGTAGCGTCTAGCCGAAGTTGTCTAAACCTAGCCACAACCTCCTGTAAAGCCTGTATTTCTGAAATAATTTTATTCAGTTTCTGAGAATCTGTATTGTCACCGTTCATGCCTAAAACAGAAACAGCAAAATAAGTAATATTAAAGGCATTTCCTTTATTTTATATTGATTTCTGACAAAGTCCTGTGTATCAATATCCTCTCTATTGTCACACTTGTCTATCTTGTTCCATGTAAACTGACTATATTGTATGAAAGTTAATAAAAAATCTTCTCTTGGATGATAACAAACACAGTAATTTGCATTTAAATGACAATGCAAGCAGTCATGAATACAACAAAACAACATTATTTGCATTTAAATATAGATTTATAAATGACAGGTATGCTCTATTGTTCAGTAGGAATTTGTTATTCTTTACATGTTGTTCTTTTTTTCAGTAATGTATTTTTATGGTAATTTTTGTAACAAAGTCATTAAATTGTGCAATTCTTACCAGATACAGCCAGTAGAGTGTTAGCATCAACTGGAATGGCCCATTGTGCTATTCCTAGAACAAACAGTTCTCTCCAAGCATCTTCCAAAAGCATCAGCTGTCATACAATAGATGTACAATATAACATAGTGTATAATTTATAGATTTATAAACAATTTAAATATGTAAATTTCTGGTATTTAAAAAACTACTTTAAATGCCTGTCATGGTATTTTTCCCACAGCATTCATTAGCTCTTAGCTTTTTGAGAAGGTGTCTAGAAATAAGTCTATGCATTGTAGAAAAACACTGAGGGTTGGCTCACTGTGCACCATGTTGTGGACCAAAAGGGAGGAGAAAGAGAAAGGAGAGAGCTTCCCCCCTCCCCAGGGAGCTTGCTCACAACATGAACACTCGCCTGTGTTTTTCAGCACAGCCTGGGGTCTCTCCTGCTCTCCCTTAGCACATACAACTGTCCTAGGACAAGTTGAACCTGTTCTCTCCTATTGCTTTCTAGGGATTACCTTCATTTCCCTTGGGAAGGCAGGATTTGTGAAGACAAGCCTGGAAAACATCCTAAAATTACACAAATGGGCAGGGAGCACTGCTTTAGAGCACATATGTATCTTTAAACCCTTCCTTACTAAGCAGGTCTTTAACTCTTTCAAGCGCAGCATCTGGACACATATGGTTTCTTAGCATCACCTGTCTTCTTGCTTTTTGCTTAAAATGACCCAGAAATTCCAGGAACGGAGCTGTTTCCTTTCCGAGAACTGAGTATCTGAGCAGCTAAACTGACAGCATTGTTATTATAGTTCTCTGCAATTTTTCTGTTGCCTGGTTTTATGGAGGGTATGTTTTTCTCTGTCTGGAGGCAATGCCTGTGATTTCCGTGGAGAGGCAGTGGTGCATCTGAAGAGGAGAGACAACTCCTGGTAATACAGACTGGCAAAACTAAACCAGACGTGTTTAGTCTCGAGGGTATCTATTGATTGTTGACCTAGACCAACTGTTCAGAGAGGTTTGGAGCACCTCCAGTTCATCTGAAGTTCATGACCTGAAGAACATGCTGTGGTTCGTACACATTGCTGGGACCTTGTGTCTCTCAATAGGGTGGGAAACATTTGGAGGGGTGAGAACTGTAGTGGACTCAGGAGGGGTCATCTGATGGTGCCATGAACTAAAATCTAATTGCCCAAAACTCTCGCAGCAAAAAACCCCAAAACTGCCAACATCAACATTGCTACGGTCCATGAAAGTACCAGCAGCTTTGCTTCTCAGGAAAATAGGAGGAGGGTATTTTAGGTCTATTAAGATTCTGTAAAAGGAAAAACAGAGTAAAAAAAAACAAAACATTGTACCAAATGAATGGTGATTTCCTTGGAATCAGGTATGCAAAATTAATAGATGATATAGAAAGCACCCAGTAAGAATGAATTCTTTATGTGCTAACTCTTAGAAATATTATGAGTTTTAAACCACCAGAATGGGAGGAAGAGCTCTCAGAGTCTCTGCTCTCAGCTTGTCACTGTAGGCTTATCTCCATTTTCTTCCTTTGAAGAACTTCTGCATAACCTGACTAAGGAAATAGTGATGGGAAATTCTTTCTGTCTCTGTTTGAATGCAAGTACTCTTTGAAATAATTACACTGGATTTTACAGTACTGCAAGCTGCCCAGTTTATTGTATGAAATGGGGGTGGGAGGGATATCTAGGGTGCAGTGCCCATCTTAGATCTGTTATGAGAGCAGCTGAACCTCTTCATAAGTCTCCTAACTGCTGCAGCCTGCAAACCCGGCCCCTCCCCCAGATAATCCTGCCTGATGGATGTGGAGGTTTCTATGCGACATAGGAAATGATTTGCCAACCTCTCATTTGCTTTTGTCAAACATTTTTTGTCATTCATTCATGCAGATACAATGGTAATGAGTGGTGATTCCTGGAAGATATCAATTTCATATGTTCTTTCCCAGTAAGTCTTTAAAGTCAGAAGACTTTAGAAATAAGAGACTATTCCAATAGCTGAAGCTTTCTTCACGCCTATGCAAAAGTCTGTAAAACCATCAATTAAAATAATTAATGCTGAAGTCATACTTCTTCAAAGAAACAAGAAATACCAGGCTTTCTGAAGGACTGCTTTTTGCTTCTTAATCAATCCCAGCCAGTTAGGATGAACTTTTGTTGATGACCTACACCAGGCCAACCTGTCTTATGGACAAGGTGTGCAGACCAACAGAACTTGAAACAAGTCATTTTTGTTGTGTGCCTTCCAATCCATGATGGCAATTAGCTCTATGGAGCAGTGGAAAGAATACCACCTCTCTTTTACCGAGGGTAGTAACAGCAATCCTCGGAAATGTGTTTTATCAGAAAATTGGTTTCTGCTTATTTCATTGGGTTCGATGAAACTGATGGAGTCCTGGAGTCACTTTTTTTTGTTTGTTTTTGGAAAAAGCACAACAAAAGCAAAATCCAGGAGAAGATTTTAAACTCTCCTTGAGCAGATGTCAGGGATACAAAGAGAGAAAGGCAGGCTTTTACAGCTGGGCCACTGTAAACTGAAATAATGAAGTGGCCCATTATAAAAAAATCAATTGTCTGACATTCATGAAATAAAGTGATTAAATTCATTTATTTCTTCTCCAGCTCTCCTGAATATGACAAGGGAAGTGTGCAGAAAGACATCCAGGTCAAAGCTTTATAGCTGAACAGCTCCAAGTTTTGAAGAAGCTGGCTTGCAGTAAGGTACAACAAGTCTACCTGATGTTAAGGAGAGGCTGGGGCTTTGATATGCAATTTGCTAACATTAGTCACTGGTGTGAAAGTGAAAGAGGCAGTGAATTACTTAAAGACACCAGAAACACTCTGGTATCTATGGTAGATAAGCAGGCCTTGCTGTTCGAGGTATGATTGGTCATGTGCAATGGAGACTTCCCTTGCTCCCAGATCCTGTTGCCTGCTTCTTCACACACTAACAGAGATGACCTTGTGGGAAATGCATCCGTATTTTGTCAAATAAAGCCTTTGCCAAGGGAGCTTCCTGTGGACACCACTGTTCTAGAGAAGGACTCAGCCTCTTCCCGTGAGCTGAAGCTCCTGCTGGAGTGGCCCACTTGCTGCTTGTCCTTTGGGCCTGTTGCTTCAGTTCCTTGGTATGACAAACCAGGTGCTGTACCAGAGTAACAGCAGCAGCAGATGACATTGCAGAACACTGTGGCGTGCTGGGACTGCTGTCTTCCTAATGGATCATGTAACTTGCCAGGCCCTATCTCACTCCTCCTCTTGTGCTTACTCCATAGCAGTCCTGCAGCTAGTGCCGAGCCCCACTTTGTCTAATTTCACAATAGGGATTTCAAAATGCTGGCCTGTTGCTAGAAAAGGAACATTTCAATGTAGCTTAGCTTTAAACCACACTGAACTGTCATGATTTACCTTTAGGTGGAAAACACTATTGGCTTCTTAAGATTCTTTCCTCTTTCAGTTCAACATACCTATTTGCATATCAACTGCAACACTTGCCACATCCAACCATGGGAAGGAACTAGTTCTGCTGACTGCTATGTGACATCTAAGGCACAACATTCCTAGTTACCATTTTGGGAAATTAGCTCAATCTTATAAGTATTAGATGTCTTTTATGACTGGAGTTTTGTGTAGGCTTCCCCCCTTTCATTTTATAATTATCTGATTTTTTTTTTTAATAGTGCATTATACAAAGCACACTGAGTCCTCATCAAGAATCAAGTCATTAAGAATTTGAATCAGCTTATATGGTTCGAATATGATTTACTTGAGGCAAAGGCAAATTGTCACAGGGGAAAATAAGACAAATTAGGGAAGATTTTAATTAATGGTGAAAAATATTGGGAGCTGGCCAAATTGTGCTTCCACCTTGTTGGTAAGTTCACTGAAGCCAACATGAATAAGAAAAAATGTTGGTTGTGTAAACAGTGGAGGAGAAGAGAGAAGAGGAAAGGAGACCCACAAGTAGAGGAGCAGTTCTGGCATGTTGAGCTTGTTCTGCAGCCTAATGACTTTCCTTCTAGAACTTGTCCTCCCATAACTTTACATTAGTATTTTTTCTGGCTTAATTTTCACTTGCTTCATGAATTAGCATTTGGAGGAAAGCAGTTTCTAAATCACTACCTGGTTTTAAGGGACAGTCCAAAACTCTGCCCTGAACTTGAGAACTACTGAAGTCCCATTACAGATTTAAAGATCTATGGCTGAAGATTCAGAGGCCTATCCGAGCTCTGCACCTTCTTCTAACATGTGGGACAGGCCGCTGCCACTCCCCCACCAGCTGCCTTACCTGGTCTTGTAAGGACAAGGTGGAGAAGGCTGGGACGCTCTTGGCCCACTTGATGCTCATGAACAGAAGTCTGGCTGCTGACTCACAGACAGATTCAGTGGCCACTTCATAGAGATACATAGGGGTACCATTGACTTCATGTGGGTACTAAAGTAAAAAAGAAAATAAAGCCACTTCATACAGAGTCATTGAGGCAGCCTGATCTTCCTCTCCCCTAGAGCTACCATTCAGCGCATTGTACTCATGCCCAACACAGAGTGTGCACTCTCTTATTCTGCAAGCAGAGGGCATTGCTTTCAGTGGACCCACTCCAAGCCACTCTCTGCTGCTCCTCTATGTGGATGAAGTGCCACAGAAAAAATTCTCTGCAGGAGTTTGAAGAGATAATGACATTACATTAGGGGAAAACAATTATCAAGGTGCAACGTCATCCTTTACTCTGTTACACACCAGCACACTTCTGGTAGCAGAGTTAGAAGAATACAAATGTGATTAAGAATTTATGGTTTGTAACCTAATCTTGAGTGCTGATTTAGCACTCCAGCCTTGCTCAGCCAAGTTGTAAGATCTTGTTTAGGCTTAACTCTTCATCTAGCTCCCTGACTGCAACAGGATATAAGCAGATGAGTGAAGTTAAGCATAACTACCTAAAGGGATCATAGAACTGGAATGGAGTTGCATTTTCAAGCATGTGCTATGTTTTCTTGCTAAGTAATTTCTGATTCATTATTTTCCAAAATTTTAATATATCACTACCTATTGTCATTGTGTTAATGATTGATTCTCCTAAGCTACCAACTCTGGAAATGGAGAATGATTTAAGCTCTCTCTTCTCTGATTGTCCAGGTGCCATAATTATGCAAAATACCATTGCAAATGGGTTAATAAAAAACATCACCTAATGGCTTATTCCTGTGTAGCTGAGGCCTCGGCAGCACTTCCTGTAGGCTGCTTAGGAAATGCCACATCCAAGAAAGCTGCAGGCTTTGGTCAGCACAGGTAATACTTTCTGGATTACACCACCATGGAGACGGGCATTTTGCTGAAGTAAACTCAGTGACTGCAGCTCATCCTCATGATATGAGGTTTAACATTGACTTGTGGATGGGTTCCAGGCAGGAAGAGCACCTCAGCAACCATGAGGGTGTAAGGATGTAGGAGAGACAGTGGCTGACCTTTGGGGTGGGCTGTGCCAAGCCCACCAGAGCCTGCCTCTCAGGGGTCCCGGCGATGGCAGCCAGCTCCAGGCCATGGGGGTCCAGCTGGGAGACGGCGGTGAAGAAGGCAGGTGCTGGAAGGGCAGCAGCGGGGAAGTGTGGAGCCCCACCACTCTCCTCCTTGTGCCCGCGGAAGTAGAGAGCCACCTGCTTACGTATTGTCGATGTCCGGGGTCCCCGCTCATGCTGCACAGCTGCAGAGCATCAAGAAGAGGCAAGGGGATCGGTTTTCTGGGTCTTGCCCCATGCTCCCACTCAAGGGGTGTCTGGGGAGAAATGGGCGAGGCTGCTGTGGGATGGGGGGGCATCATTAGGGGCCCGGGTTGGAGGGGAGAGGAACTGGGGTTGTTCAGCCTATGGAAAAGGAAGCTGAGGGGGGACCTTATCACTGTCTACAGCTACTTGAAAGGAGGTTTTAGCAAAGTGGATGTTGGTTTCTTCTGAGTAACAAGTGATAGGATGAGAGGAAATGGCCTCAAATTGCACCAGGGAAGATTTAGATTAGACATCAGGAAAAATTTCTTCACCAAAAGGGTTATGAGGCACTGGGATGGGCTACCCAGGGAAGTGATGGAGTTCCCATCACTGAAGGTATTTAAATGATGGGTAGATGAGGTGCTTGGGGATCTGGTCTAGTAGTGGACAGGTACAGTTGGGCTTGATGATCTCATAGGTCTTTCCCGACCAAACAATTCTATGATTCTTTGATTCTGTGAAAACCCACAGTGACACACCATTCCCTGGTTCTGAGCAACACCCGACTCCCTCCTGCCCCCCACCCCACCTGTCCCGGGGAGAGCACATACCATCTTTGTTCATGTTGACCTCCAAGCACTTCTTCAGCCGGCAGGCCCTGCACTGGTTCCTGTGCGTCTTGTCCACTGGGCAACCTCCCTGCAACACAGTCAGACATCAGCCAAGGGAATGGCGTTCTCTCCACAGTGCTGGGAGGCATGGAGAGGGTCACCCAGGGGTGCGCTGGGAAGGCTGTGGCATGCCAGGACAGGGTGTCCATGTCAGGTTATCTGCCCCCATGGCAGGGATGGGGGTCGGTGCCTGGTGCCCAGGTAGGGCTAGGGGTTGGTGCCCAATGCCTAGGTGGGGTTGGGGGTCAGTGCCCAGTGCCCAGGTGGGGCTAGGGGTTGGTGTCTGGTCCCTAGGTGGGGCTGGGGGTCAGTACCTAGTTCCTAGGCAGAGCTGGGGGATGGTGCCCAGTCCCTAGGTGGGGCTGGGGGTCAGTACCTAGTTCCTAGGCAGAGCTGGGGGATGGTGCCCAGTCCCTAGATGGGACTGGGAGATGGTGCCTAGTCCCTGGGTAGAGCTGGGGGTCAGTGCCTAGTTCCTAGGCAGAGCTGGGGGATGGTGCCCAGTCCCCAGGCAGAGCTGGATGTCAGTGCCCAGTACCCACATGAGGCTGGGAGTCGGTGCCCCGTCCCTGGGCAGGGCTAGGAGTTGGTGCCCGGTGCCCAGGTGGGGTTATGGGTCAGTGCCCAGTCCCTAGATGGGACTGGGGGATGGTGCCTAGTCCCTGGGTAGAGCTGGGGGTCAGTGCCTGGTGCCCAGGATGGGCTGGGGGACGGTGCCCAGTGCTCGGGATGGGCTGGGGGCCAGTACCTGTTGCCCAGATGAGGCTGGGGGTCGGTGCCCTGTGCCCTTTATGGGTTAGGGGTCGGTGCCCTGTGCCCTTTATGGGTTAGGGGTCGGTGCCCGGTGCCCGGGCGGGGCCACCTTCAGCACCCGAGACAGCGACGCCGTCCCCGCCCCGCCGGGGCTCCCCGCTGCCCCCCCCGCGGCTCCGGGCCGGGGGTCCAGGGGACCCGCCTCCGCCCCGGGAGCGGGAACCGACCAGCCGGGGGGGG